>VMYD01000377.1:600000-1107909 GCA_007663325.1 Eucalyptus pauciflora | reverse complement strand
TGTGCATGATAATTGACAGGTGAGTTAATTAGGCATCAAAATTTCAAATATTCAATCTAAATGTGACTTCGCATATCAGCCAACAAAAAAAAAAAATTCCAAATTGCAATCCCCAAGTCCAAGAATTCAAGGTTCGCTTTTCCGCCATTACTGTAGTTTGTTCTTGTACGAGTTGCTGCGAAAACTAATGGTGGGACAAAGCTTCGGTGACAGTCTGTATAGAAAAGAACCATTCAGGAGGAATACTTTCATTACACAACTGGCACGTTTTCTTGCCCATATATAAATAATAGGGGAAGGTGTTAAAAATGTTTGACCATACATGGAAGGACTTATATCCTACAACTACACCAGCAGCAGACGATCTTCCAACTAGCAAGCACTCCATCGGAGTTAGGCATCGCATTCCGATTTCAATACCTCGATTAAAAGATTTACTGTCCTCTTAGTCTTCCTTTACATAGTGCTTTGATTCCAAAACAAACTGGTGTGATGAAGTTGAGAAAGCATCTTCACAATTACAATGCAGTTCTCGATTCCTAGTCTTGGAATCTTTTGAACCGCAGGCAACGGGTGCGATCATGGTTCTCTTTCAAGCACGAAAACGTGGGAAACCCACATCAATTTTTTGGTGGGGCTCGCCGAATCTGTTGAGCTCAAGCACGCTCGAGAAGGAGGATGAGGAGGAGGAGGACAAGAAGAGAATCATCCCCATCAGGTGAGACCTCCGAATGAGTAGCAGTAAGTACTACACGAGCGCATGTGTGGGGAGATGGATACGACGAAGAATGCGAGACGTCTCTCTCTCGCTTCTTCTTCTTCTTCTCGAATAATGGTGGACGAGAACGGAGAACGATCGAAGGAGTGTTTGAAAAGACTACATTGTTAACTTTGCCTCTGGACAGCTTTGGAGCGAGCACCGTCTCTTTTGTCTTGCGCGAGCAACTTACGGAGGAGGGAGACCAAGGAAGCCGGAAGCCAAGCTGGTGCGAAATGTCTATTTTGTGCCCCCGAGGGAACGGGGGGGAAGCATTTGGCCATGGGGAAGGGTCGTCGGTAGCAATTATAACCCCCACCCACCAATTTAGAATTCGAGGATTCCACGTGAATTCACATAAATTATTTTGAATAGACGCAAAATTGATATGTTACCGTCTGTTACCATTATGAAAGAAAGGGTTATATTCAATCTTTAATTTTTGTTAAACATTTTTAGGTTAACATCGAGGAATCCCAAACGGATATATATGATAAATTTACTCAAAAATTAAACACGTGACAAATCTACCATCCGTTAATTTATATTAAATTTTATCGTTAAATTGCTGAGTTAAATTATACACGGTAATTGAAAGGTGTACCAATTTATGATTTAACCTTTCGTTTGTCACAGATGTACAAGTTTGTGGCTTTTTGAAATATTAATCTGATTTAACAAAAATAACATAAGATAAATTTGTGACAAATGTACCAATTTGTGTTTTTTTTTTTTTTTTGCAATTAAAGTATTAATGTATGGTAAAACATAAATATCAGTTTGAGAGTTTTTGTGATAAAAAAATTAATATTTGGTAGTGTTTTATAGATATATCAACTTGAAATTTCTCATAATATTTATTTATCTATATATATATATTTTTTTTTTTATGATATGAGTGATTAAGTGAAACTAGTTGTACCGAGCAAATTTCTCATCGGACATGACTACTAACTTACATTTAGAAGATTGTGGCAAAGAAGAAGAATCAATACCAAATGCAGCATTTGCAAACTATTGTTTTTGCCATGATCCATGTAACATGTAGCAAAATGACTGAAATGAGCACATTTGCTATAATAGTGACAAGTCCAAACAACCCCCGAGCTATCAATAGAAATGTGATATTGTCCATAAAGTTGCTGTTGGCCTTGCCCTCTCCCTATTCCTGTGCCTTGGCCACCACCACCACCATTATGTTCTCTACGATTTCTTCCATCACTCTTACCACTACCACTAGCTCGAGATTGGGACAATAGCTTAACTATCTAGCACAAAGTAGTGTCTTGAGATGACTAGCGAGATACCCAAAAAACTCAAGTAAATGTATCAGTGAGTGATGCAATAGTCTCTCATCCAAGAATTTGAAACCTAATAGACTGAGACCTCCTAGGAATTCCATTCCAGCTAATTGTTCTCTCTGAAGTTGAGTTTGCTAGACGTTCACTGAAATAGGGAGAAGAGCATTCAACTCCTCATACATCTTCTTAAAATCTGCAAAATACGACGTATTAAAACACCTCTTCCTCTCAGATCAGTAATACTCCTATGATAACTCATAAATCCATGAAATGTTACTTTGGCCAGAATACAAGACACCAAAATACTCCCAGAAGTCTTTGATTGTGTCAATATAAGTTAATAGACGAACTATATTACTCTTCATAGAGTTCAACATCTGATCAAAAATACGTGCACCAACAACATTCCAAGTTGCATCATCCTTGTGTTTAGACCTAGTCAAGTATATATGTTGACTTCTGCCTATCAAAGTTAGGTTTACCATTTTCTACCATTTTGAAAGTTAGCACTACCCTCAAGTTTCCTATCGGTAATTTGATTAAAAGAAGAGGAAATCACCTTAGTCATCATGGGATTACTCTTATCAGGATCACCCATTCTCCAATAATAATATGAAAACTACCACAATATTTTCCTTCAAGCAACTCAATCTCAACAGTTCAATAATCCAACAAAATTGAAAAATATTACATCAATAATCCACTTCATACTAATAGCCTAACAAGGTTATCACAGTACTGGCTGTGACCCCTAGAATGTCACGTAGGGCATGCATTCTTTCCATTTGTATTCAAAATTATAAATACACACATGGAAACACAATAAAATTATCCCAACATCCATTACAAGAAAGTCACACGAGTTTAGTAATATACACGTCTTTAATTTCATACAAACACTAGTAGTTATCATCACATCAAAATACATAGTCCTAGGAAAGGTTAGGGTCATCTAACATCACTACTCCTATACTAACCAAACCATCATCAAACTAAAGGATTGATCATCTCATCTCCTCCATCACCATGTGTAGGGGAACCATCCTACAAATTTAAAAAATAAGGTGTAAGTCGAAGTCCGGTAAATCAAGTCTCTAAGACTAAAGTAGGAGATTGTCTCACTACTTAACTTGGTACATGCAAATATCATGAGTTCGAGTTTTACAAAATAACTATATATGACAAATGCATAACAAATGCTCTATCTTTACTATCACGATATGCTAATAGAAACCACTAACAACATTGCAAGCTCATTTACTCAAAAGCAAGCAAATGGCATATTATTTCATGATGCCTCAGTATCACCTAGTAGTTCATCACTATACATAAAATTATTCATAGGCAAGTTCATATTCATCATGAAGCTCACGAGCATACACACGCAAGTCCATACTTATCAATGGCCAAGACCATCTCGATTCACTAGGCATCTCGACTAATGAGGCATCGTCATCACCAACTCATGAAAGACGGAATCATACATACCATTTGCCACACTTTAGCCCATTTATCACGGGTGTCCTCTACACTAGCGAGGATAAGCACACAACAGTACATCCGCATTATGATGGTCATTTCTTAACATTATACCATGGCCATGGAAACCATGTCATACGATTACTATAAAAGTCATGTCATCATAAGATTTTATATCATCTCAATCTTGTAGAAAATTAGCTCATATGGTAGAATATTTGGCTAACTCTAGAGTCTCATCTACATACTCATACAAGAAAATTTGCTCAATGGCGAATAAGTTGTGGTAAAGGTCTTAATCACATATCATCAAAGACTTACACATCATAACACAAAAATTGCCATGTGCATAACAATAATTTGTCCTTTCTCATGCAATTAATAATAAACAAATCACTACATGCCCTTCAATAGATATACCTTCCTTCTCTTTTCATGCTAAGCCATCATCATTTAATCGGAAGCTATAGATAGGTAATCAATAACTTAAGACCCATACATTGGCAGCCCAAATAATCGACAACATGATTATCTACATTACAACCTCGTCATGTGGAGGCTCATCGATTCGGGCCAAACAAATACAACGATTAACACTCAATCATCAAAATTTTCTCACCTTTAACATTGAAGTTTTGACTAAAATTAACAATTTTCAAACAATCAAGTCAAAAGTGTTAAGTAGATCAACCTAACTTAGCCCCTAAAGTTTCACTTACCTCAATTAAAGACTTGTACAACTCAAAGCCTTAACCGTCAAAGCAAAAAAAAAGATTAACGACTTCAATTTTTTATTAAACGAGTTTAAGAAAAGGGAATAAAACCCACCAAATCACCTAGTAAACTCTTAAAAGATTGAATTTTGGTGCTTTTACAATGCACGAAAAGAATCTTTCCTTTCACAAGAAAGATTGGAATGTGAAAATAAGAAAGGAAAGCGGTGGAAGATTTCCTTTTCTTTCTTAGCAAGAACAAGTTGGAATTCTCTTTTCAGAAATTTGAAGATATAAGAAGATTTACTTATAGGCTAAAGGGGTAAAGAACAAGTAACCAAGTCAAGAGAAATGATGACCAAAAGTTAAAAAGTGCTAGGTGGAGAGTGCAAGATGTGTGTTCAAGTTGGAGAATCACAAGTGGCATGATGACACAGCTCCATCCAATGATAAGGCCAAGGGGAATGAACCAAGTAATAATGACCTTGAGCACACATGGCTACATTTAGTTTGCTTGAACACATAACCAATGTTAAAGGTAATAAGGACTTTGGGTTAAAATGCTAGGTGTAAAGAGGAGAATGGTGCTTCAATATAAAGAATGCAAGTAGCCTAATAAGAGTAGCCAAATGAGAGAAATTTTGAGAGAAAGGTTCTTGGTCAAGTAAAATGCATGAGTCATCAAGAACATTAATGGGCTAAGGTTGAAATGGGTGATGTAATGCATGACATCAAAGCTAGGCTCAATTAATGTCATCAAGAGTATGTGGGTAAAAATAATTGGTGGAATGAAGAGAGGTGGCACAAATTAAAGAATGACAAGTGGTTCAACTCTATGGTTTTTGTAACAACTTGGGCCCCACTGTATAATATTGTCCGCTTTGGACACTGAGTCATCATGGCTTTAAAACGCGTTATACAGATTAAAGGGGCCCAAGCCATTATAAACTGGCTCAGGACTCCTCCCCTAAGTGATGTGGGACAAGAGGGAGAGGACCTCTTCCTTGCGCACGTCGGGGACCGAGGCACAAACGCACCGCCATCCCTCCTCCCCACGCACCGCCGCTCAGGCCGTCACACTCTCCCACCGCTGCTCGGGCCATCACAGTTTTCAACATAGATATTTTGTTAAGTAACCAAAATATTTATCAAATCAGTATGCAGATAAGGAAATCAATGTCCGTTCTAAACATCGATGAGTTAGAAAAATATTTCAAACTCACTAATTATCAATGAAAAATATCAAACATTAAGAAAATCTTAACTCATTAAATTTGGAGCATATCAATCCCCTTCTACAACTAATATGGTGGTAATGGTCACGGAAAATCATCCTAAATGCTATTATCAAAAGTCAAAAATTCCAAATGTCACACTAGTAACCAATTGAACCAACAGTCTAAACATAAAAATAGAGTACCGAACAACATCCTTTGCTATCCCAAAATTTTCCTAGAGGACCAAGGAGCTTGATTAGTGTTAGATCTTGGCCAGTCAACATTGGACGACACTAGATCTGGGTCGGATGACGCTCACCGGTGGTGGGTGACTGTTCCGGCGACTACTCGATGGTAGCAAGTGACCGTTCCGGTGACTATTCAACAGAGGCAAATGGCTACTCTAGCAATTAGAGTTTTTTATTGGCTTTGATACCATGCAAAGGGAAAATTGTATTGTATTATTCAATAATAGTTTATAATATATATATATATATATATATATATATATATAGAAAAGTAATCATCAATAAAATAAGCTCTAAAGACCACTTTACCCTTTTATACCTCTAACAACAAAAGCTAAGGAAAAAAGGTTAAGAATTGTGGTTTGGAAGACGTGTATATTTATCTCCGTACTTGGGTTTAGAACTAGGTAAGCCTTAGTGTTTCTGACAAGAATTTTGTCGGTTTGATTTCAAATAGGATTTATGGTCAAAGCAATCTCCGAAGGCTAGCTGCTGGTTAGGTGAGATCCCCTTCGGAGGAGGAGGTTGTCTGGATCAGAGTTTTTTTGATTTAGTTCAGCCACGATATCATTTGTCTCGAAGTGATCTTTTTGGGTATAAATAGCTTAGTCGTGTTGAGAAATCGCTATATGTATATTACTGAGGGAAAATTACAGAAAATTTCCATCGCAACCTGATTTCTACTTTCACGGTTCATCATCATCATCATCATCATCATCATCATCATCGAGCTCCAGATTAAAAACATTATATTCTTCTTCTAGTAGTGTTGTGGACTTCAGCAAAATCACATCATGGTGCATTACAACATCAAGTGGAGTCCTGTGCTTTTCATTGCGAGCCTTGGTTAAACCAGGTCCTGCCACGTCAGAGGAGCAATCCAAAATAACTTAATGGTTAATTTATTGTGCAATTGTTCAGAGTGTACAAGCGGACCATATTTAGGATATGCAATAGACGACCCACAAAGCCCTGACTGAACGTGTGCTCCCACCACCTAAATACATATATTATCCATTCACAATATACATTAATTTCTTACACAATAGCCAATGTTAATGTCAACTACACATCTCTAACTCAACAGATCACAGAAAGTTTCCCCCGCCTCTCTTTGGAAAATCTATACGGCGTTTAAGCTTCTTGTATCGGCTGAACAACTGCACAGGAACGCAGTAAACTGCCACCACAAGTAAACACAACACGCAAAAAATGTAGACTGAAGCATACCTATAATTTGCTGATGGGAAATTACTACCGAGTGAATAGTAGTAGTTCAGCAGGAGACAGCACATGGATATTCTAAGCATCGATGTGTAAGGAAGTCAGTAAAATGATAATAATTGTGCATGCCGAGGTCAGAAACGCTGCAGTATTCATTGTCAAGAAGTAGAAGAGAGAACTTCCGTGCATGATCATTTGTCCAGCAACGTGCAGTTCTTCTTTACCACCGGTAGTATTATTACCTGTTGACGTCAGATTGGAGGTGGTGGTTGCAGTCGTGGTGTTGGTGCTTGGAAAGTAATTTTCTTGCCAGTATCCTCCCGGAGGACTGGGAACTGCTTGGTACGTGGCAGTCACGATCAGAACAGCTACCACAAGGATTGTGTTACGAGGTGATTTCGTGCGGCTGCTGCTTCCAGGGTCATTTAAGTATCTGTCCTGCGATTCAAAGATGGTAAGTTCCCGACTCAAGTAATCTGCAAGCCTTGTGACGCCAGAGAGGCTAGAAGCTCTTTTTCCTTTGGCACGGCGAAGGATTTTCCTGACTTCTTCGTTGCTATTATGCTGAAATTGTTCTTGGAGATCATGAAAGATGTCCAGAACAGTCAAACCTTACAAATTCTTTGCGTTCACATTCATATGCTTAATCAGCAACTTGAGGACCTTCGCATGACAAAGCACACAGCCACTCGTCAACAAAAGATCATTTTTCCGCATTGATGACGTACCAAACGAAAACATAATCATGATTAATTTAAATAATAGACTAGTAGCTACAGCAAAAGGAGAAACCAATGGTAATAATAATAATCACAGGGATATACCTGAGGCTGATTTGTGAGGGTGGCAGTATGCAAGACGGCATTGCCTTCCTCATCTTTCCAGTTCAGTATCTCTTCCATCTTGACTCGCATAAGCCATCCAAACAAAACCTTGACCGACTTATGCCTGCCATTCCTCACTGCAACATGCACAGCTGTCTTGCGCCAGCCTGTCAAGTCCTCGATGGATGACGGGCAGGCGAAAAGGAACTCAGCCAAGAGGTCGTCCACCTCAATCTCAGCCGCGTAATGCAACGGAGTAACTCTCCCTCTCCCTTTGACCCTAATCAAGTCCGTGTCGATGGTTATCAACGCTCTCACAGTCTGAACCTGGCCATTTTGCAAGGCCAAGTGCATCGGGCTCAGCCCGGGATGGTTGAGTTTACAAGCGAGCGATGGCCTGAGAGTGGCAACTTCCATGGCAAATAGGGTTTCACCTGCACAGGCAGACACATGCAAAGGAGTGTTAACGTAGGGTATGTTGTCTATACTCTCGAGAATGTGTGGATCACGAGCTAGACGCGCATAAAGCTCGTCTATGTCTCCATGTTCGGCGGCTCGTTGCAGCTGCTCATCCATTTTTTATAATGATTTGAGGACTTCGAAATAAGTTTGGTGTTAAGTTTCTTGAAGCTGGAGATAGTTGGAGTTGCGCTTTTATAGTGGAAAAATCAGGGGTAAGCTCAGCTAGGCTCATATGGACATTCTTTTTTATTTCTATATTTTTGGTTCTCTTTTTTAAGGTGATAGGCACATAGATAGCCATTTGGCACTCTACAAAGCCAAAGGATCATATGCGAGGAGAATTGCCGGCTAATCCGAAAGTTCAAGTTCATGGCTGACGAAAGGCTTCATTTTATTTTTTCATGTTTAATTACTATTTATAAGATGTCATGAAGGCGACCGATCTATAGGTCATATTATGTATGTGGCATGATCCGGTATTTTCCAGAAGAGAACACAATCAACGCAAGAAACGGAGAAAAAGAAAATCTTTCGGGCTGGACAAAATGTCTTTTAGAACTTCCGCTGCAACTGATAATTAAAATTATTATGAGAAATTTTTCTCAAAAAAGAAGTCATTGAGACTATACTAATTATCATCGTACTAAGAATTATCTTTACGATGGGATTTTATCAAGGATATGGTCCAGTTTGTCAAATAAGAGTTTCGATCAAGGAGGTGCATTCTTCATTGGTTATTGATGGAAATTGAATACCTGTAAACTTCAATTTAAAAGGTGGAATATCAAAACTATAACTGCATGGATATAATTAATTATTTTAACAATCTTGAAGAGCAAGTAAATTCACATGAATGGGATGGGGTGCGAGGAAGTCTCTCCAAACAATCCACCACCAGTTGACTACTAATCTTCGGGCCTACTAGGAAAATTTCCACGCTTGAAGAGTATAATTGAACCGTTTTAACAATATTAAATCTTGTCATTATCATGGAACCGCGTTTTTGAATGTTTGTGGTAAATGACCGGTGAAGTCTATTAGTCTAGACATTGATATCTTACATATGTTCGACCTTTGGAAGTTGTATCACACCCTGAATTCATTAAAAAA
Organism: Eucalyptus pauciflora; assembly: GCA_007663325.1. Taxonomy (NCBI): domain Eukaryota; kingdom Viridiplantae; phylum Streptophyta; class Magnoliopsida; order Myrtales; family Myrtaceae; genus Eucalyptus; species Eucalyptus pauciflora. The sequence goes on along the minus strand of VMYD01000377.1, from coordinate 1,098,574 downwards.
GGGAATGACACGTTCGTCATTTTTCCTGAAAGACGCAACATCAAACGCAACCAACAACATCAGAGTTTTTATTATTCATCAAAAGATTATTCACACTACCAACTGAATTAAACCCAACAAATGCCATCTTAGAAATATATAAAATTCGTCCAAAACCATACCCAATTCTAACTCCCAAAAGTCTCTTACTATAGTCTCGTACTATCTCGGTCATTAGCCGAGGAACTTGAAAAGATTGGGAAGGAAAATTGTGAGCAACCACAACTCAGTGAGTAATGCATATATTTTCTAAACATATTAAGCACCTATTATGCATATTTGCAAAACCATATAGAAAGTCATTTAAGCCAAATGCACAGTATATCATATGTACGAGATCGATAACAATTTTATCTTATCAACAGAGTTTTATACAATCCAAAATTCTCATTTTCTGAATAATATCAAAATAAAATATTAATAGTCCGGTCTAGTTATCAATCTCAACAACTCACATATTAATAGTCTAATCAATTGATTAATCTTATTAAATTACGTGTCAATGGTCCATTTCATCAATTAAACCCGTGCTTAAATATTTAATCATGATCAAGCATAATGCGTTTTGATGAGGTAACTAAGATTCCCTCTTAGTTAAGTCTCCACCTATATCGTCAGTGGCCGACCCCCAAGGATATCTTGACATTAATATGCATATCCACAAATCCCTCAATAGATTTACAGAGACATTGAACACTAATATTTGGAATCAAATACATAATTAATCTCATAAACTCAAATATATCTCACAAATCAAATACATAACCTTTCACAATTCAACTCATCTGCAAAAACTATTTTTCATAAAACATTTCTCAAATCATTTGAGAACTCATATAATAAATAAATTTCACAAACTGAACCAAATCACCTTTCACAACTTAATTTTTCAAATATAATGCATTTCATGACGTATTTCACAAATCAATACATATAACCTTTCATAAACCATACTTAAAGTTGACTTCGAAACTATTTCTTGACTCTATTCCTCAAACACAATATATATAATAAGACATTTCTCATTCCACTTTGAAACTTATTTCATAAACCAATAACATTTCGAAAGGCCTTACATAAAACGTTTCTTAAACCATTCACAAATAACCAAAAAGTAGTAAATACTTGATCTAACATTTTATGCAACAAACATACTCTTTTTGGACTCATAGTGTATCAAATTTCTATCACTTTCAAGACATGCGTTTACAAATTTATAGTAGAGAATCAACGTCAAAATCAAGTAAAACACTACCACAACTATAAAACAACTAAGCTAAACTAATCACTAGCAAATGGTTCTCAAACGTCAAAAAAATCGCTCACCCAAAGCAATTATATAAAGCCGTCGCAACGCGAAACTTGATTGCGCTATAACTCTCTTTATTGAACTCCATTTCAAGTGAACTTACATTAAGAATTAAAGCCCTTTGGAAGTTCTAGAAGAAGCACGGTTTGGCCGACTCAAATTCTAGGTGGCAACCTACGAAATTTGACTTGAAAGCTACTGGTCGTATATTATTCAATTCATTGCGCATGTGAAACTTTGAAAATTTGTTTCAAACAAACCGTAAGTTTAATTGAGCTTCGTAAAATTCTACAGCTCAACGACACCCTAAAAACTAGCAATCCCCCATAATTTCTTAGCTTAACAACCCCTAAATCGGATTTCGCAACTCAAATTTCACTTAATTCCAAGTTTGTGCCATAATTCTAAAAACTTGAAAGTTAATCAAAACACCTCACAGCACAAACTAGCGTTGAAGAAGAAAATGAGTGCGAGAGCAAGAGCAAGATAGGATTTTCTTGAACCAAATCAGATACCAACTGGGGCATTTTTTTGTTTTTAAGAGCTCTTTTTATACCTTGATTTCTTTTTTAACTGAAATACCCCTTCTCCGATGGCTGCAACAGTCACATGCTTGCTGACTGGCAAAGATTTAGCTGGCTGGCGAGCTCATTTGAGACGATTTGGCCGCTTCAGGACCTTGTCCGGGACAAAGTCCACTCTAAACCATTTCTTGAGAAAAATGCCTCTACTTCAATCCCCAATTTGAAAATTTCACCTTTTCCGCCACTACTTTACTTTGTTCTCTTACGAGCTGCTGTGACAACCAATTGTAGGACAAAAACTTCCATAACAGTTTGGATAAGTAGAAACATCAGTAATACTTCCATTAAAAAACCGGCATATTTCCTTGCCAATCTATACACAACTACAGAAGGTGATGAAAATGTTTCACCCTACATGGAAGGACTTATATTCTAAAATGCCACCCGCAGCTTCCAACTAGCAAGTACTTCCGTCGGAGTTAGGCATGGATTTGTGATTTCAACACCACGTTGAAAAGATGTGCTGTCTTCTTAGTCTTGCTTTACATGGTGCTTTGATTCCAAAACAAGCTAGAGCGATAAAGTTACAGAAAGCCTCTTCACAGTTAACATGCAGTTCTCAATTTCTAGTCTTGAAAACATCAGGCAATGAGTGCAATCATAGTTCTCTTTTAAGTCATCGCTTCAGATGTTCCTCCCTTACTAAATTATACACTGGAAAGCTGCAGCCAGCATGTAAGGAGAATTCTGAACTCAAGGCATCTCCACCAAACCTTGTGGCACTGGCTGTACACATTTGTTTAGGCAGGATCTGAAATCTGATGCTCAAGGTACTGAGGCAGGACAAGAAAATGAGCCCTAAATTGTATCATTGGCTCACCACATTTAGGATCAGAAATCTAAAATACCAACTCGAAGAAAGCACCAACTTCAGAGAAAATAGACCAAGAAAAACTCAAAAACTGTACCTTTACAGAAAGCAGAATGACCTTCATCCTAAGCAGCACCACTGCTGTGACCTCTTTTAGAGTGGGAAGTGCTTTGCGGTCCCCTTGAGAGTTAACCACTGTGACTGTGACTTGTTGGGACGCATAATTATCTTGGGAAATATAAACGTAGTCAGTGTGGTTAACTATCAGCTTCACCCCCAACATCAGTGTAAGAGACCACAATCTAGAAATTTCTATGCTCCATGTATGACTGAGCAAGAGTGAATGAAACCGATGGTTGATAAACCTGCTCAAAGATTAACACCCTTTTTCCAAAGATGTCTTATCTTCTATAGGGCTTGAGGTGATAATTTTGGAACTCGGTTCCAAATGTTATGGATTCCTCATCAAGCTTCTTCTTCAATCTTCTCCAGGTTCTCAACTTGTCAGATTGGATCAAGCCTCTGTAAAGTGTCTCAAAGGTAACTTTTTGAGGAAGAAGGCCATTCTCGATCATCTCCACAAAGAATGTACAAGCTTGCCTCCATTTCTGCTTCTCACACAAGTCATGGATCAATAAGGTATAAGAATCTAGATCTGGCCCCATACCATTTCTCTTCATATCCTCCCAAATTTCCCTCACGATCCCCATCTTATCTAACTTCACAAACATGGCTATGAGAATGTTGTAGGTATGCATGGTGGGCACACAGACATTATCCTCCTTCATCTTCCTATACAACTTTAGCGCATTGTCAACATCTTGCCTTCCCCTATACTCCTTAAAGAAGCAATTATATGTAGCAGCACAAGGACTCACCCCATTCCTCACCATCTCCTCAAGCAACTCTTGCGCATCGTTGATCTTCCCGCACGAACAGAGACATTTAACGACAGAAGTATATGTCGCCACGCTCAAGCTAATTCCCCTCTCCTTCATCATCTTCATCTTATCGAGCAATAACTGCGGCTTATGCGCCCTACTATACACATGCAACACAATGGAATAACTAGTCACGTCGGGCTCGATCCCTCTGTCACGCATTTCATCAAACACCTTATCGGCAGCCCTCAGCGTCCTCTCGAACCTCACATCCGGATGCAATCTCGCTCTCCTACAAATCCCATTCAACAACACATTGTACGTCACCAAGTGAGGCTCCACCCCACGCTCAATCATATCATTCAAGAACCTCTCCGCCATGTCTATCCTGCCAATCTTGCACCACCCATAAATCAAGATCGTATACATTTTGGCATCCGGGTCAAACTCCCCACAAGCCTTCCTCTTGTTAAAAATCTCCACAGCCACTTTCACGTACCCATACTTACACAGCGTGTCGAGCAAGTAATAGTAATCCTTATTACCCGGTCCACGCTCAACGAAGCTACCAATGTCGTCGAACGCACGCACGGCCTGGCGCGTGAGCCCGGCCGCGACCAGCCTTCGTATGAGGATGAAGAAAGTGGTGGTCGTCGGGTGGAGGCTGTTCTGGTCCATCTCGACGACGAGCTGCCAGACGGCGTCGAACTGCCGCACCTTGGAGAGGATGTCGATGAGGAGGTTGTAGGACGCGGAGGTGAGAGGCGGGTCGGGGAGGGACTTGGCGTAGTTGAAGAGAGCGACGGCGATCTTGGAGCTGTGGTGGAGGCGGAGGAGGGTCTGGTGGAGGAGGGGAGCGGAGAGGGCGACGCCGTGGAGCTGGAGCGACGACTCCATGGCGTGGAAGGGGTTGTGGTGGTGGAGCAGGATTTGGGATATCGAGTCGGCGTCGCTCGAGGGCTCGAGGGTCGGGAGGCCGTCGTCGGAGGCGGGGGCCGCGCCGTCGAGGACGGCGGCGCAGAGGCGGCGGAGAGGGAGCGTGACGGCGGGAGTGAGAGGGGTGAAGGCGGGTCTCAGCTTGAACGCCGCCATGTCGCCGGCGATGAAATTCTTTTTTGACACTCAATCATCTTGTGCATATCTATGGATGTATAAATTTAGGAAAATTGCATATTGGTCCAAATGTTTAGACTATTTCACAAAATAATTAAGATTTCGGCCCCTTATTTATATTTTTTTTTCTTGTTGGTCCTTGGTCGTACCTTTAAAAGATGGTCTAGATAATGCAAGGGTTAATTTGAAAAATTAGAAACGAGGCAAAACGTCTTTGTGATAATTCCATTTTTTATAGTTATTTAGTGATATCATTGCGAGAAGAAAATGAGGATCATGTCTAAAAGCATGGGTTAAAAACTTGTTTATTGTCGAAGACAATGTCAACCCTTGTGAAAAGTGAGACAAAATGGTAATTATGCATTAGAGGGTGATTACTTGATTAAATGTGTAATTTTGGAAAGCAAAAAGTGAGACAAACTCCACTTTTGGATTAAAAATATAGACTAGTATTAAGACCCACGCTACTAGCATGCGTGATTGCCAACAGATAATCAATTTTTTGGAAAAATTGAAGAGCTACTTAATTGAGTAGATAATTCATAAACATCATATACTTTGATGCAAAGGTAATAATGGAAAATCCAAAAAGTAAGGCATATAAGTTTTGACTTGTATATATATAGATCAATCTAGGTGATAAATAGAGTTGGATCACTATATCAGTACATAAATTATTGACTTCACGATTTAAAAAATATCCTTTTCAACAAATGCTCCACGCAACACTAGTTAAATATATTTAATTTTAAAAAAAATCATCCCCAATGCACTAATTGCACATAACATAAAAGACATAAAAGACAATGCATCTAAAATCACGATCTTTCTTTCTTTCATTGATTAAATTCCTGAACACTAGTCAATGAACAAAAGATCAATTTCGTCATTTTAGGTTCAATTACAAGATACACAGAGACATATTTAAACTTTGAGATATGATGACATTTATTTGGAGCAATGGAATTTCCTGGGACATTCAAAACAACTTCTAAGGACTGGCGAAGCCAAAGTTGCCTGGTAAAAGGCCACAGATGAAAATTCTGAAAATGCATAAATGGCTAATCATAATTAACAACTTGTACCTTTGATACATTGTCCATGTTTTTTTTTTTTTTCGAAATACATTGTCCATTTGATTCTCTCTCTCTCTCTCTCTAACTTCTTCGAATTTCTTTTTCCATTTTATGAACATGTCTAGGAGATCAATTTTCTTGTTAAAATGTTACCTCTTTAGTAATTTGATATAAGATCTCTGGTAACAATAACCAGTTCGGACTAAGTTTCACAAAGAAGAATCATACACGCTGATCACACTCACATGTCAAAATCACTTGTGCCTCATATCCAAAGCCAATATATAGAACAGGGCCACATCAAATGATTAATTGTATCGATTTATTATATCAAGTAGCTTCATGAGCTATTTTATTCGGAAATACATTTTTCCCTTTCATCCAACCATAGGTGTTTGGACGACATTGCCCTTTTCATCAAACCAAACATAAACTCGGTTGCAGCAATGATCGGTAAAACCAGCTGCTTCTCCCCACGGTATCAGCACGGCAGTCACGTATGGATTGTCCTTTTCGATCACAGCTTTCGCTTTCTCTCCATTCTGGCCCACCAACTTAGGCCACGTTATTCGATTCCCTACAGTCAGTCATTTTTCAACCTCGATCTCATATTATGACGTCACACTCAACTACATCGAATGCCTTGTCATCCATGCACACTACTAAATTTCATATGGCCAAAAATTCAAGTGACTAATGGCTCATATTTGGGAAAGGGCGGATGTACATTAACAACACCGTATGCTAGAAATAAATAAAAGGGACATGAGCACGTACCCTTGCCATCAGTGCACATTCCATCGCCACAAGGTGGGTAAGGTTGTTTTATGACCTTCGACATTCTTCTGATCTTCCTTTTGATAGAGAGAAGTAAATTATATAGAATGTTGTCGTTGGCACCACCCTTTATATAACCATATTCGTTATGCTTGTTAGCTATTTTACCATTAATGAGAAATCCAAGGGGAAATCCCTCATTATCTAAATAAAGCAAGAAAAATCTCAGTTTTAATTACCCTCATAATTATGGGAGAATTATGATGATTCTCTGCTCATAAAGAAAAATAAAGAATATATAGGTTATTATTGCTATTACTTTATTATGATATAATGCGTTCTAGATTCATCAAGCTTTCGATTAATCTTTGGTATTCTTATGTTCCTCCAAATCGTTATATTTAGTGTGCACACATATTAATTCAATTTAAGGTGATTCACTAGATTAAAAATGGAGCATTGGATGGTACACGCATTGTCCCCTTTTTAGCTATAGCATTCGTTCACTCATGCTGTATTACCATAGCATAATTAAAGTTACCTCGAGCAAATTGTTGGTTCAGATATATTACTTTTTTAGTTTTTGTACGACATGCGGTACGTAAATCTTTTATACCAGTCATTTTCTTGTCTCTTAAACTTTTACAGTTTTAGACCCAAAAAAAAAAAAAAAAACTTTTACAGTGAATGGTTGCGCACGCAAGTTCAACACGAGTTAGAAGTACATCAAAGGCTCACTCATTTACCTCAAAAACAATAATAGGCTTTGGATTAATCTTTGATAAATAGTCCGCGAAAAATAGTTTGTATTAATCGTCTTCATTTATTAGAGTGAGAGAGTGAATGACCGACCATATTCCATCTTTAGGACATGATTCAGTCCGATTAACTTTGAAGCTTATACATAAGGGTAGAGACATTGCTTCGAATTTCAAATTATGTGAAAAGATGGAGATCTAGATCCACACTGAGAAGTGTAGTAGCAAATTCCTAAGTACTAATTTGGTATAAGAGCTGGAAACGTAATGGAGCCAAGATAATCGGATGTCCCTATGCTGCTTGTCATCAGAAGTGACCCATTTTGAAATTATAAGAAGTACATTGATTTTCACCCCGTCGATATGGTCACGTTGCGACATGTTGCAAAAGCAACCATTGCTTGATCCCGAAGAATATACCATGGGATATGAAACCGACGGTGTTTACCATAAAATGCTGAGGTAAAATCATAGAGTTAGCTAATTTAAAAATCTGTCAAGTAAATTCTCGAATGGTGCCAGTGATCCCACCCAAGATCAAGAGCATTCTCTTAAATCGACTCAGCGAGGACAGAAAAAGAGAACTTTTTCTATTCAGCCCGATTCTCGAATATGAATAGAACATATCATATACATATGCGATCATCCTCTTAATTTGAGGGATGGTGAGAATGTAAATGGTCATAGTCTTCAAATTAAGGTTTAGTAACACTGCTATATAATTCATTTTTTATGCCATCAGTGTATACTAAAATTAACTCTTCGCTAAATTCACCGAGCAACGTAATAGAAAAAGCTCTTTTATTGATTTTTTTATTTTATTTACATATGAGTACTAAGCAAGGAGAATATACGAAAAGAAAAGTTACTCACGAGGGGATTATCACCATCGACAAATTTAGGCAACCTACCATTATTTCATCGACAGGGGAAGGATATATTATTCTCTCAACCATGGCGTATTAACGCCTCCTTTGCTTATTCCTCCTTTTTTTCCCTTGGCATGACACAGCACGAACGTCAAACATGACACGAAGGATCTGGATGATTCCAACTCTCAGTCTTTGTTATTCAGACATGGCCCGTCCAGGTAGATACTTCATGGACAAGATACACCGAGACATATTTAAACTTTGAGATATGATGACATTTATTTGGAGCAATGGAATTTCCTGGGACATTCAAAACAACTTCTAAGGAAATTAACTATGTTCATTTGGAGCTTTTATTTGACAACTACTGTAACTTCAGCCATATAACATAATAAGGAACAGAGAACTACACATATCAGGACAGAGCAGGAGATACAAAAAATTGCAGATAGTCAATAATCACCAGATCTCCCGGCCCAAAAAAATAAAAACGATAAAGAGTTATGAGATATCACAGAACTCTACAACCGCTTCCAATTGGACTATGACTAACCTGGAGCTGGATCGTCATGGGTCAAGTCGATGCTGGCCTTTCATGTCATGGATTCACATGGATTTCACAAAAATCAATAATTGTGATTACACATAATTTATCGACCATAAACCATGGCAAGTTCTAGTCCTTTCATTCGAATGAAGAAACCCTCACGCTTTGTAACGTGAACTCTGTTGTCCTCACTTTACAGTTCAACATCTGAGTTCATTTTCAAAGCTAGACGTTCAAAAATTTCTGAAAATCCCCACTTATATCATCTAAATCGATTACTTCCTTTTCAGTTCTTTCTGCCTTTGTGATCTTCTCAAGGTCCAGATTCAATTCTATGAGTTGCCTCTCAATCTTTGCTCCCTTATCAGGTAATCTTGAGATCGTACCCTGCATTTGTTCAGAAGGTCGTCACAACATTATGAACTATCGAGTCACAAATCTAAACTTCTGCTGTAAAGGCATGCTTATGCAAGGACTGTCAACTTATTAAGACCACCAGGAAAAAGGTTACATTCATGACAATAAAAGAAAAGGTATTACTCTTAATTCCTGTTCGTAATTTTTCTATGGAAAAGTATATGCCCAATAGTCTAAAACGTCCACTGAAGCAATTTTTTTTTCTAAAGTGACATTTCATAATGAGAAAATCCTATCGGATACTTAAATCCTAGACTCACAAAATAACTCATTGATCTCATGAGCCATGTAAGACACGAGCCAAAGCTAGGATGGGCAGCTCATATATGAGATTATTTGCACTTGGTGTATAGGAAATCAAACTTCCGACGTGCATTTAATCCATACAAACATGCTTGCATGTTAACTATTATGTCAACTCCATGAGACTAAATCATGACCCCTTTAAGGGAACTCTTACTATTTGCTTCATCTGCAAGTTATTCACTTTACTAAACAATTACCGAATTAAATGCAAAAAGGTACAAAAAGGACGGCAAAGGAAATACTAAAACTAAAAGGCTAGCTTTGGTTGCATGATGAACATATTAGCTAGTACATAAAACTTTTCTCGGACCAATATGAAGTACCTTATCAAGAAGCATGCGTGATAACCGATTGATACGTTCTTTGATATCTGATTCTGTCTGTTTACCAGAACTACCTGGGCTATGGTTTTTCTTGTTCAGTGTGACATCCTTCGGTTTGAAAGCATATGCAGCCCTGTCAAAGTCGTCATTTCATTTTTACCATCAGTAGATAAAACGACATATGATAAATGCTAGTCTCAAAGTTCAATTCCAATAATTACTCGAAATATGATAGGGATCAACTGAAGTGATATTTTGCCATCATCAACTACTATTATTACTATGTGAATCCCTCATTTACATTGAATCTTAGACAAGCAGATGAAGTCGTAACATGCTTCTCCATGAATATGCTTAGCAGGAGGGACTTGACAGACTCACTCGGGACTTCTAAAACTCTATCTGGAACTGGCAACAAAATTTAAAGGTAGGGACAAACATAATGTTGTAAGCACTGGCTTCGAGAAATTGCATGATGATTTTCAACATACCCATCAACATTACGTTCCACTGGAGCACCTGATGATGAATTACCTACAAGAGCAGAAGCCTTGATCCTGCAACCACAGTGAGAAGGCCAATGAGATTGATTTCAGATGTCATAGTAGATGTTCTACACATTGAACAATACAGGATTCAGTAATAGTGGTAAAAGTCCACTTTTGATGATTTACATTTACTTTTCTGCTATGCCACCAGATGACCATCTATTGCTTCTACTGATTCTTTTCCCCGGCCTTAAACAATTTTACCCTTACAGGTCTGAATTCAACTCCTGAACTTGAAAGACGAAAAAACACTTCTGTACTCAATCCAGAGTAATGAGGGAATAAATTTTTTACTATATCACTAATGCTTTTAACTCTTTTATCTTGATATGCTTTTGCAGACAATCAGAAAGAAATTAAACAATTCACAAAAAAGGAAAAACATTCTGACCCATTTGTTAGACTGAATTAAATGCAATAATTGAAAGTAGCTGAAGTATACAATATATGGTAAAGTACCATCTGACTTCCATTTCTTCATCTGCAACTTGCACTGGTGCCGTCTTCGAGTAGAGTAAACTGTGGTGACTAACACCAGCTATGCCCAAAGTATCGAGGAACTCTATGTGGCTCCTTAAAGACTCATCCCTGAGGAAGTCGATACAAGAAAGTGACCCATAGAGATAAAAAATCAAGCTGATTCAATTATGATGAAGCTGTTTTATGAGCACAAAAATTCTTAACCAATAAGAAGCCAAATACCCAGTCCCCACCAAACTGTATGCATGACAAAAATGTTCAAGAAAAGAAAGAAATATCAGCCGCTCCATGATATTTCATCTTTTAAACTGCCAAATGTCTTGAAAATGGAGGAAAGCAAGCCATGTCACAGAACAGGAATAGCCCTTATGGCCAGTGACGATACTAAACCGTAGAGAATAAAAGCTAGTACATCTTGACTTGGTGATCATGCTCCTCATACAACTGCTGCTGAGTTGGAGAAATGTCGAACCCCTCTGTCGGAAGGCTGAAAATTTCCTTCAGATCCTGGAACAGCCAAAGAAATCAGTCCAAACAACCCTGACCTCAAGTTTAGATAAGCATGATTTTGGGTGCTCTTCAAGGGAAATTGAGGACATAGAAAACCCAACCCCAATCTGAAGAGTTATATCAGAGATGATCTAATACAAATAAATAAGTACCCGCTCACTAAAGTAGCGAATTTGCTCTTTATGCTCAGTTGCTGTTTTGAACAATCCTCCCTTGAATATCTGAACCAAACAGAATGGAGAAACAATAAAATGACAGGTATCATGGCAAATTCCACCCTGTGCGTCCATGCCCGTGAGCAAGCATGGCACGTTTGCAATACACTACTTATATGATATAGTGAGCTACTCACTCATAAAAAAATAAAAAATAAAAAAAATAAAAAACATGATTGCATTAAATAAGATACTATCTTTTTATGAGAAAACTAGAAAAGAAATCTTATCTTGATTGGTTTATTTGACAAATGCATGCAGTGACAAATGGAGTAGCAGATACATCTGGTATTTTTTAGGCATGCATCGTTTGTGCTCATCAACACATGAAAGCCAAAGAATTCTAGTGAAACACCTAAGGCTCCTGATCATAGCATTTCATAGTAACATCTGCTCCAATATAATAACGTTGTTTACCACAACAGTTCTTATTTCATTTCTCTTATCTTAAATTGCATACAAGCCCCAAAAATATATTTCCATTTCACCAATTGAGACCATAGTATAGTTGAACGACACAAAACCTGCTTTCTGTATATCTTCTCCTCGATAGTTCCACATGTCATCAACCTATACACAATGACATCCTTCATCTGTCCAATTCGATAGGCGCGATCAACACTTTGGTTATCCGTACTGTCAATAAGAAATGCATACGTAAACTAACAGAAATATGCTCAAGATCTGCTTCTTTATTCATATATAAAAACAGCTGCAAAACATCTGAGCTACGTTTGAGAAAAGAGGGGAGGAAAACAGATGGGCAGAATTGCACACCCCCCAAAAAAAAACAAACTTAGCTTTAAAGTAATAAATACACCTTTTTTGCCAAAGAACCAAAAGAATTTGCAGTAAGTGCTAATATTATTAGGACATCAGAAAATAAATAACAGCCAATGCAAGCACAAACTTGTATTGTGCCATGAGTTTCTCCAAGTAAATTTAAATTGAAGCAATATGTAGAAGCCTACGAGTACAAGTTAACGTCAAGAAAGTACCTTTCCTTCCAGGGAGTCTGCTAATAACAACATAAGATTATATCAATAAAATGGTAGCTTTTAGCTGCGTCAATTTGTTTTATGAGTCAACTAATGGGGATCTAGTTAACTTGTGTCAAAATTGATGATTAGATCAAGTCAAGGCTGACATGATGTTATTACATGCGTCTGCATCATTAGCCAGTGATATTGGTATCATGAAATATTTAGTATAACAGTGTGAAGCTTAAAGTTGGGTAAGAACTTGTATCATCTATCATAATAATGTTACCTATGACAAGTATGGGTTAGAACTCAAACGGTACACAGATTCCTACTTAAAAGTTGTGGAACAGTTAATAATCCCATAATAAAGGAATAGCATTGAATATAACCTTTACAATGTAATAAAAAAAAAAAAATTCTTTGTTTCTTCTTTCCTCTTTCATGTACTTGCAAAAGTAGTTCAATTCATGGCTGACAATAAAATAAGCAGTGGTACCTCGGATTCCATGCTGGATCAACAACAATCACACGGTCTGCTCTTGTAAGGGTGAGGCCTAGACCGCCAACTTGAGATGTCAAGAGAAATATAGGTGCTCGAATGCCTTCTTGGAAATCCTAAGTTCATAAGATGAGAATAGCACATAAGCACGTCGAATTTACAAGCCAGACATAAATTAGCGAAATACTTACATTTACTATCTTGATCCTGTCACTAGCTTTTGTCGTACCATCAATGCGTAAATACTCATAGCCACGGGACAGTAAGGAATCCTAATTGCAAAAGGATTCAGAAAAATCAATCCCCTGTATTGAGCCAATCAACAGTTTACTACTCCCTAAGTGTTTGGAGATATTTCAACTAAAAAATGCAGTATCAATATTGAACATTGGAAAAGGAGAAAATTAAAATCTCGAACTACATACTGCACAAAGAAAAGCTCCAAATAAGCATAGTTTGTTCAGTATGATCTCAATAGACTTTCACAACCAACAAGCCAATTCTCGATAACTGATTTTATATTGTGACAAATCTCTTTTTCGAAAACCAATATCAACACTTCACCAAATGTAAAATAAGGAAGCAGGGAAAAAAAAGACTTAAGGCAATATGCAAATCAACCACCACAGGATATCAAAACATAGTTTCGTTGTATCGGTGGAGAATCTCATTGTATCAGTGGAGAATAAAAAACCAGTACACTCATCCTTGTGAGATTTAAAATCAACATAGAATAATCAGATGTGCCAGCAAAGGCAGTGCATTCCCCAAAACAACTTGACTAATCATTGTTGCAACTTCTCAAAAGTAGTTCCAAGCATAGCCAAGTCAAACCTGGATAAGATCGAGCATCTTGCGAGTCTGAGAAAAGATAAGCACATTGTGGCCATCTGGAATTAAATTGTCCTATAAAAGAGCATCAAAATGTATTTATGGTAGGCTCTTTCAATTTCATCAATCAAATGTAGATATGCAGGAACCTACCAATAATGACATTGTGAATGATATTTTGCATGATATTATGTCACTTGTCTCCTGAAATTCATCTCTCTCACCAATATCAGCTACATGCATCGCCAATTTCTCTGCCATACCAACATCTTCAGGATTAACCATTGAATCCATCCCTTCAAGAACATCTTCAGCAGCTCTCTTTGTTAACAACAGTGGATGATCACATATCTTCTTCAAAATCTGATCAAATGAAGTGTGCAGTTATAAGCTTTTGTTTTGAAAACAAAACAAACCAAACGGTACTGTTAAATTAAATGTATGATATATACTGTCTACGTGTCTTCTAACAACTTCAGTTTTTGGAAAAGAAAAAAAGGCAATTTGCCTAACATACATCTTAGCACAGGTCAAGAGTGAGTCTTGGCACTCTCTCTTACTATTATACTAATAAGGCGTTGTCTGGATGTACTTTAATTTTTGGGATAAGTGTACTAAAAGTCCTAAAACTTGTCGCAAAAGTGCAGTTGAGTTCTAAAACTTCAAAAAGTACAATCAAGTGCTACAACTTGTCACGAAAGTGCTATCAAGTCCTAAAACTTTCAAAAAATGCAATAAAGGAAAACACTTGATTCGACCAATTTGAAAAGTTTTGAGACTCAATTACACTTTCGCAATAAGTTTTAGGACTAAATTGCACTTTTATGACCAGTTTTAGGACTTTCATTGCACATATCCCTTCATTTTTTTCAAAAAATCCAAATCTTGCACCTGACTCACTTTCATTTTTCCTTAGCCTAAAACACCTGAAAACGTTCAAAGTACACAAATTTTGACGCGTGGATCCCCATACAATTTTTTCGAATTTTTTTGAAATTTGGATAGTAATTTTAATTGTGGTGTCAAGGCAAAAAGTTGCTTTTTGCATTTTAGAAGGCACAAAAAAAAAAGCCCTTAGTTTTCATAGTTCTGGTCTTTGGTGATCTTGTCAATGTGATTACATCCATAACTGATGTTTCACATGTAAGAAACAATCGAAACACAAGAGGAAGCGTTGAAAAGTACCCCAAATATCGGGGCCCATTCTCCAACAAGTTAAGTTTTCGCTAAAAATGGCTTAAGTAGCATAGAAAGAATGATAAATTTACAGTCAGGAAATAGGATTCGCATCTATCCTCTTAGCAATCAAAGAGATGGAAATAACAGATGAGATGAAACTTTATTTTCAATCACTCATCACTTGCCTGAGAATGCATCATGCCATTTGGTGTATTGTACCATAATAAGTGGATGCTGAATAAATTTCAATTTTTTATGAGCCATTACTCATGCATAGAGAAAGTTAGAGCACATAATAAAGAACGAGACAAAGGTTAATAGTCAGAGGATACCGTCAATGCAGCAAGTGGTGAGCGGTCAAAGGAGGAAAGAACCATCTCACTGTTCAGAAAGGCTTCATAAAGTCGTCGCTGCAAATGTCAAAATTTTAGGATCAGCATGTTGAACTCTGGGACCAACACCGTGCAATAAGAGCCTAGGCTGAAGAATGCAACTTGTACCTGACAATTTGTCAATCTTAACCACACGATCAGTTCACTCTTCTTCGACAATTTGGCAACTTCTCCATCGTCGTCACGAAATACTTCACTCTTAAGGCGTCGCAAAAAGTACGGTTGAATGCGTTCCCTCAGCTCCTGTTGCAAAAGGAATTACTCCACCATTTCTTTTTTATCCTTTTTTTTTTTGGGGCACAAATTCTACAGAAGTAAAGCAAGCAAGTACCTGATATACAATATGAAACCAGAGAAGGAAAAAAGAAAAAACCCCACATGATTAACAGAGAAATGAAAGTTAACACTTACAAGAAACTATTGAGTGAAGCACAATAATCAACAGACAAGGTCAACACAGAGAAATCTATTCAGCTCAAACTTCAACAGTACCAATACTTTCTTAAGTGGCTTCATTTTTTTCTCATGCAGGGATACTTATGTCTTTTATAGAATTAGACAACCTAACGAATTGTAAAGTCCCCGCATAATAAGATAGACCATGAAAAATTACTAAGCTTTATAGTCAACGGAAACTACGGTAACACAAGACAATGAACAGACAAAATCTCACTTTCAAGACTGCAATTCATATTTCCAACGGAGAATTTAATTTGGTAGGATTTACCAGAAAACTATGCAATATGGTTCAACATTGCCTTTTCCAAGGTTATAGGACCTCTTTGGAGAAATTGCGTGCTTTACTAATCTTTTAGCACTGGCCAAAAGAAAATCTATAAGTTGCAAGACCGTGAAGTGTGAAATATGCTCAGTAAGGCGCTCCTGTTTCAGAGCCATTGTCCTAAATTTCCTGCCATTAAACTTGTTCCTTGGAAAGCATATATCAGCAATCTGCAATGATTCATGTGGACAGAGAGCTGCCTCAGTCAAAACAAAGATATAATGGAGTCCACTCTATACAATGTTCTTGTAATTCATCCCACATTCCCAACTCTTGTTCTGACTGACTCCGTGATGCCGTTTATACAGCATTTCCAATTCATTTGACTTAGTCAAGCCCGTATTCCCAACTCTTGCTCTGACTCATCTGACTTAATGATGCCCAATTTCTAACTCTTTGGCAAGTAGATGGCAAATCATTTAATGGAGAAACCACTACATTAAAGTACAAAAGACACACTGCTAAAAAAGAATTCAATACCTTTGCAACTGCAGAACCAATGCGCTTTTCTCTATCTGAAGCTTTTTTTTCATTTCCACGAAGTATGGGATTCTCATATTTCTCTTTAAAGCTGTAAGAATATTTCAAACTCAACCAAGGAAAAAAAAAAAATTAAGACATGATAATGAGGATGTTTAGAAACCAGGAGACATACACTTTGTTATCACCCAGTAGTTCAGGACAGCAGAAGTTAAATAGCGCCCAAAGTTCCTATTTAAGCGTCAAAAAATGGCACACAATATTAGAAAAGTATACTGTATTATTAAGACATAACAGATATGAAAGCACTGCATAAAATAGCAGCCCTAAGGATTACCCTTAGATTGTTTTGAATTGGAGTGCCACTAATGATAATGCGATGAGCAGCTGGTATCTCAAGTAAACTTTTTGCTCTCTGTGTACTCGGATTTTTTATGAGATGTCCCTGGAGTTGTCAACATCATGTGAGATATTATCGTTAGTAGTACATACCACAAGTCCTGATAAGCACATGCTATTTGTGCGTAGGAAGAGGATGTCCCACAGATAACATGATCTAAATGAGAAAAAAGGAAGAGAAAAACAGTCTCACTAGTAAATAAGCTAGTGACTCTTTCCCAGCTTAATGGTTGGGAAGAAGTGTTAACTAAGCATTTATCTAATTACATATAAGAGGTAAATGCAAAATTATTCCGTTTTAATACAGAGAAGTGCTAACAGAGAAAGAAGTGTTTAAGGTTCTTCCTAGCTTGACAAAGGATATTCAAGAGATTTATCGTGTTAAATAATAACATGCGAATATGCCGGGTGTACAGGCAAGGCACAAAAACATATAGCAATTCCTGTACAGTTTCCCCATAAGTTTCCCAACTTGTCTCATCCACCAATGACACTATCTGCAAAAAATACATATAGCACATATAGCAGACCATCTAGGATATTCCGCATTGGTTCACATATTTTCGCAGAGAGATTGAACATTAAATTGAAATGCAAATGATTTTGTAACTAGGACAAGTATTACTAGTGTAAAGTATTCCCCCACTCTTTGATATCTCATTACCCAAGTCAAGGACTTAACATGTATCTTTGAGGATCTTGTCAAGCATCTCATGAAGCCAACCATGCCCATCTCTCCTATGTCTCCCTCCCTGCACTTTCTCCACATACAAATTTTGTGCAACTCCTAACCTTTGTAACATGCTCGACATAAAAGGAGGAAAAATAATGCAAGGCAATGCTTAATGTATAAGCAAACAAGAAACATAAGGTTTCTAATGTTTGGCCCTTAAAATGCAGCAAGTGCAACATCACCAATAATTTCAATATCCTCAAATAGATGGGCATCCATTTTCATCACGCATGCAAAGTTGTACGCCACGTGAAGTCTTGACTATATATTAGTTATTGTCTTCTCGAGCTACTAACTGACTTCATATCAATTGCCAGTGTCGTTACCGATAAATTTCCTTCTTTTTTCTTTTCCTAATCTAATAACACTTATATTCCTCATGAAAGGGCTTCAGAGGAAGTAGATATGCATTGGAAAAAGAATAGAACATACACATTTATAACAGACTAAAATATTGCAGGTGCAGCGACTTTCCATGAGCGATGAAGCTTACAGAGGACATTAAGGAAAAATAATGACATAAAGTTGACACATCAATCTTAATGATTTGTTCCACCAATTTCAGTGATTTCTTCCACAATTCCATTTTGAATCAAGAGTAGGCACAACAATTTTAATAGTTTCTTCCACAACTCCGTTTCGAATCAACTAAATCAAATGCTTTAAAAAGCAGGTTGCAAATTATCAAAGCGCTTTACAAAAAAAATATCTACATAAAAGGCAAAAAAGACATGTCTACAATGAACAGTTAATTAAGGAACTCGCTAAATTCCACAGTAAGGAAACCATCCTTCACAGCTTTATACCCACCTCATCAAGAATCATATAATCCCATGTGATGCTGTCCTCATCCAGCTCATCCTTAAAGTAAAAATCGCCCCGCAACGATTTCGAGTTGTTCCGCACAATATCATAAGTTGTTAAAAGAATACCTTTGTCCTACAAGCAACACAATTGAAATCAATCATCAAAAAGACGTGCATTGACAAATAAAGAGCAAGAAAAGTCGCTTAGTAACTACTAGATAAAGAAGTGTAGAGACTACTCCAACCAGAGTGCAAATATCTCGTTGATCTTAATATCATGAACTATTTCAGATTCTAACTTGGCATTAATAGCAACATGAAAGATACTAATTGCAAACAAGATATTTAATTGAATGATGAACATATGATCATGCACAAATTATCTTGACCGACTCCCTAGAGCTAACCAAGCAACAGAAAAACAACAACCTGAAGCACATATTGCAGTTCATATTGACGAGCCTTTGGACAAGTCCCATAGTACCTGCACACAAAATGATGACACAATATCTCTTAGAAACAATTATGAGCGCACCAGTACAACCAGAGTATTTAAAGTTAAAAAGCAGGCAGCCGCACTCTTTTGTCTTTTCAGAGAGTCCTACAACTGATAATTCTTTCAACCAATGAGAAAGCAAAGTCTTTGGCGCCACGACAAGTGCCCTCCTTATCAAACGGGAATGGAACAACCCAGCTAAGAATCCACAAATCTGCAACAAAAATTGAATCTGTATCAACCATGCAAAATCAGCCGTTAACAATAGTTGACAATTGCCACATAAGCACCTGCATTGTTTTACCCAAACCCATGTCGTCGCCCAAAATGCCACCCTTTCCTTTACACTGCAGGGACCAAAGCCACCTTAAACCATCAACTTGATGAGCATACAACATCTTCGCAATTTTGCCAGGTAATTTGTATTCGGATTTCGGGCCAGTCAAGATAAAATCCTTTTTATCATCCATGAGTACATCATCAATGGAGTCATCTGAAACGTCAATCACATTGCCATCGCCATAATCTGTGCAGTCACTGTATGAGTTTTCGGATGCAATTGAAAATGAGGATTCAGCACTAGCATACTCGGGCACCTCAATTTTATTCCCTTCAAAAACTGCCCGACCTTTAACTACGGGAGAATGATCCTGGAAGGTCTCATTCTGTTTAGGAACACGCTTCTTCTCAACTGACAACAGCTCAAGCCTGGAGGATAAGTCGTTAAGAATATCCCTGATATCATTTCCAATTTCCCCACAAGTTTTGGGTGGTGGTGGGGAATCGAAATCGGTAATATCAGAATGCTTTGGCTCTTCGTGAGAGGATCTATTATCTGCATCTGCACTATCCTGGGAGGAAAGTTTGCAGAGGCATCGCCTCCCCTTCATTTTAATCTTTTCCTGTTTGTCCTTCTCTGTCACAGCAATGAACTTGGGTTCATAGGCTCCTTCACCCGTTTCAGAAGCATCATAGTTTCGAGATGAAACTTCACAAAGGCTTTGTCCCTCCACGTTGACCTTCGTCGCAATCTTTTCCTCTCCACTGTCACGTGAAGAAAGTTTGCAGAGGCGACGCCTCCCTTCAATTCTAACCTTTGCTGGTTTATCTTTCTCTGTCACACTGACGAACTCAGCCTCAAGGGCAGCTTCACCAGTTTCGGAATCATCCAAGTCTTGAGATGAAACTTCTTGAATGCATTTTCCCTCCATGTCGACCTTCCTCGTGATCTTTTCTTCTGCAAGTCTCCCACAAAATCCCAAATGCACTTTATTAGAAGGGATTAAGTAAAGCATTATCTCCACTTCTGGATAGAATCATCGCCAAAGACAACTACGGAGGACCTTTTCCCCTCCTTTTAGGCCAAAACTAATAGAGACCTCAATACAAGTATAGAACTAATACTAACATGATGGAACGAAGGCCCGCGGTAGGCCAATGACAATACTGCACGAAGACTCTCAGTCGACAACTTCAACATTTCAGCAGAAAATTTAAAGAGCTCAAAAAAGAAACTGCTTAAAAAACCTTCCTTAATTGTGAAATAGAATATCAGCTGGCTTGAGCTAACATAATCCATTAGACTTTCAAAGGCACAAAATTTTCTTCTTTAAAACCAAATAAGAGACACTGGTTTATGGAGGAGATGAAGTTAGAAACACGCATCGGAGCAACCTCAGAATCGCAGACAAATTAGCCCAAAAAAAAAGAAAAAAGCACGGAGGAACCGAGAAGACAGTACCCAGAGGAGAGTCGAATTCCGTAATCGCCGAGAACCGAGGAACGGCGTGATCGTCGCGGAGATCGCGATCGCCTTCGACGACGGCGGACAACGACGGCCCATCCGCCTCTGCGCCGAAAACCGTCGATCCACGATCGTCCTCGGGCGATGACTCTTCCAACTCTGCACCGAAAACCACAGACCCCCGAAAGATCATCACTCCACCGCAAAGCAATCCAAAAAAAAAAGAACAAAAACCCTAATCGAGGAACGAAAAGACGGGGGCCAATCGGCGCGGGGAGAGAGGAGCGGACCCAGACGAAAAGCCGGCGGCGAGGGAGGGCGGCTCCGGCCGGCGGAGGACGAGGGCGGCGGAGGGCGGGGGCCGGTGAGGTCCTGGAGGAGGCGGTAGTGGCTGTCGTTGAGGCTCTGCGGCTTCCTCCGACTCGCCATTGCAGCAGCGGATTACCCTGTCCTCGACCTTAGCTCTTTGCTGGAAAGCTTGCGGAAAAAATGAGGTTTTTTCTTGGGTGCTTTTCCCGCTTGTGGTCGGGCGTTTGAAATTTGGATTTTTTAAAATCTGGATTTGGCGTTTGATGGTTGCGACGGGGAATTTTGCCTTGGAGACTGGTTTAGATAATAGGTTTGGAGACTGGTTTAGTGGGGGATTTAGCAAAATGGTATGCTGGATGCTCTTTTAGGGAGAAGATTGGTCCAATTGATTTGGAAATATATGTGTTAATGATATCGAATCATTTATGTAAGTGTTGATGTAGATTATTTATAGAGAGGGATGAACCTTTTTTTTTCCTATATTTCCCTTTCACTGGGTATTGAAACTAGGCCTATGATTGACTACTTTGCTGCGGGTTGAACAAAGGCTTGGCATCAGGTTGTGCGCAAAACATGACATTTTCGCGTTTGAAAATAATAAGAAAATGAAGTGAGGAAATAACGAAAAACGCTCCTTCAATTAAATCATTTCGAGATACAAGTGCGATAAATAATAAAAGATATTACAAATGACAATGGCCTAATTACAATTTGTACAAATTACACTAAATGAGAATGCCTAACGAAATTAAATGTCTTTAGCATTGTCTCCCCGACGATTATTCAGATGATAGAAGTGTCGAGTTGTCCTTCCATCCTTATTGGGCACTTTCCTCTAGAGTTAATTGTTGCAAAATCCAATCATGCCTCATCATGGTCAGCTCTAAATTCTTATGGGACAAGTCAAATCTATCGTCTTTAAAGATGCATTGATTAATACTAAATGCAAACTTTGAAGGTACAGTTGATGCAATTAGAGTTCAATGAGTCACAAAGCTGTAGTGGAAATAATCAGAAGACTCTTTCACCATTTTAGAATGTTGATGTCATGATTGCTAGCTCTATCAATGTATTCGGAATGATCTAATCCCGGCCACATTTCCAAATCATTAATAGATGAAGACGAAAACTTAGCAAAAGGAATAATATGTTCCTAGCAATGTCTCCAAGTATAGGTTTTAGGCATTGCTCAATTAGAGCCCTATCTTTGTTCAGGGATGGAACTTGTTGTATTAAATTGACTAATCTTGGAGCCAACTCACTGCATTGCCAATACTTATTCCACTCGGACATCCTCACCTGATCCCAAATTTTCGCAATATCAAATAGGGAGAGTATTGATGCCTTTAGCTTGAATCTCGTATCCAAGATTGAGGATGTAAAGAAAAAAAGGGAAACGCTTTTAAAATATGAGAGGAATTTTGCCCCTATGGCGACTTCTTTAGCTAATTGAACCGACATCATATAAATAGAATGACTCGGTTGCTTGATGGATAATCGCTGGCGCTCGAAGCGTCCGTCATGTCACCCTCCCCGTTCGCCGATTGACCAACGGTCGCTAATCCTGTGACCAAATATATGGTGCCTAGGCCCCCCAAAAGTCTTCCAAGACACATGGGCCCAATAATTGAATTCAGCCTAAAGAAGAACGTCGGCCCTAGGCAAGGCACGGGGAACAATTGATATTATTTTTGGTTATTGTATTATTCTACTTATCTATTATAATTTAGTCTCATAATTTATATTATAATCATAACTATGTTGTACCGCAATAAAATCTTTCCTAAAAAGTGAAAGTATATTTGAAATTCTTGTCCCGTTCCATTCCCATAGTATTTTTCTTAAAATCAAATATAAGAGTTCTTAATTCAATGCAATCTCATAGTTTATCAAAGAAAGAGATTAAAATGATCATGCGATTTCATTTCATATCTTTCCCATCTCATTTATGTTACGAACCGCAACATAAAGAGAAAAGCTTGACTTGCCCATGTTTTGGAAACGGTGGAGCCTGGCCTGAACAAACATTTTTTTTTTCATGAGCGGCTCGAGTAATAATTTAGGTAAAATAGCGGCAGATTATCTACATAATCTACGCGACTTGTAGTTTCTCTGCCTCGAGTTAAAAACCAATCTTCCCAACTTCGCAAATTTTGACCTTTCAGGGCGCCATTTTCTTTTAAATGAATGCAAGCTGATAAGGTGTGCTCAAACTTAAAGGTGCCAAATTCTTTACCCTTCATCTGAAAGGTTATGGATTTATTCTACAGAACGTCTGTTCATTTTACAGATCCTCCTGCACGAGTGGAACGAGAAAGATGGTGTTTCATCTGTGGAAATAGTTCTTTTGGCGAGCAGAACAGAGTTTTTTGGCCCATGAGAAATGATAGTCGAATATTTTCCGATGGAAAACCTCAATTAAGTATGACATTAACTTCCAAATGATGCACCTATAAAGCAACACAAAAAAAGCCAAACTTCACGAGAAATAGAAGTCAATCTGAGAAATATACTGGTGATAGATTATAATCCCATATGCTTTTGATTTTCCTTTAATCTACTCTTAAATTATAAAAAAAAGATAAGCATTCCTCAAATGTGCCATAATCTGTGGAAGCCATAATGGCATCCAAAAACTTAATTTGAGCTGAAGAAGAGATGACAACAAATGATCATCTCAAGTTCTATAGTGTGTCAAAGCAAACGAGAAGGAAAGTGTCGAGTGTCGTGAGCTTGTAATCAAGCGGGCCTGTAATCGAATGGGGTATTAAAGTGGGGAACGTAAATTGTTTTTTCGGCCTTAGGTGGAACGTAATTACTAAGTTAGATAAGTGGACGAGTTAAGGTCCTGTGATTCGAATTGGCTTGCGTGCCCCCTTCCCCGGACAAAAAAGCAACCCCGGATCATCACGATCGTGCTAGCAATACGAAGGGGAAAGTAAGTGAAAAGGAGTCTCATGCAAGCCTAAATTCTCTAGCAAGATAAAATTACCGACCTCCTTAACATATTTGGACTTCCCGACTTAGAGAAAAGGCAATAATAAGATTCATCATGAGGATGATGGGATTTTACAAGACATGCATAAGAGTTCCCACTAATCATCATGGAGTCTGCATGTAGCTTAAACGATTGTCATCACAGAACATCGAGAGTTCTATGTTCAAGTAATCATCCTCGTACAACTTTTATACAAAGTACGATATGTTTGAAGTTTGAAATGGGCGGTTCGTTACTATAACTTACGAAATTCTCTTCATAGCATGTGTACATGACGAACAAAAGTTCGAAAAATTTACAAACCTCAAGTGATGGAATGACTTGCCTTCTCGCAGATGATGTTGCCGAATTCACGAGATCTCCTCTTCCATGCCACGGTTCGTATCTAGACTTGAAATTGGTACTCCTATTATCGTCAAGATTCTTCTCTGTGATCTAATTATCCCCCTCCAGATGCCATCGATGAAGCGAGCGGGAGTTCACTCTCGTGCGATCTAATGGACACATCATGGAATGAATTGCCATTTTGGTCATTGCGATCGTTTTCGTTCACTACGACGGCGGCTCCGAAATGCACCTGCCTCCCGCCATTTCCCGGAGAATCCACATTAGAGCCGTTCTTCTTTACGGATACAGATGCCGCATTATTTTTCCCGGTCACGCTCCCGCCGAATCCACCTCCGCCCCCACCCCCACCACCCATTCTGTGGCTCGAGGTGCCACCAGCGTCGCCACCTCCACAAAAAAATCGAAAGCCGCATGTTCGAGAAATACATCGATAACTACACGTGAGAAGCCAAAAGAACCATGGAAAGCACACCAAAATCATCCCGGCGTAGAGAAGCCAACTCGAAGATGTGGAATCAGGGAGGCTCATGTACCGTATGAGGAAGCCGCCGCCGATGGCTAAGCATAGCAATATGAAGGAAGCAACGAGCCATATGAACGCCCTCCCCGCCCTCGGGTCTCCTATTGGCATTTATCTGTCTTCCCGATCGTCGACCCGAAATCAAGATTTCGATGGAGAAGAGAGAGAGATTTTTTCTTCGTTGTTATTACCATCCATGTACTCGATCGTGACTCCAATCCGCCAGACTCTCTATGCGATGTGATCAGATGGATCGGACAAGGTTGATCTCGACAAGGGTTGTTCTAGCTTCTATCGTTGCATGAGATCTGTCATGCACGAGTTCATGATCAGAGGGAAGACATGTTCAAAAGTTGTCCGCGAGAAAAATGGTTAGAGACAAAACATAACCCACAAAACGAGAGAGAGAGAGAGAGAGAGATGATTTGTTGTCATCTTATAGGTGGCAGTAATTAATTTGCGGCCTATATATATCAAAGATCCGTACATTAACTTTACGTCATTAGTTGTCTTTATTTAATTTATAGTCCTTGGTTTGGTGGAAAAACCTACGGCATGGTTAAAAAGAAATTTTTTAAACATATGATCGTTTAGAGAATATAAACATGAATTGCCATAAGACTGGGAAGATGAGTGACTTATACTATGTTGACTTCAAAGAGGGAATTTAGAAATAGCGTTTGATTACTCGAGGGACAAGTGTCGAAAAAATCCTCCATCTATTGAATTTGTATCAATTTAGTTCTACACGTTTTAATAGTGCAAATTTAATTTTATACCTTTTAACTTAGTGTCGATTTAGTCATAAACTTTTGATTTGACATCAATTCACTTCTCCTAACCAATTTTGGCCAGATATCGTTGATGTGGATATCGGTCAGCTTACATGGCACCGTTAATACTAACGTTGACTATTTTTAATAATTTTTTTTTTCCTTTTTTTTTTCTCTCATTTCTTGTTCCTTTTGTTAATGACCAACCACCGGCTATAGCCAAGGATTGACCTTGCCAAATCTGGCTTCCCTAGCCAGGGCTTGCCCTCAACCAGGTAAGGGTCAACATTGCCAAGTGAGGCCATCCCTCACTTAGGCCAAGGTGGTCTTGTCAAATTTAACGAGGGGAGCTTTCGCTTGGGCTGCCCTTGCCCAAGCCAGATCTAGCGAGGTTGACCTTCACTAGGGCTTGGCCTCCCCATGGCCGATGATCAATGATTGGTCACCAACAAAAGAAAGAAGAAATGAGAGAAAAAGGAAAAAAGAAAAAAAATTGAAAAATTATTAAAATAATATTGAAAATTATCCGTATCGGTGCCGATAGTACCATATAAGCTAGCCGACGTCCATGCCAGTAATATCCGATTAAAATTAGCTAGGAGGATTGAATTAATACCAAATTAAAATGTTTATGACTAAATTGACACAAGTGCGATGGGTCTAGGACAAAAGTTGGTATCGATGCAATATGTTTATAAATTTTATGACACTTTTCCCAATTAGTTGACAAATTTTAATTATCGTAAATTACTCTTTTGTTCATCTATAATCATATACATTATTATTGTGTATTTAGATTTAGGCATGGTTTCTCACGGATTAGTTTGGCGAAGTTGAATAACCACTGGATTTGTTGTACTAAAAGTAAACATGTAGACACGGAATCAGGGAATTTTATTCATAAAAAGTAGGAGATTGAACTAACCTTTGGAAGATAAGTCTCATTTCCAAATATTGACATGAACGTTATGGAACAGTTTTTACATTCACGTGAATTACGTAAACTATTTCATAATTTGGGTCCCTCGTAGGTCTACTAAAGTTAATGGCTTACATGAAAAGGGTGCGCCCAGCAACTTTTAAATGAATTAGATCAACACATATAGGTAGATTATATGTCTCATGTCGCCCCATGTCGCCCATGTCTAGCTACCACAATTATATGTGTGTTTTCCCGAAGCCATCAAAACTCATTTCCATGGATAGATATGTGCCAATGTACATTCTTTAAATACATTTATAAGAAGCTTGTAAAAGGATGAACAACCTATCTTATTATTCTCGAGAACTGTGATTATTTGATTTTGTGGAATAGTTTTCGTACATTATACTAAATTTAGCCATTTAGTTAGGAAAAAAATATATATAAAAAAATCCTACGCTTATCGCATTAGTACTAATTCAATTAAAAATCTTTTTAATTGAACCAATTTAATTCTAAATCTTCATACGGTGGTACTAATTGAGTTCATTTAACTAATTTTGATCAGGAATTACTAATGTTAACACTAACCGTCTTATTGTCACGATCGGCATAATAATATGTTTGAATTTTGTATTTTGGTTTTTATTTCTTTTTTGTTCTATTTATGTTGTTGAAGACCACCTCTGCTGTTCCATGAATGCTGCTGCAGCAGATAGCGAAGATGATGCAGGTTTCTTCACCAGCGAATCCTTCTTTTGTCTTCTTGTTCTTAACATTCTCTCCTGCAAGACCGTTTCGAACCAACGGATTCAACAAAATCCGCAGGACTGCTGTAAAAGTAAAATAGAAGTGGAACCATAAGCATTTGGAGTTCTGACCTTCTGATTCTTCAACAGAGGAGCAATTAGGTCCTTCTCTGGTCCAGTCCCCTCCCTCGCCATCGTCAACGTAGCGAAGGAGGCCGTCGTCATGGACGATGAAGACCCGGACTTCTTCGCGTCACTTGGCCACGAGCTTGTTGTACTCGTCCTCTTCGATCAGGTTGTAGATCAGATCCTCGATCTTGATCTGCACGGCGGACTTTGCTCTTGGACCGCCGGTGCGGAGGGCCTTGAGGCACTGCAACCCCTCCAGATGTTTCGTCGAGGCGGCTCCTCAGTTCCTTCGCTGGGCGGCGACTCTTTGTTGCTTGTCTTCCATCTCTGGCTCTCTCTGGCCAGGCTGTCACTGGCCACAACAAGGGCATTGGGCGAGGGCCGCCATGCTCTCATCGCCACAATGAGGGAGTTGTGGCCTTTGTCGAGAGCCAGTGAGGGTCGGCCAGCGGCCCTTGCCGGGCTTTGGCCAAAAAAAAAAAAAAAAAAAAAAACCAAAAAAATTATACAAAAATTCAGAAAATTATCAAATTATTATTTTAAAAAGTCCACGTCGGTGCCACCATGTCACATAGAATGGCTGAAGTCCATGTTAATGATTTTTTTTATCAAAATTAATCAGACGAATTCAATTGGTACCAATGTAAAGCGATTTATGACTAAATTCCATTAAATTTTTTATTATTGATTTGTTACATGTTTTATATTTTCTGGTGGAATTTCAATTTCCTCCTCTATCTCGACCTCCTCCACCACCTTGATCGCCTTGATAGCCTCTTCAACTTGATGAAGTGATCCGACTTTGCAATACTTGCTTGGGATTTGAACCAACGGGCTTTTGATTCATTTTTTGCTCATGTGAATACAATGAACCAATCAATTGCTCCCATGTTAGGGTTGACACGTCTTGCCCTTCCTCTAACCTTGCAATCATGTCGCCAAATCTTTCAATTAAAGACCTCAAGATTTCTTCTAAGACTCGTACATTTTGGAGGTGTTTGTCATTAACCCTTAATTTTTTAATGATGGTTTGCACGCAATCAAAATATACCAAGATCGATTTAGAGTCATTCATGTGTAAAGACTCAAAATCACCTTAAAGTGTTTAAAGTTGCACCTGTTGAACACACATTGCCTTTGTAGGAGTTTTGCAAAATATCCCACACTCCATGTTTTCTCAAATATCATTTCCTCTATGGCTTGAAAGATCGCACCTAATGCATGCTAATCTTTCCTCCCGGACTCCACCAATAAATCATTCTCCTCCTTTTTTTAAAGCATTGAATGCTTTAGCATTGGCCACTTCGGTATAACTATTATCCACTAGATTCAATAAATCTTGCAAATTGTAAAGAACATTCATCTAGATGGACCAATTATTAAAATTTCTTTCGTTGAGCTTTGTAAGTTGTAATTGAATGTAATTGGTAGATGTCATTTCTAATTTTGGTACCAAATATTGGAACCAAAAGAAGAATAACCCTGGAACTTTGGAACAAGAGCACAAATAAAGACTAGTTGGAGGACTTTCTCATTGAAATGCAAATGCTCGTTCTGCAACTCTCTATTTCTGAAGCTAACTTTGCTTCTTCTTCTTCTTCTTCTTCTTTTTTTAGCTTGTTAACAATGATTCACAAGTGCTCTATTTATAGCTAAATATTTAGTATTGAAAAAGTGTTAGCACCCCGTGACTATTTGCTCTAAGACAAACATAGCATTCAGTGGGGAAGGAATTTTTCTAGGTGCCCCCCAATCTTTCCTTTTGTCTTCTTTCTTTTTCATGTGCCTGCTAGCGATTAATAAGGTCTTCACAAAGAGATCTTCATTTTTGAGTTCAAGCAGTTTATCATAAATCACATACGTTGATTTCTTTTTGTTTTCATGGAGATATTTGTTAACACATCAATCAATTATATTAATACGAACAAAAGAAGGTTTCTTTCGACCGATCCTAGTGACCTTTCAGGTCGTGGTCCGCGTTGACGATGGGGAAGGAACGGCAAGTAGGGTTGCCTTTTTGTTTTTTTGGTTGGAGTGGAGTTGTTGAGTGAATAGGCTGGTAGGGAGTTTCGGATGGCTTTGGGTGGTACGAAGCTGGTGAGGAATGTGGTTTATAAAGCCTTTGTGCATGCAGGGAAAGTGAAGAAGTGACCTTCTTTGTATGATTGGGAAGGGCATGTTTGTAAATTGCTGCAAATATTAAGGCCATTTCAAATTGTTTATTAATCTTAGCTACTCCTCTTATCATTTTATAAGTTGCTTAGTCATTTCTTTGGAGCGCTAGAATAAAGCCAACACTCTACTAGTGAGTTATATATTTAATATCTGTCCCTTCTTTTGGAGTTAGTCAAAAGATAATGAAAAATAGTCCTCAGTGAGTAGTAACCATATGCTTAAACAATGCTTAGTTAGAGCATCTTCCGCAACAACGCAGCAAATCCAATCTTTGCAATATGAACGAGATTTTTTCAGTGATTTAGAGTTCCGAATGTTATCTTCAGAGATGATTTGTTATGAATATTTTATTATCATTATGTATTTATATAGATATTGTGAATTTACAATGTTGGAGCGGGATTTTAATTATGTCCAACTGCAAATATTGCCAGAGAACAATCATAAAGATTAAATGTTTAAGGATAAAAAGTACAAAAGTGAATTCAGAGCTGATGCCGTCCACATTGCCGGACCCATGTGACAAGCAGGAAAAGATACAATTGTTTAAGAAAGGAAAAAAGGAAAAAAAAAGAAAAAAGAAAAAAAAAAAGGTACGACTGTTTTGAGCAAAAAGAGGAAAAGAAAAAGAAAGGTACAGCTGTACGTGTTATTGTGTCCATTTTTCTAACTGGTCCCCACCTTGCTCTTTGTAAGGGCGTCAACATTAGTGACCATATATTGGAAGCTGCACCTGCTTCGAAGTTGCCCATATGCGTTTTCTATTTTATCACAAATGGGGTCAAATTCAAATATTCAAAGTATAATATTTTTCACCGACCAAAAAAAAAAGTATAATATTTTTCTACTAAAGATTTCACCGACGAATGGCCACATAAAATTTGTCATTTTTCTCATAATATACATAATCAATAAAGCCACTTCTTGTTTGACGTGGGATGGCTAACAAGAGCACTTGTTAACAAGAATTTTTCAATAATAATCCTTAATTGGTTGCGATAGCATGACCTGTTCACGACTCTCGGAAAAAAATATTACAAGGTCTTTTTTTTTAATTTATCCAGAAGTTCAAAAGTGAGATTCGGAACAGGAGCTGTGTACATGGCCAGAGCCATGTGAAGAGCACGAAGAAGAAGACGATCCACGTGACCTTGTAATGGTAATGTCCTCCACTTGATTATTTTTAAATCCATAACTTTATTGACAGTTAATTGTCCACGTAGACAGAGCCATGTGAAAAGCACAAAAAATAAGGAACTCCATGTGATCTTGTTATGATAATGTCCTGCACCTCATTATTTTTATGTCCATAAATTGGATGCTGCTCCTGATGCCAAGATGCCCCCACACATCTTTTATGGCAAATGGAATCAAATTCAAATATGTGAAGTGCAGTATTTTTTAATAAGCATTATGTTTAACTAGTCTTTCGAGGGTACTGATTCCATTAAATATTCATACATAAAGAAAATTTTGTTATTTTGAAAGCATTGCTTTCCTCATTTTATACACAATCAACGCGCTGAGAATGTAAATATTTATTTCATTAGATATAGCTAACAAGTGTTCATAGAACGCTTATTAAAAAGATCTACCTGATATGATCCTTGGCGTGGCCGTAACATTTCCAGTTCATTAATTGGAGGTACATTTTTCAAATTTTTTTTTTAAAGTAAGGCCACTTCTCTCAAGGTTGAAATTATGTATTGATGCCTGAACCGATCTTATGGACTCCATATTAGATCCGAATATACCAAAACTCTTAGAATCTTTTGTTCAACTAAGTCAATTTTAATATTTCTGAACCGATTGGTTGTTGGCTCATTTCTCGAGCCTTTGTAAAATTAATTTTATATTCAACGGTCCTCTAATAAGTCTTAGAAAGTCTTCGTCGTGACTTCAATATTAAAGTCACAGATTTGTAATGAGATCTGCAAAACATCTTTGGCTTTTTGCGAAATTGCCTACAGCCAGCACGATGGGCTAGATGAAAATGTATTTGAACTGTGGCTATGTTAGAGAGAGAGAGAGGAGTGGCTTTTGAAGTGAGCCCCTATGGCGATATCTGAGACGGGAACAAGCACCAGCAATCCATTAGGAGGTGAGTACCAGGTATTCCTGAGTTTTAGAGGACCCGATACTCGTCGTGGATTTGCCGACACCCTCTACCATGCCTTGTCTGAAGCTGGGATTCATGTTTTCATCGATAACGAAGAGATTCGACCGGGTGAAAGAATTGATGGCGAACTTTTGCGAGCGATCAATGACTCTAGGCTCTACATACCCATCTTCTCCCCAAGTTATGCTTTGAGTTACTGGTGCCTCTATGAGCTTGCGAAGATGGTGGAGAATATCTCTAATTCTGGGGAAGATGAGAATAAGAAGGTGATATTGCCCATCTTTTATAATGTGAAACCTGATGATGTAAAGCTACGAACCCCACGGTATGAAAATGACATTCAGGAATTGGAGCAAATGATGAAGGATAAGAAAAAGAATTCCAGCTCCGAGGATGCGAATACATGGCGGCGAGCGCTCAAAACAGTTGGTGGCATCAGCGGGTTGGACTTGAAGAATTATACAGGGTAACTTCTTATTTATGAATGGGAAAGTCATTTTTCACTATTGAAAGGTAGATCTAATAAAAATTCATTAATCATATTCCAACTCCAGTTTCCCAAAATTGAAATAAATATTCTCAAATTCTCTTTTTATTTTTTTTTTTATATCATGAGATATCCAAATTTTTTCTGACCTGATAGAATTGTTATGACTTTGTTTTTGATCTAATTTTCATTGTATAAAAGATTGGCTTTGCTTCATCTTTTTTACACCAACTCAATCCGCATATGTATTAAGATTTCTTATGTATGCCAGAGAACTTTATCATGGAACTGAATGCAATTGCAAAGTTCTCTTTCATGTCAAAAGAAATAAGTAAATCTCGTATTGCTGTAACTCATCACGCATTTATATTTTGATTCTTCTACTTGATTTAAAGATCAAACATTTCTTCCTCGATTCCTTCAAATTAAACTTGTAGTGGAAATTCATGTTAGTGATTCATCACCTTCCTGAAGTTTTGGGGGTAACGTTGAATTTTTATCGAGTCTTTTGTCCATCTTATTCTAGTCCCGATTCGATTTGTGCCCTTATTCATTGGATAAATTGTTGTTGCAGCTGACCCATCTCAAAAAAAATAAAATAAAATAAAATAAAATTGCCTCATTATCATAAAGATAAATTTTAATATCTATATATAGACGTGTGGTAACCCATATGATTACTAGGTAGAGCGACCATCAAAAGTAAATCAAAGTAAAATTCTTAAGCGATCATGGGGAACGCGCACACGTATTTCATGACATTTTGATGGAAATTAATTTTTATTGTTTTAAGTGAAATAATAGTGTGGTGATAAATTCTTAATGTCCTTGAAACGATGAACATTAAAAGAAAATGATCTCGCAAAATTAAATGCGGTTTAGTATTATTATTTCGGTAAAAAATAAAAACACTTTTTTCTTACAATTCTTTCTTATATTGGTTTCTACGGGGTGGTTCTTTCTTTGATACATTGATAAAGTATCAACATTAGATTCCTGGCTCCATCACTTAACTGAGTAATATCTGCGTTTTTTTATTAGTTTATGAAATTGATCTACAAAAGAGAAGTGAAAAAGGATTGTTGTAAGTTTGAATAGGAAACACTTATTTATATACTCCTTTTCTGTTCTTCTGAATTGATTTTGCGCAAGAATTTTTTTATCTCGTAACATAACAATAATATATTATGATTATGTTATTCGTCCATATTTTTAACGTTTCCATGAGAACAATGTTTAAGATAATTAGATTGGAATTAGTTGACTTAGTATATGGTTGGTCAACATGCAAGGAAACGAATTTGTTACCTTTTCACGATCGAAGCTGTTCAACTTTGTGGCAGGGATGGGCATCTGAGCAAATCGGTTGTTGATGAGGTTGTGAATAGGCTCCAGACAAGACAAAGAGGAGTGACCGAAGATTTAGTTGGAATGGAGAATCGAATATCGGCAATAAACAATTTATTAGACATCGACGCCGGTGGTGTGCGGCTTATTGGAATTTATGGGATGGGCGGCATGGGTAAAACCACGCTAGCCCAGAAAATCTACAACCAATTGTGTCCTCGCTTTGGGAAAAGCTGTAGCTTTCTTGGTGACGTAAGGGAAATGGCAAAAACCAAGGGCTTAGTCAAGCTACGAGAACAATTATTGTCCGATATCTCTAATTCTAGAGCGGCTCGCAACATCCGTAACGGTGATGATGGGATCAGAGCGACTGAAAAAACAATTTGCAACAAGAAGGTACTGGTTGTTTTGGATGATGTCGATGATGGCAACCAAATCCAAAAACTAATCGGAAGGACTTCTTTCTATCCTGGTACTAGGATACTTGTTACCACTAGGGATAGTGGGGTTCTGAATATTAGGGGACTTAAGTATAAATTCGAGCCTCATGAATTGGAGCGGTTGAGTGATGAACACGCACTTCAACTTTTTAGTAGGCATGCCTTCAACTGTGACTCTCCTCTAGCTGATTACTACACTCTTTCGAAAGGCATTGTGTCTACCGCAGGTGGACTACCTTTAGCTCTTCAAGCAATAGGTGCATCGCTTTTTGGTCAGAAAAAGATAAAGATATGGGAAGAGATGCTGCAGAAGCTAAAGAAAACACTCAATAAGGATGTCTTGCAACAATTAAAGATTAGCTATGATGCCTTAGAGCCAAATCAACAACATATATTTCTCGATATTGCATGCTTTTTCATCGATCGGATGAAGACTGAAGCAATCTACGGGTGGGAAGAATTGGAGCTTAGCCCAGAGGAAGCCATTGATGTCCTTATTAAGAGGTGCATGATAAAGGTCTCAGACGACGATGAATTTTGGATGCATGATCAGTTTAGAGATCTTGGAAGAGCAATTGCTAAGAAAGAGGGTACTAGGTTGTGGGATAAGGCCGACATCATTTGCAAATTAAGTTCAAAAGAGGTAAAGTATGACCCTATTTGAATAGAAAATTGCTTACCAGTTCTTAATTGAGGATTCACGTTTCTGAGTTGGGAGCTATTCTTCTATTTCATTTTTTCTTCTATCGATAATATAAAATTGTGGGATATTGACATATTCCTGCTCCTGCTCCTCAATGTCATTGGCAGAAAAAGGAAGACGTTCAAGCACTCTGTTATAACCTGCAACGTCATTTGGATGACCCCTGTATAACTGTCACTGCGAATGAAATTAAGCGGTTCCCGCATCTACAGTTTCTTTGGTTGAATGACGTACACTTGCAAGGCGACTTTGTGAGCTGTCTTTCCAAGTTGAAATGGTTTTATTTGGGCTGTTACTGCGAAGATGATCCAGAGTTTATGCCAACCAATTTGCCTCTAGAAAACGTGGTTGTGTTGCATATTTCGGGCTATGAGTGGACAGAAGATGCGAGGAAAAGCCTAATCAAGGTATGGTAGAATCCCCCTCAGTCTAATTTTCTTATTCAATAAAGTACAAAATTGAATGAATTTACCGTCTAATTTTCTCATTTAGTGAGAGGATCAAATGACAAACGATACAAGTCAGGAGCCTAAATCCATATTTATTTCTTGTATAGACATCTAATTCTCTGTCTTAATGTTTCATCGTCTTTTGTAGAAGGCAATGAAGTTGAAGGTTCTCATCATTGAGTGTCCTTCGTCACATGAGACACCAATCTTTTCCAAACACTTAGTTTTAGAGAAGTTGAGTTTTCTTTATTGTTATTATTTGAAGAAAATTAGTTGCTCTATTGGGAAACTGAGGTGGCTGACTTACTTAGAATTTTATGTTTGTGTGGGAGTTGAAAAATTGCCTGGACAAATTGGTGAACTAAAGAATCTTCAGCACCTCTCTTTTAGGCATTGTGGGAGCTTGAGGGGACTCCCTGACTCAGTTTCAAAATTAGAGTCATTGACAAAATTGGACCTATATGATTGCAATAAGATTCAAGAGTTGCCGGAGCTCCCAAAAAGTTTGGCCACTCTGAGGCTTTTATCTACATCGTTGCAGAGTATCCCCAATGTCTCAAACCTTACTAATCTAGTTGAACTGCTCCTATCGGATAATAACCAACTTCATGGTGGTCGTTCAAATATAACTCAACCTTGCGACTTGCCATGGATTGGGAGGCTATTCAAACTGAGAAAGTTGGAATTGTGCCTTTTAAATGTCCGTGCAACATCCATAGAGTGGGGTTCCCTTTCCCTGCTGGAAGAACTTTGTCTCGACAAACTAGACCTGCAGAAGGTGAAACAACTTCCATCAAGCTTGAGAGTTCTAAATCTCGGAGTGACTCAAGTGAAACAAGTGGAACTCGATGGGCTTCCTAATTTGGAAGAGTTGTGTATCAAAGGCTGTGAACACGTTGCAAGAATATCCATTACATCAAGTTTGAACAAACTCAGAGATGTTAAAGTGATGTGTTGCCCCAAGCTAGTCGAACTTCAATTTCATGGTGTCTTAAAATCGATGGAGACGTTATCTATTAAAGAGAATTTAGAGAGGTTGGTTTGTCTGTCGGAGGAGGAGCTAGGATGCAATGAGGTACAAGCTCCCGAGTTGACTAGTGGTCGGAGGAGAGTGTACCTTGTCTCAAGCTCCCTAAAGATGCTTCGACGGCTCGACCTGCGTGACTGCGATAAGCCACAAGAGATTCAATTTGTTTCAACATTGGAAGCATTGGAAGAATTTAGTGTTTGCAAGTGCATTTCGTTGAAAAGTTTAGGCGGTTTGTCAAACTTGAAGAATTTGAACAGATTATTTATTACATTGTGTGAGAACCTGCAAGTTGTTGAGGGCACTGACAAGTTAGAGCGTTTGGAGTCGTTGTCCATTTCCCAGTGCAGATCAATGGAAATGATTTTTGAGGCATCAAGCTCAAAAATACCAAAGGAGTGCGTGATATGTATATGGGATTGTGGGCGGTTACTCAACACTGGCTCATATGGTTCACGCATTACTTGGGAGTGTTACAGAGAGATGATTTTGAACGCACAAACACAAGCGTTAGACTCTGCCGTCGAAACAAATTTTTCCGAAACAGGGGATCCTCTATTGGAACAGGTACACCTTCTTTTTATTCGTGGATCATAACCGTTTCTTCTGCTTTATTCGCTTTTTATTTCTGCTTTATTCTAGTGAAGAGAGACAATAAAATGAATCTAAAATGTGCAACCATGGAAAATTTCTCATTAAAAATTTCCATTTTAATAGGAATTTGATTTTTTATACTCATGTCAACTTCAAAAGCGAGGTCAGGGTTCTTACATCACTTCTAATCGATAAAGTACTCTCCTTCCCATTTGTGCTTTTAGTTCATTCTGTGCTTATCACAATTACTCAAATGACACGGAACCTATTTTTATCCCCAAAAATTGATGATGAAACTTCATGACTTCTTTTTCACTTGATAAAATCAATATGGTGCAATAAAATCATGCAATCTAACAAAGTCATGAAATACCAGAAAATTAATTAAGAAATGGATTCAACACACCCCAATTTACCTAGCCTAGTTCAAAGAGTGATCTAGTAGTAATGATACCGCTACAAATTAGGAGATTCTAACATAAAAAAATAATCTCCTCATTCCAAGCGCCGATTCCATCCAATCCTCATCTACTGTTTCGCTCAACCTCTAATGCTGCTTTTCTCAAACTAAAACTCAAACCTTAACAATTTCAAGAAGATACAATGAATAATACCAAAAAGATTTGAAAATATGGTTAAAACGCATCCTATGCATGTCCTCAGCTTAACTGGATGCTTGGTTGAGCCATGCTAGCTGGTCCAGGCTCCTGGCATTGGTATGGCTTGACTCACCGATGCCTCTGCAAGCGTCGGGGATTGACCCTCTGAACGCCCATACACATGTAGATGCCTATTTGCATCCCTTCACTTGAATCCAAGCTGACGTTTTTGACAAACCTCGACATCGGCTCAAGTTTGCAGCCTAGTCACAGTCGTGATTTGTCACTTTACATTGCTGCGCTCTTCCAACGTCTTCTCTGGACAGCTTAAGTTGCATCATCCTGCCACGTCATTATGTCATATTATAGGCCACATCATTCATCGTACATGCCATGTCATCACCTATGCCATGCCATCGCCATGTCATCGTCATGTCATATGCCATGTCATTTAGTTTTAGCCACACTACCTCTCCCCTTCTTTCTCCGTCACTATTTTTGGCCTTGGTCATCGATAAAATTACCGTGTCTCATAACAAAACCTTCCAACTCGTATCACAAGCCACAAGAGCAACAACATGACAGCTTACGAATCCACCACGCTCTAGGTTGCCTGCTTGACTTGGGTCTACTTACCAAATTACTATCACACCAAGTGAACTGCTTTCCCTATCATCCCAACGGATTGCTGCAGGACCCATTCTATGTATAACAAGCTGATCATATAAATTACAAACAGTATGTGAAAGATCAACTCTAGTACTACACCTACACATGGCATATACCTCTAACAATCAACTATACTAGCTTGTGAAATCTGATATATATGCTCTACCTCCATCTCTCGATGTATAGTGACAACGTAAATGATGTCTTAAACATGTGGCAAGAGGGGTATTTACAAATCTTACCAGCTACATGTTGTGGTGCTTTGAACTTGTCTCACGTTACTCCTCTGAGTCATTCTCAACATTCCGATTTTCCTATCTCTTCGTATCTCTATATGCGAGACCTCCTTTGCTTCTCCCGACTTTCCCTAGCAGATTTTCTTATTTTCTTAACTTATGTCAGGTCTTGGGAAAGTCACGAAGAAGTAAATCAGAGCCTAACGGTTGCTTCGTTACAATTTTATATGTGAACTTGTGAATGCTGCTTTTTTTTCCCCTTTGTTTTGGTCGAATTGTGAATTCTGCTTGATTCCATTAGAATCTATTAGAATCTATTGTGAATGCTACTTGATTCTAACAGATTTGTGTTCGATTGATAATTTAGAAAGCATTCTTAGGTGATTAAGTGTGAGGAAAACCCTTTGAGTTGACTCTCTCTAGGCTCTTGCGTTTGGGTGTTCAACTAAGGATTATTGTCATATGATATTTGGGGAATCTGTTTTCTTCTTTAAGATGTTTAATCCACCTTAGATATGATATTTTCAAACCTCTCTCTCCTCAGCAAGATGATGGTGGTGAGGATGATGACAACCATGAGCACGGTGGTAGAGAGGGTGACGATGACAATGAGGATGGCAGGGATGATGATGACGACGACGACGTGCATGAGGACCATGAGA
Source organism: Eucalyptus pauciflora (assembly GCA_007663325.1). Taxonomy (NCBI): domain Eukaryota; kingdom Viridiplantae; phylum Streptophyta; class Magnoliopsida; order Myrtales; family Myrtaceae; genus Eucalyptus; species Eucalyptus pauciflora. Next base: position 1,059,430 of record VMYD01000377.1, on the reverse strand, counting down.
ACAATGACAGTGAGGATGATGAGGTTGACAATATGCATTCGTCTCGCAGGTCTTCGCCAGTTTGTTCTGAGGACGATAACAATGAGAACGGCGATGTCGACAAGGACGGTGAAGGTGAAGCTGGCGGTTATAGCAATGGCAAGGATGACGATGATAATGAGGACAACAATGTGCATGAGGTTTTGCAGTCATCTCATGGGATTGCGCCAGTTTATTCTGTGGGCGATGACGATAAGAACAACGATGTCAATGAGGAAGGTGACAGTGACGAGGACAGGACAAGGATGAGGAAGAGGAAGAGAGGGACGATGAAGAAGCCGAAGAGGAGGTAAGAGGCCACTACAACCTAAAACTCAGCTGAAATCTGTTTACTATTCAATATTCGTGCTAATTTTTTGAAACGCTGAAAATAAATCTAGCAAGAGTTATTGCTCTAGATCGAGAGCTTGCTGCAACTAAAAACTGTAATTGAAGAAATTGATATTGAAACGGTCGGTTTACAATTTAAAGAAGGGCTTTCTGCACATCATCGTCCCTTGCTTTGCCTTTCTTTAAATCTGAGTAACTATTGACTGAGAGAAAAAGAAAAGGTAATTAAAAAAAAAGTCTCGCAAAAAATTTTTATTGGTCAATTTGGACACAATTAAGGGATTATGTTGATTCTTGCCAGTTGATTGCATTTGGGTGTTCAAACTAGGGATTAATGTCATATGATATTTGGGGATTTTGACCTTTTCTTCATAAGATGTTTAATCCACTTTAAACATGATATTTTCAAACCTCCCTCTCCTCAGCAAGACGACAGTGATGGCTACAACGACGATGAATACGACGATGGGGGCGACTACAACGGCGAGGACGATGACGACGAGATCGATGATGAAGAAGCCGAAGAGGAGGTAAAAGATGGAACAGAACGATGCACTTGGCTTATTTTTTCCTTCGAAACACGTGGAGAGATGACTATGACTCCTTCCGGTCTCGAGAGTTGATCGGCGAAACCACGTCAGTTTCTTGTCTCTTTCATTTCTTGTCAGCTATTGTTCTTTTGCTTTTCTTCGTTCAGATGTTATTCGCTCCTTTCTTTTCCCTCCATAAAACGACAATGGTGTGCAAGTGCTCTATTTATGTCCCACGAATTTGTTTGGATTTTACTTGTTAATTAGTTCCGATTCAGTGTATGCATCTCGTTTTGTCGAGAGGTGCCCCGTAGAAAACATGATTTATGAATCTCTCTTCGCCGATATTGTTCAAGACTCATTGGTCTTTCCCCACGACCAAATCCTTGGTCCTCGGCCTTTCAGGCAAACAGGTGATTTCCATAATTCTTCCCTCTTGAAGGCTTTTTTCATCGTTGATCATATTATGGGCCGACTCCGATTTGTTCGTGAAGGCAGGCGCAATTAATCAGGGCTTCTCGTCCATCACGAAATGCATTTTCACTTCCACCATTCTTATTCATCTTTAAAGTAATTAAACAAAAGCAGGATCATCTCATTAGAAAAGGAATTCACGTATTCATTCTCATATACAAAACTCTCCAAGTTGATGTGATGGCCTCTCAAAGACCAATCCAAGATGGCAATTTTTACCTATTGTGACCCTCCCGATGTACTGTCGAGGAGCAAATTTAGAGGTCATGTTGAGTTAGCATTCCCAAATGACTAGGATTCTCACAAATCCTTATTTCATGTGACGTTGGAATTTACATTTTAAATACAATTAATACTAAAAGATTTCTATGAGAATGAGCCACCACTAACTTGCTAGGGTCGATTAAGAGTCAAGTGAGATAAGGGACATGATTATGCTAATTGCCTAACTAGTACCCTAAAGGTACAATAACTTGATCGATTTGTTTACCTAATATATCCATGTGATTTATAATCATTTCGTTACCCTATGCCATTCAATGATATCCATGTGTAAGCGCGCAATCAAGGGTAAGTAAACAATCATAATCAACATGATCAAAGTTAAGTATAAGGAGGTAAGCCCAATAAAGTGTTAAGCACATGCCCTTGTTATTACGCCCCTAGAGAGCAATCCCATGAGGTAAATTCAAAATGAGTCTAATTCCTTTCTAAAAGATACAAAATCAAAAGTAATCACTAAAATCCCTACACACACTAATTAGATGAAACTAAGCTAAGTCTTGTGCTAAAACTTAAGCAACCAAATCAAGGTCTTTGTTTTGAACCATTTTCAATTTTTTTTGAATATTCTCTAATTTTATTTATTTATTTTATTTAGTATTTTACTACTTTCAATTTTTTTTTTTATTTTATTTAGTATTTTACTACTCTCAATTTTTTTTTTTTATGTTTTGAAAAAAGGGACTAAGGCTGGGCCTTTGGGCCCAATCCAAACATGGACTAGACCTGGACTCACAAGGCCTGGGTCACGGACACGAGTGGGCTTATTTAAAACAAACCCACTTCGAATAAAAAACCCATCAAAGGCCATTTTGTTGAAATTGATTGCAAGCCCATTTCTCCTTCTAACAGCAACAACCTTACTTTACAGTCTATGGATGAATTAAGCCCTAAGCTTTTACACTCAGTATATCTCCCATTGTAAAACCCATTTCCTCTTCTTCTTTTTTCTTTCTTTCCTTTGCTATTCTTATTGCAGACTAAATAGAAACACCTAAAAAATGAACATTAACTCCGGATGGATAAAGGGATACTAATGCTGCTAGGAAATTGATGACAAGCATCGCTAGACATCTGATGCTGCTAGGAACTTGATGACAAGCATCGCCAGACATCTGAACTTGCAGTATCCACCTCCACACATTTCTCATCGGTGAGAACCATCCACAACCACTGGAGTACATCACATACCGCAGAAAAACATGGAAATGAAGGAACTGGGATTCTTGTTCCATAACCATGATCATATTGAAAGAAAAATTTCTCCTAATGGCTACAAAATTAACATAAAAATATATGAAACATCAATATATGCTCTGGTTGGCTGAGATCAAAGCCTATTTCACAAGAATGTTTCCAGTGCATTTCATCAAACATATTGTAGGCGCTGCAAAGATCGAGTATAGTTATGAAATTGAAGTTGTTTCTCGCTCTAAAATCAGCATTAGAATAACAATGACATCGTGAATTATCAACAACTCAGTTTTGTCGGGGATTTTCCCATGAGTATCATGAACATAGCTCGGCACAACAACTCTCCAAAATAGAAGCAGAAAAGAAGAGAATGAAATTACCAGGTCAATGGACGACGACGAAGCTATAATCCGTCGCCAACACAAGTTTAGAGACTTCGGTTATCACTGCCTGTCAGAATTAAAGTGAACGAATGGATTCCAAGTGCGAATTCGTCACCGGGAAACTCTTGGTCGCAGAGCAGAGTAAAGCAGAGCATGTCTTGCACGCCTCTGGAGTCGATTGATGGCGGCAACTTTGATGGTCAGCTCGATAGAGGAGGTTTTCAAAGATAACGTAGCTGAGGATCACAGCCGGTAGTGGTGTGCCAAGCAGGAACAGAGATCCTCAAGTATTCAGATAGCAGGGTAATTTGCGGCACGGGGCAGGAATGGTGGAAAACGGCGTCGCGGTGTGTCGATCAATACTTGACATAATTTCAACTAGGCTTTGACTAGTAGCATCGGTCTCAATCCAAGCTAGAGACTCCGTTGGATATTTCATGGATTATCATAGTCTATCTAAATTTAGGCAAGGTTTTTAATGGATTACTTTGATGAGGTTTAATAGCCGTTGGATTTGTTATATTAATAGTAGAGATGTAGGCATGGGTTTATAGGGAATTCTCTCATTGAAAGCTTTGAGATCCAACTTATCATTGGATTTTTTTTTTTTTTTTTTTTATAAATGTTTTCTTGATAGTTGATATGTAATGGAGCAACTTTTACGTTCACCTCATTTATGTGACCTATTTTATAATTTAGGTCCCTTGTAAAGCTACTAAAGTCAATGGCTCACATGACTTAGGCATGCCCAATAATTTCAATATGTAACAAATCAACATATATAAATAGAACACATGTCTCGTGTTGGCACATATATAAATCAACATATATGTGTTTTTTCCAAAAGCTATTAAAACTCATGTGTATAGATAGATATTTGTCAATATAGATTTCTTAAGTGAAATCATAAGAAAGCTTGGAAACAGGATGAACGACCCATCTTTTAATTTTTGAGAACTGTGGTTATATGATATTGTAAAATTTTTGTACATCAGACTAAATTTGGCCTTCCAATCCCATCAAAAGGGTGGGAATATGACTTTTGAGATTTGTGAGGAATTGCTTTCAAGTGGTTGGCCTACCCCACTGGATTGTGCCAAGCTACAAATAAAACATGGGATTTTCTGGTAAATATGTTACAATACTCTTCATTCTTATTTTCATTTTCAAAAATCGATCATCTCTATTTAAACAAGATAAATTGACCAAATATACCATCTTTAAGGTCAAGACATGTCACGATCTATTTTCACCCACTAATCTTGACTGATGAGGGAATTTGAATTTAATAATTGAATAAGAGAATTCGTATCCTCCCCAAATAATTAGTTTTCATGCAGTCAACTATTATTATTTAAAGAAAGTACCATGTAGCTTACTGGCCAAGAAAATAAGAAAACGAAAGAACTCGTACCTTATGGCCGGCAAGCTTTACCAAGGGAAGGTACCATTCGAACAAAGTCTGTAAAAAGTAGGAAAAAAGAAATCTATTTCATAATATATTCTTCAATCATAGACCCTTACTAAGCGGAAATATTGAAATCCCTACAATTTGCAGAATCACGTGTTCCACTTCTCCTCGGAATTCACATGTCAAGTTCGATTTTGCTTGCTCCTCTGCACAAACCCTGAAACTCTAAGCCAAGTCGAGTACGGTCCCCCTAAATTTCCCAAGTAATTGTCATGGCCTTCGTATGCTGACTCGATTACCATTCGAGAAGTTTCGCATGATATATATGAGTTCCGGTGGAAGGGGGGAGAGAGAGAGAGAGAGAGAGAGAGAGAGAGAGAGAGAGAGAGAGCCTGTGTGGGGGTGATGGCGGGGCTGTTCGATAAGCAAGCGGAGATATATGCAGATGCGAGGCCGACGTATCCGAGGGAGTGGTACCAGAAACTGGCCGCTCTCACCCCCCGCCAAGCCTTGGCTTGGGACGTTGGCACCGGCAATGGTCAAGCTGCTTTTGGGGTTTTCTCTTTCTCCCTTTCTTCTCACGCGAATTCTAATATGCTTGCGCTTCTGTACATGACTGTTCTCTTCTTAATTTAAACTAAAACTTTTTTATTTATTGTTAAGCTAGATGAAATCTTTTCATTTTCCACCTTTGTTTTTATGAGCCGCTAGCTACACAGCCAATAGTAAACAATCAATTATTGTATGCAGACGATTATACCGTTCTTTTTTAAGATAACATAGTTATTCGTCTTGTTCCTTAGCCATTTGTTTCCTTTGCTTCATTTCCCTCACCAAATGTAGGTTGCGGAGCATTATCAGCAAGTGATTGCCACGGACGTGAGCGAGTCACAGCTAAATTATGCCATCCCACATCCCCGCGTTCGGTACATGCACACTCCGCCATCCATCTCTGATGATGAATTGTTAGCCATGGTTGGTGGTGAGAACTCTGTCGACCTAATCACCGTGGCTCAAGCCATACATTGGTTTGAACTCCCCAAATTCTACTCTCTCGTGAATCGTGTCCTCCGCAAGCCAGAGGGTGTGATTGCAATTTGGGGCTATCAAGCCATCCAAGTTAGCCCTACCTTCGATCCCATACTTAAAAAGTTCTTCGACGCGACGCTTCCGTACTGGAATCCTAACGCCAGGTACGTGTTCGACCAATACAAGACATTGCCGTTCCCTTTCGAAAGTGTCGGTTTGGGATCCGAGGGGAACCCAGTGGCACTCGACATACCAACGGAGGTTTCTTTCGAGGGAATCCTGGGGATCTTGAGGTCGTGGTCCGCGGTGGCGACGGCAAAAGAACAGGGAGTGGAGTTGTTGAGTGAGGGGGTTGTTAGGGAGTTTGAGAGGGCTTGGGGCGACACGAAGCTCGTGAAGAATGCGGTCTATAAAGCCTTTATGCTTGCAGGGAAAGTGAAGAAGTGACCTTCCTCGTATGATTAGTGAGGGCATGTTTGTAAATTACTTTGAATAATAAGGCCACTTCACATTGTTTATTAATCCTAGCTAATCCTTTTATCATTTTCTATGTGGTTTACTCATTTCTTTGAACCGTTTGATCAAGGCTGACGCTCTACCAGTCAGCTATATAAGGTTCGATTGCTTTAGGTGATGGAATATAAGAGGTGCATTTGATTTGGGGCATGTTGCCATCTCTAATTAATCATGATTGAGCGAAGAACTTAAAACTTGACAGCTCTTGAATTGAGTGAAGCGAGTGAATGTGCATTTCAAAGGTAAAGTGAATCTGGCCTTATTTATCTAACAGCTAGCTAGCGGAAACTTTTAAAACAATTGATGGTTAATTCTTCCAAGTTTCTCTAGAAATGTTCAATTGGTTCATCTAATAGCTAGCTAGAAGATGTCCTAATTATTACTATAGGAATTCAAAGTTGAATTGGTTTATAAATTAATATAATCTGTAGCAATTAACCTTTTATTGAAAGTAAAAGTTATATAATGACAACGAAGCACAAACAAAACTATTTTAAATTTAATTTTTTTTTAAAAATCAGATGATTTCAAATGACCTATTTGTCCACATGGATGGATTTATAAATTTTGTTGTTAAATATAAAAAGTCAAAGGTTAATTGCTAAAAAAGTCATTAAAAAAAAGCATCTTTCTCATATACACTACAATGTGTTATGCTAGCTGTATATGTTTTTTGTTATAAGTTTCAGTCGCATGTGTTGACTAAGTTAAATAAGGTGAGTTATTTAGTAGACATGGAATTCTTTCAATGACCATAACGCACCGTCTTACAAACATTCAATTATTATTGTTATTATTTTTTACGAGTGATAAACTTAGAACAAGTCCTGAAGAATTAGTAGGGCTGGCTTGCAGGCTTGAGGAACAGAGTAAAGTGTAGAGAGGTTAAAGGCACACTAAAAAGGGTGGTTAAGACAGTCTAATCTTATGCGAGACCATGCATAAACGCTAAGACTTCATTTGAGTTGAACATTTGTTGTCCAATTGAAAAGTCAATTTGGGTAGGTGTGGCGGAACATTTGCGGGCTCTCAAAGTCTTAGCTTCACGGGAGAGATACAGAGGTCAATACAGAGTGTATTATAAGAGCATTTTGTTCCAATTAGTTTTTGTATAATGAAAATAATATAGGTACTTTAAAAGGCGAGAGAGTTAACATAGTGTAATAGTGTCTTCATAAGCTTTGCATAGTACGATTCTCTTGGGTTGCTGCCACTACATTCGCGCCAAAATAGGCAACAAGTGATATACGAGTAGCTTCATCAAAGTCAATGTTTGGTGTCGGAGCTAAGCTTCCTTATCCAACACTATAAGACCAACTTCATTAGATCTAAACATACTACATATGGAACTTACAAATTTAGGATTTTTAAAATGACACGAGTGGCAAATTTTTTTATTGCACACATTACTTAAAAAATATCTATCGTAGGAGTACAGTATATATGCCACAACTATAAATAGGTATTATAAATGAACCAACGTGTTGTGCGAAAAAAAAAGTAAGGGGTGAGTAAAAAATGGTTCAAGTTAAAGCAAAACGAATTGAACAGTTTCTCTGTAGTTCGATTCAATTTAAAAGTACCTTTTTGGAAAAAAAAAATGGTTCACAAATGATTGAAACCAAATCAAACCGCAAAATCATTTTGTATAAAGTAATAATTTTGTTAATTATTCTTGCCCATCTATATATGGAGCAGCCTATTGATTTTCGTGGTGTGTGAATTCATGAATTGTTGTAACTACGGGTTTTGGTTTTTTTTTTTTTCATGAATTTGCACAAGATGAAGAGGAAAAAATGAAAGAAGAAAGAATGATTAAACTGAATTAATCCTGAAAAAAATATTTGGTTTGATTGGTTCTGGACTATAATAATTTAGTTCGGTTTCACTTTTCTTCGATCGTATTTATGCAGTTTGGTTTGGTTTGACATCCAAATTGTACCAACCACACCGTGCTCACCTCCTAATAGTTATAATAAAGAAATAAGTGTGGTAAAAGATTTGCATAATCATTTTGTTTTTAATATAAAGACACATTTTATAAGAAAAATTGAGTAGTTAAATGTAATCAATTCTAATAAAAGGCAAGTTATTAAGTTGAAGGGATCAAAACAAATACTCGATGGTGAATTGATAAATATATGCTGAGGCAGCACTTAGGTGATGCATTTTTTGAATGCTGCAAATTCTATAAATGCAATCTGAAGGAAATTTTCTAGCTTAGAGTCCCATTTGTCATGTGGGACGCTATTCTTCAATCATATTTTACTATTATGTACTCATACAGATATTTGTAATTTTACAATATCAAACTCGGATGTTAAATATGTCCAAACGTAGGTATAGCAACAGAATATTGAAAATGATATAATTATTTGAGAATCATTTTTTTAATCCAAAAAATCAAATGTAAATTCAGAACAGAGGTTGTTACATAGCCAGAGTCATTTAACAAGCACGAAGAAGAGCCTCCAAAGAAATTTGGCGTGCGAAGAGGTACACCTCTTATGGTCAGAAAAAGAAAAAATAGAAAACAAAGGTACACCTCTATATCTCTCCGTCTTTTTTGGTCTCCACTTATTGTCATCGCCTTTATTTTTTATTTTTTGGTCAATCCTACTCTATTCACTCTCAGACTTTTGCTCTACCTCCTTGTAGGGTGTGAGAGTCGAAACCCACACTTAAAACTAATTTGTCCCCACCCTAACCTCTCTGAGAAGGTGGGGATTCGAATTCCCCACCTCCCCTTTCCATATTGGAAGGGTGGCCCATCGCCTTTATTGACTAGCTGCACTTGCTGAGAAATTGCCTATACGCGTTTTTGGTTAGGCCTTCTTTGTCCACCTTATCATTTTAAAATCCGTCAACTTTGTTGACTAATGGAAGCGCCACCTGCTGGGAAGTTGCCTGTATGCTTTTTAGACAGCAAATAGAGTCGAAGTCATACATAATGTAATGCCTTTTTATTAGAATTTTGGTAACCAGTGTTCTAGAGGCATTAATTAAATTAAACATCCACACGCAAATAATTTTTTTTCATTTTTAAAATACTATTTTTCTCATATTTTGCACCTTCAGTGTATTGAAAATGAAAAATATTATTTTATTATGAGTGGCTAACTAGTGTTGTGAGGGCACTTATTAACAAAATACTTTTTAATTGCTGCCATAACATGTCCTGTTCATGATATGGACGCAAATCTTTCGCAAATTTTCTCATAATGCCACTTCTCTCAAAGTGGGATGATTATAATTACCATTGTTGTTGATGTTTGAACCGATCTTGTAGTCTCCAGATTATATTTGAATATTCAAAAACTTTTTGAATCTATTGGTCAGCTCAGTCGGTTTTAATTTCCGAATCAATTGGTAGTTGGCTCATACCATGAGTATTTGTAAAATTAATAGAATTTCTATGTTCCTCTAATAAATCTTAAATTTTTTTCGTCATGACTTAAATAGTTATCACTAAGGAAATAATGGTCATAAAAGTTTTGCGCAATTTTCTGCTTTTTAATACGAAGGCATATTTTATGAGAAAATGTGAGTAGTTAAATATAATTAATGATAATATAAGGCAAGTCATTAAGGCGAAGAGATCAAAACAAATTATCCATGGTGAATAATAAATATATGCTAAGGGAGCGCTTAGGTGGAGCATTTTCTGCAGAGAATGAAGCAAATCCAATTTTTGTAAAGTGAAGGAGATTTTTCTAATTATCTATAGTCCCACGTGGAATCACGAGAGGTGATTCTTTACTAATATTTTGTTATTGGATTTATTTATTTATTCAGAAATTCAAAAGTGGATTCTGAACGGATGCTATCGGCGTGAAGAAGAAGAAACTCCGTGTGACCTCGAATGATAATGTCCTCTTTATTATTTTTCAATCCATCAGCTTTATTGACTCTGAATTTTCCATGGAGACATAGCTACATGAGAAGCACGAAAAAAGAAGAAATTCCATCTGATCTTGTAATGATAATGCCCTCCACGTTATCATTTCAAGTCCATCATATTTATTGATTATAAATTGAACGTGATTGTAAATTGGACGCTGCACTTACTGCGAAGTTGCGCACACGCGTCTTTTATGGCAAATGGATTCAAATTCAAATATGTGAAGTGTAGTATTTTTTAATAAGCATTATGTTTGATTAGTGCTCCAGGGTACCGATTAAATTAAAAAATTTCACATAAAGAAAATTTTGTTATTTCGAAAGCTTTGCCTTCCGCATTTTATACGCAATCAGCACATTGAGAATGTAAATTTTATTTAATTAGATATAGCCAACAAGTGTCCATAGAACGCTTATTAAAAAGATTTGTCTCTTAATGATTATTGGCGTGGTCAAAACATTTCCTGTTCATTATTTGGAAGCATTTTTTTCAAATTTCTTTTTAATAAGGCCACTCCTCTCTAGGTCGGAAATTATGTATTACCAATTGTTGTTAATGTTTGAACCGATCTTATATACTCTAGATTAGATCCGAATACACCAAAACTCTTAGAATCTTTTTGGTCAACTAAGGGCATGTCCGGTAACACTCCTAGAAACAATTGATTCTATTTTTTTTTATCACCGAGAACAAAAAAAGAATAAAAATCCATTTGGTAAATTTTTTATTCCATAGAACAAAAATATATATAGTTTTTGTTCATTTTTTGTTCATGGGAATATATTTGGAACATAATTAAGAAGTAGAAAACAATTATTTCTTGTTTCGAGAACAATTCTTAGAATAAAGTCTAATTTTTTATTTTTTTTATTTTCACTTATCTTTTCTTCTCTTTCCTTTTCTTTTTCTTCCATTTGGCCGATTGTGGGCCTTGGTCATGGCTCGCAACCTTGCTGGAGTGTCGCCGGCCCCTCGCGATGCCATGCCTTGTTGTGGTTGGGCGAGACTCGACCTTGCTAGGCCACCTCTAGGTTGGCGTTACCTGGTGGTGGCTCAACGAGGCTCGCCGAGTTGGGGCAAGGCTTGGCCTCACCCAATCTGGTGAGGCCGAGCCTCGTGGTGGCTAGGCGAGCCTTCGGCGAGCTCGCGGGACCTCGCCTAACAGGTCATTGGCCACTGCTTTGGCCAACGATTGGCCACAAAAAAGGAGGAAGAAGAAAAGAAAATGAAAAAGATAAAAGAAAAAAAAGAAAAGAATTTAAAAATTTAAAAAAAAAAACAAAAAAAAATAAGAATCCTACTAAATGCATTTCTATCTGAGGAATATAAATTTTGAATAGTTACCAAACCTTTTCAAAAACTCAAAAATTATTCCCAAGAACAAAATAAAAAAATTTATTTATGAGCAAAAACTGTTTTTGGCAATATAATGGTTACTAAATGTGCTCTAAATCAATTTAAATTTTTTCCAAATCGATTGGTAGTTGGCTGATATCTCGAGTCTTTTTAAAATTAATTTTATATTCAAGGGTCCTCTAATAAGTCTTAGAAGGTCTTCGTTGTGACTTCAATATTAAAATCACGACTTGCATCGAGATCTGCACAACATCTTCAGCTTTGTGCGAAATTGCCTACAGCTGGTACGATTGCATCGCCATGGCATGTCCTGTCCATGAGCAAATAAATATTTTCTAATAAGCCAGAAGATTAAACGATGGTTTATTATTGAAGTAGTTAGAAATCTTGAAAATATTAATAAATGTTGTTTTCAAAACCAAACAAGATAAAAGGTTGCTTAGTGACTAAATTGTGACAAATGCTGGTATATTAGTCAAACTAAGTTAGGTAATATCAACCACTGGGGTTTGCTCCAGTGGCCACCCTTCCAATTTGGAAGGGGAGGTGGGGGGTTCGAATCCCCACCTTCTCAGGGGGGGTTGGGGTGGGGACGCTGTAGTTTCAAGAATTGGTTTCGACTCCCACGCCCTGCAAGGAGGCAGGGCAAAAGTCAGAGAGTAAGCGTTAGAATAGGAATATAGTAGGACCGACCTAAAAAAAAAGTTAGGTAATATCGAATAATAGTTAGTAACTTTAAAGGAGTTAATAGTCACAGGAATAGGAATTGGTAGATTATTAAACTAATTGCCAATCTTCTACGTGTAAATAAATGTTGTTACTTTTCAAAATCAAGCAAAAAAGTGCATAAAAGTATGTCAATAGTTTCCTCGGTTTGTGTGAAATTACTTATACCCAGTACAACGGGCTAGATGAAAAAGTATCTCAATCCTGCCCATTTGAGAGAGAGAGAGAGAGAGAGAGAGAGAGAGAGGTGACCTGACCCGCTAAGTGTGAAGTGAGCTCGTATGGCAAACTCAGAGACAAGAATGAGTACCAACAACCTATTAGGAGGTGAGTACCAGGTGTTTCTGAGTTTTAGAGGGCTCGATACTCGTCGGGGAATCACCAATAGCCTCTACCATGCCTTGGTAGATGCTGGAATTCGCGTTTTCATGGATGATGAAGAGCTTCGACCAGGAGAAAGAATTAGTGGCAACCTTCTGCTAGCGATCGATGACTCTAAGCTTTACATACCCATCTTCTCCCAAAACTATGCTTCGAGTCATTGGTGCCTCCGCGAGCTTGCAAAGATGGTGGAGAACACCTCTAAATCTAAAGAAGAGGGGAATGAGAAGGTGATATTGCCCATCTTTTATGATGTGAAACCCGCTGATGTGAAATTGAAATCCCCGTTGTACCGTGATGCCATATTGAATTTGGAGCAAAGGATGGAGGATCAGAAGAAGAAGTTTAGCTTCGAGGATGTAGAGTCGTGGCGCCAGGCTCTCAATGAAGTTAATGACACCAAGGGGTGGGAGCTGAAGAAATATTCGGGGTAACTATCTAACCGTGAATGTCAAAATTATCTTTTACAATTGAGCAATAGATCTTATAAAGATTCATTAATTATATTCCAACTCCAATTTTTTCAAATTTAATAGGAAATTCTCAAATTCTTGTTTTCTTCTTCTTCTTCTTTTTAAATCACGAGATATCAAATTTATTCAGACCTAATAGGATTATTACAATTTTGCTTTTGACCTAATTTCCATTGCATAAGAAATTGGCTTTGCTCCATATTTTCCATACCAATTTGGTCCGTGAATGTATTACAATTTTTCTATTATTTTCGTATTACATGTGGCACCGATGTGGCGCTTACCAAGCATCATATTGGAAAAAACTTGAAAAATTAAAAATCAAAAACGGTTTTAATATTTTAATAGTAGAAATGAGGAAGGATAAGGATAAAAAGATAGAAAAGCTATTTTTTTTTTTAAAGCAAAAGAAAATGCGAGCCATCGGAATTTCTCTCTCGGAATCTTATAATAGTAAGACTCCATTCGTTCAAGAACATGATCGTTGAGAAAAACTTGGATTGTTCGCACAAAGCCGAAGCCTTAGATTCTGAAGTAAGATTTGTTCTGACAGCAGCAATTGTTTATGAAAAGGAAAAGCTCACCTTATTAAGCTGCTCCGCTTACACCATTTTCATCCGTCAGACCGCCGGTATCAACGCTTGTTGATCAAACAGTAGCGCAGCTGGTCACTGAAGCTGTCCATGGTCGCCGGCAGCCGTTGCCTCAAACACCTGCTGCTAGACTCACCACCACCTACTGCCTTGCCGACTACCCTCGCCCTTGAAGACAACCACCATGGAATCAGACACCACCTCCACCACAATCAAATTCAGCCTCCACAACCAACTTCACACTTGACCACCACCAAACTCATCCCCCACCACTGCCTAGCACCTCAAGAACTCGACCAACTTTACCAAACTCGTCCACCACCGTCACCAGATCAGGTGGCCACCGCCACTATTATGGTTCGCCACCATTAAAATCATGCAGCACATCACCACGCACGGAAAGACCCGGGCTTGAGTTTGGGGCACAAACCCAGCGTGAAACCTCATATCTGAGGTCATGCGACCTCCAATTTGAGGTTGTTCGACCTTAGCGACCATTGAGAACTCCATTGGCCGCTTGAGCTTCATCGAGTTTGGCCGTGACGGTTGGAATTTCGTCAAGCTCGGGGCTACGGTCGCTCGAGCTTCATTGAGTTTGGTCGTTCGGCCATGGTGGTTGGAGCTCCTTCGAGCTCACAGCCATGGCCAGCAGAGTTTCCATGTAGTATTTCAAACTCCTGTCTCAAGAACTCAATTTAAAGCAACCATGGAAAGTTAAAGAAGAATCAACAAATGATCAGATTGGAGAAAAAAGTTACTGGGGATGGGAGCAAGCGAGATTTCTTTCCACCGTTCTTCGTGCCCCTTCATTTATTCTTTTATTTGTTAGTTTCTCAGCCTATTTTCTAATGACAGGTCAATATTTTCCATCCATTAACGTGGATAGAGCTAAAGGAACAATTTCATTGTATCAATTTGACAAATTTTAGTAATTGATTGCATATTTTGAAAGTTTTAACACTCAATTACATTTTCACGATAAATATTAAGACTTCGGGTACATTAATTCCTTTACTAATCAAACATTTCTCTTTCTCTATTTCTTCAACTTAAACTGGTAATGGATGTTAAGGTTTGTAAATTCATCATGTTCTTGAAGTTTTTAGGGTAACGTAATTGGTCTTGGTCTAGTCCCGTTTGTTTCGTGCCATTTTTCGTTGGATAATTCTAGTTGCCTCTCAACACCCCAAAACTAATTGTCTCATGATGACGACGACAAATGTGTGTGTGTGTATATAGTGTTAGAACTAGAATTAGCACCTAGAGGGGGGTGAATAGGTGTTTAAAACGATTTTAACAATTCAAACCGAATGAGATATAAATAATTTAAAATCAACGATTGCAGCAAATGAAAACAGTTAACAATATAAAGGATTAGGGATAGAAAATCAAGACTCCAGATTTATAGTGGTTCGGCTTAGATCAAGCCTACGTCCACTCTCCCGCACGGATAGCCCTTCTGGCTGGATTTCACTAAGAATCAATAAGAGTGATTACAGTCTCACGCTCTTGAGTCCACAGTGTAGATTACTCTACTACACTTCCTCAAGGTCTACAATATGATCTCTCTTTTGATTACATGTAACGCTCAAAGAATGATATCGCAAAATAGAAAAGGAGATTCAGACTTTGGAATTCTTCTATCCGCACCCTTCAACAACTAGAGCATCTATCTTATATACTTCTTCATGCCTTCAATACCGTTGGCACATTCCAAAGAAGTTCTTCCAATCAACCCGTTGGACAGAATCAATTAGAGAGATCTCGAGCTCTTTAAGGTAAGTGTTGATAGCCCATCAATCCTGCTCGCCCATACAATCAGGATCTCGGTTTCCATAAGTAGATCCTTCCAAATATAAGTTGCGAAGTCGTCAAAAAATCTAAACATATTCCATATAAAACTAAGATCGTTTAGTGCTGAATCCAGTAGAAAGATATCCACTAGTCGTTAGAATAAAGATCATATAAGATCAGAATAAACGTCGTCCTGAAAACTGTCCATGTGAGTAGACTTTGAAATATAAGTCTTGAGTCTTGCTAGCTTCAGACTTTGATCTTCAGACTTTGATCTTTAGACTTTGTCAAAAGAGTCTGTAAGTCTTCAGACTAGACTAATAAAAATGTTTTGTCAACTTCAAAATACTTTAAGAGATTTCATCCAACATATAGACATGTGGTAACTCGTATGGCTACTAGGTAGAGTGATCATGAAAAGTAAACTGCCGGGTAAACCTCACACAAGAGCGTGCCACGTGCATGCATGCGTGCGTGTGTATAAGTGAAATAATAAGGTAGAGTTAAAGTTTAGTGTCTTCGAACACGATGAACATTCAAATAAAATGAACTTACAAAACTTAGTGCTGTTTAGTTTAGTATTATTATGTCGGTAAACCGCAAAAGTACCTTTTGCTTGCACTATTTTTATATTGGTCTCTTACGTTGTGTTATTTCTCACATGCAATAAGAAAGTGTCAACATGAGATTCCTGGCTTCATCACTTAACTGATTAGTTTATGAAATTGATCTATGAAAGGGATTCAACAAATAATTGTTTGATATTTGAATAAGAACCACTATTTATATACTCCTTTTTGGTTCTTTTTAACGAGAGTTTTCCCTCCAGAATAGTTTTAACCTCATGTTCCCAACATAACTTAGCAGATGGTTGGTCAACGTGCAATTAAATGAATTTGTTGCCACTTAACAATTGAAACTGTTCAACTTTGTTGCAGCGATGGGGATCTTATCGAGGCTGTTGTTGTGGAGGTTCTGGTTAGGCTCAAGACAAGACAAAGAAAAGTGACTAGAGATTTAGTTGGAATGGAGGATCGAATAGCAGCCATAAATAGTTTATTGGACATCCAATCCGGTGGTGTGCGGATTATTGGAATTTATGGGATGAGTGGCATCGGTAAATCAACACTTGCCAAGATCATCTATAACCAACTATGTCCTCGCTTTGGGAAAAACTGTAGCTTTCTTGATGGTGTAAGGGAAACAGCTGTTGGAAGATATGATTCGATTCATTAAATCATATCAAATTGTAATTGATTGTGAATCTTATTTATTTTAGGATTAGAAGAATAGGGGAATATACAGTTTCCTTTTTATTGATTCATTCTTGTAATTAAATACATGAACTGCGTTACATTGAATGTAAGACAGAAATACAGAAATTCTTCAATCTTTCTCCATATTCTTCTTCTGCTTCTCGCTTTGTTACATGGTATCAGAGCCTTCGGGTTCTATTTTTTTCTCTGCTTCCGCTCTGATTGCCTCATAAAGGAACTCCAATCTTCAAAGGAGTTGCCATAGGAATCAACGACCCAATTGTCTCCAGAGGAACTCGACCTGCAAAAGAGTTACCAAAGGAATTAATTTCTGTTCATCATGACAAAGCCAAAAGATCTTACCGCAAATCCAGCTGACCAATCTGCTGGAGACATCACGCCACAGAATCTGGGCAGCCAAGACTCCTCCATCGTGGTTTCTGGATCAGGACAACAGCAAGCTCCAATTACACAGCATCCGCAACACGCGCATTGGCAGCAGTTTCAGGCTCAGACTAATCTGGGGTTGCCCTTCTCAGGGCCTCCTTACCAGTGGATACCCTATCCATGGTATCAGGGACCAAGTCCCAGTGCATCATTGCCGGGCTACCAAGGCGACGTGCGAATCGATGGAGGCCTACCGACCAATGACGGGGCAAGCTCAACCATCGGTGCCGAGTAGACGGGCGGATCAACTGGACCAGGTATGGGAACGAATCCCTACCCGGGTTTTCTCAATGCGGGGCCAACAATCGGATCAACAGGGTCGGGTCGGAATCCCTACCCAAATTTCTTTCCATATCAATTCCCTCCAGTCAGCGGTCGGCCGGAACCCGGCGACCCTCTATATACAACAAATGCGGACGGATCTGAACTGAAAATTATCAGTCAACAATTAATTGGCGTTGATAATTATACAAGCTGGTCGCGCGAGTTCCGGCGAGCCCTAATCACAAAGGGAAAAGAAGTTTTCATAGACGGGACCTTTCCTATTCCGTCCGACGAAAGATCGGCGCGGCTTTGGAAGAGATGCAGCCAATTAGTAAGAACTTGGATTGGAAACTGCATCTCGACCGAAGTCGCCGCCGGACTTCCGCCGATAGAAGACCCACAAAAATTGTGGGAAAGCATACGGGAGATGTACGGAAAGCTCGATCAGGTGAAAATTTTTCACCTTACCCAACAGATTTCAGATCTAAAACAAGGAAATTCAACAGTTGCAGGGGTTTACAATAAACTCTCGGCACTGTGGAACGAATTAGAAGCCGTCGAAGAAAAGTTCGACTGGCCCGAGCAAATACAACAACAGTACATAAACATGAGGGAGAGGGAGAAGGCGATGAGGTTTCTCCTCATACTCAACGAAGCTTACCAGACGTTTCGTTCGCACATCCTTACCATGGAAAACATGCCGACCCTTTCTCGGATCTACCAGCTCGCTGTGCAGGAGGAGAGCCAGCAACGAACGACAGATCATGGAAAGGGAGGAGAAGGAATAGTTTTGGCCGCAAGAGGCCATCCCCGTCACTCACAGAGAAACACGGCGAGAGGAAGAGAGGCGGGGGCGGATCTAGGGTTCGCAGATAACCCTAGACAGAACAAAAGGGCATTTGACGATGGATCGGACGGCTCACGTCTGATGTTGGGCGCGAGTGGATCGGACGGCTCGCGTGGATTTGGCTTCAATGGGCCAGACGGCCCGCACAGTGCGCGCGGATTCAATGCCAATGGGCCAGACGGCCCGCGAGGTCCTTTTCTCGGTGGACCGGATAATGGCCCGCGCGGTCTTTTTCTCGGTGGACCGGATAACAATCCGGATGGGCTCAATTTCTTCGGCCCAACTTCAGCACAAGTATTTCAGCCCACGAACAGGTCATTTTCAAATGCAAAAAATGGTGGGCCACGAGGCAAAGGTAAATTATATTGCGATTATTGTAAGAGGCCACATCATACTATAGACAACTGCTGGAAATTGCATGGCAAACCAGGAGAAAAAGAAAAAGGAAAATTTTCGACAGCTTTTCAGGTATTGGGCCAGCAAATGGGAAAATCAATCACCCATGATCAATATCAGGAACTTATGGAGGCATTAAAGAAATTAGATGCTTCTGACAAAACTGGGAGCTTTACAGGTACATCATATTGCTTGATAAATGCAATTTCACAGAATGCATGGATTATTGATTCAGGTGCTAGTGACCACATAGTTTGCAATAAGTCTTTCTTTTCTGAAATCAAAAAGTTGTCTCATCCTATATCGGTACAACTTCCAAATGGAAACACTACTCAAGTAGTCATGTCTGGCACAGTGAATCTTAGTTCATTCATTACTCTTCAAAATGTGCTATATGTTCCTAATTTCCATTTCAACCTGATATCAGTTTCCCGAGTTTGTGAAGAAAATTCATGCCACATTCTATTTCATCCTGATCATTGTTTCTTTCAGGCCCTTTCGACTGGCAAACTGATGGGCTTGGGTAGAGTAAATCAAGGGCTTTATTTTTGGGAAAATTTTCCACAAGATTTATCTTCTATTGCACTCAATAAGTCATTGTGTAATGCTGCTACCAATGATATGAATTTTCTTAATCATAAACGATTGGGTCACAGTGCATATTTTCCTTGTCCCCAATGTCCCATCTGCCCCATGGCAAAACAAACTCGAGCTCCTTTCCCAAATAGCACTTCTCGAGCAAATGATATTTTTTCCTTGATACATGTTGATGTGTGGGGACCCTACCATACTTTGAATCATGATGGGTCTCGTTTCTTTCTCACTATTGTGGACGAATTCTCTCGGGCTACATGGATTTTTCTAATGCAGTCCAAAAATCAGGCTCTTTCACATCTGAGAACTTTTCTATCTCTGACAAAAACTCAATTCGGAAAAATTATCCGCCGGATTAGAACTGACAATGGTAGAGAATTCTTCAATAATGAGTGTGCCTCTCTTTTTTCTCTGAATGGAATTTTGCATGAAAGTTCCTGTACCTATACACCGCAACAAAATGGTGTGGTAGAAAGAAAACATCGTCATCTTTTAGAAGTTGCACGTGCCCTTAAATTTCAAGCGTCCATTCCTGAACATTTTTGGGGAGACTGTGTGGTCACAGCAGCATATCTGATCAATCGCATGCCATCTCGCATTCTGAAAGGTAAAACACCTTTTGAGATATTGTATGAAAAAAAGCCAGATCTGAGTCATCTCAGAATTTTTGGGTGCTTATGTTATGTAACCACAGTGGGACACAAGGATAAGCTGGCCTCCCGTGCTCATCAATGCATTTTTATGGGTTATCCAGCCCTAAAAAAGGGATATCGTGTTTATGCACCATCCACAGGAGAATTTCTTGTTAGCAGGGACGTTATTTTTCATGAGGATCATTTTCCTTTCAAAGGCTTGTCTACTTCTTCTGAAGATCCTGCGACAACTTCCAAGGGATTCTTAGAAGAAGATTCGCATTCTGGCGACACACTTATTATTGCTTCACCTCCAAGATCAACTGAATTATCTTCTATACCACCTATGGTAT
Organism: Eucalyptus pauciflora; assembly: GCA_007663325.1. NCBI lineage: Eukaryota > Viridiplantae > Streptophyta > Magnoliopsida > Myrtales > Myrtaceae > Eucalyptus > Eucalyptus pauciflora. Next base: position 1,039,229 of record VMYD01000377.1, on the reverse strand, counting down.
CTGAGATTCCTATGGGACATGCTGTTGAAGAACCAATACAATCACCAGCCATCTCAGAACCGGTACAGTCATCTACATCAGAACCGGTGCAATCACCGGACATGTCAGAAGCAAATCCTACTGAGGAATCGCCTCAAATGCAACATGAGCCATCACGACGTCCTAGTCGCATCACTCGTCCACCAACTTGGACCAAAGACTACATCTGTGGTTCTTCGAGGTTATCAGGTACTCGTTACCCTATCTCGTCCTATGTTTCGTTCAATAGGTTATCTCCAGAACATTTATGCTGTATAAGCCGTATTTCTGAAGAAAGAGAACCCTTTAGCTATAATGAAGCACAAGATGATCCTCGATGGCAAAAAGCCATGGCAGCTGAGTTACAGGCCTTGATTGAAAATCACACCTGGGATGTCGTATCTTTACCTGCTAAAAGAAAACCCATTGGATGTAAATGGGTGTACAAGATCAAATACAAAGTAGATGGTTCAGTGGAACGATATAAGGCCCGATTGGTGGCCAAAGGTTTTACACAGAGAGAAGGTTTTGACTACCATGAAACCTTTTCTCCAGTGGCAAAGGATGTCACAGTTCGTTCTTTTCTCTCAGTAGCTGCTTTCCGTGATTGGCCGTTACATCAGATGGATGTTCATAACGCCTTTCTACATGGTGATCTGGATGAAGAGATCTACATGGATCTTCCACCCGGATTACGGAGACAGGGGGAGTCAAAGGTATGTCGTCTCCGCAAATCTCTCTATGGATTAAAGCAAGCTTCTCGACAATGGTATGCCAAATTTACTAATGCACTCACAGTTGCTGGATTCAAACAATCCAAATATGACTATGCATTATTCACTTGGACAAAAGGTATGTCATCTATTTACTTGATGATTTATGTTGATGACATACTTATTATGGGAAATGATGATTCTGCTGTAAAGAGACTTAAAGAGTATCTGCATTCCACTTTCCATATTAAAGATTTGGGACCACCTAAATTCTTCCTAGGAATTGAGATAGCTCGTTCAGATCAGGGAATCTCTCTTAGTCAGCGAAAATTCGTAATGGAAATTATATCAGAAGCAGGATTGTCAGGCTGTAGACCGGCCATTATTCCTATTGAACAGAATGCCAAACTGACTTCTGTTGACTATGATGCTGGTACATCATCTGATGATCCATTATTAGAAGATCCACTAGGATATCAGAGACTTGTGGGAAAGCTTATATATCTTACCATGACTAGACCAGACATCTGTTATGCAGTACAGACTCTTAGTCAGTTTATGCACAAGCCAAAGCAATCTCATATGCATGCAGCCTTGAAGGTTGTGAAATATTTGAAAACATGTCCAGGGTTAGGGATTCTTCTTTCTCGAAAATGCAATATGGAAATGATAGCCTATTGCGACGCGGACTATGCTACATGTCCTATGAGCAGGAGATCTATCACTGGTTTTTGTATCAAGTTTGGGGAGTCATTACTTTCGTGGAAGACCAAGAAGCAATCTACTGTGTCCTTATCTTCAGCTGAAGCTGAATATCGATCCATGGCCAAAACAGTTTGTGAGATAGTTTGGTTAAGGGGTCTACTCTCAGATCTCGGGACAAAGGTTAAAGGACCGACTACACTTTTTTGTGACAATGATTCAGCACTCAAACTTGCAGCAAATCCTGTATTACATGAAAGGACAAAGCACATAGAGGTTGATTGCCACTTTACTCGAGAAAAAATTCAAGAAGGAATTGTTGAAACAAGAGGAATCAGAACCTTGGAACAACCGGCGGACATATTCACTAAACCATTATGTCAGAGACAACATACATATCTTCTGAGCAAGCTTGGCGTCTTGGACATATATAGACCACCAGCTTGAGGGGGAGTGTTGGAAGATATGATTCGATTCATTAAATCATATCAAATTGTAATTGATTGTGAATCTTATTTATTTTAGGATTAGAAGAATAGGGGAATATACAGTTTCCTTTTTATTGATTCATTCTTGTAATTAAATACATGAACTGCGTTACATTGAATGTAAGACAGAAATACAGAAATTCTTCAATCTTTCTCCATATTCTTCTTCTGCTTCTCGCTTTGTTACAACAACAAAAACCAAGGGCTTAGTCAAGTTGCAAGAACAATTGTTATCTGATATCTCTAATTCTAGAGTGGCTCGCAACATTGATAACATTGATTATGGAATCCATACGATTAGAGAAACAATGTGCAACAAGAAGGTACTAGTTGTATTGGATGATGTTGATGAGGGAAACCAAATCGAATACCTTATTGGAATTGATTCTCTATACAATGGTAATAGGATACTTGTTACCACTAGGGACAAAAGTGTTACAAAAATTAGGGGATTGAAGTATGAAATTGTGCCTTATGAAATGGAGGTGTTAAGCGACAAAGACGCACTTCAACTTTTTAGCAGGCATGCATTTGATGCTGACTTTCCTCCAGACAAACTATATGACACTTCAAAAGACATCGTCTCTACTACGGATGGACTAACTTCAGCTCTTCAAGCAATAGGTTCATTGCTTTTTCTTCAGAAAGAGGAAAAAATATGGCAAGAGATGCTAGAGAAACTAAGAAAAACACCTACTAGCGATGTCTTGGGAAAGCTAAGGATTACTTATGATGCCTTAGAAATGGATCAGCAGCAGATATTCCTCGATATTGCATGCTTTTTCATTGATAAAGATAAGACTAATCCATTCTTTGTGTGGAAAGACTGTGGGTTTAGCCCAGAGTATGCTATTGATGTCCTTATTAACAAATGCACTATAAAGGTTTTAGACGAAAATAAGTTTTGGATGCATGATCAATTTAGAGATCTTGGAAGGGCAATTGCTAATCAAGAGCGTTCCAGGTTGTGGGCTCCGGACGACATCATTCGCGAATTAAGATCAATAGAGGTAATGTGGTGACCAAATTTAATACTGTGTTCATAATTGAGGATTCGTCTTTCTAAAATGAGAGCTACTCTTATGTTCCATTTTTTCTTCTCTTCAATGGAATAAAAACGTATAATATTAACAAATTCTTGCTCATGCTCCTCAATTTCATTGGCAGATCAAGAGTAGCGTTCAAGCACTGGATTTGACAAATTGGTCAAGAACTGATGATAACTTAACTATCACTGCGGAGGAAATTAAACGTTTCCCACATCTTCGGTTGCTGTGGTTGCATAACATAACTTGCCAAGGCGACTTTGCCGGCTGTCTTTCCGAATTGAAATGGATCAGTTTGTTTTACCCTAATAGAAGTTATGAATGTCATCCACGTTTTGAGGCAACCAATTTGCATCTAGAAAACCTGGTTGTGGGGAATTTCGTTGGCCATGGGTTCACGGATGATTATGTCAGGGGACTGATCAAGGTATGTCAGGTTTCCTATCAGTCTAATTTTCTTATTCAATGACAAAATTCATTGGATTTGTACTCTAATTTTCTCATTTAGTGAGAGGATCAAAGGACAAATGATCCAAGTTAAGAGCCTAAATTCCCATGTATTTCTTGTTTAGACATCCAATTGTCCATGCTGATGTTTCATTAGCTTTTGTAGGATGGGAGGAAATTGAAGGTTCTCACTCTTGAGAATAATATGTCGATTTATAGGACACCAACCTTTTTTGAATACTCAGTTTTAGAGAAGTTGAGTATTTCTAATTGTTCATCTTTGATGGAAATTGATTGCTCTATCGGAAAACTGCGGTTGTTGACTGATTTGAGTATTGAGTCATGTCAGAATCTTGAAAAATTACCTGAACAAATTGGAGAGCTACCAAATCTTCAGCACCTCTCTCTTAGGAGTTGTGATAGCTTGAGTGAACTCCCCGAATCAGTTTCGAAACTAGAGTCATTGATGAAGTTGGATGTGTCTCACACACCTATTACAGTACTACAGGATTCCATTGGAAGACTATCAAGCTTGTCATCTCTCAATGTATCATCCACACCGATTGTGAAAGTGCCCAGTACAATGAGCGAGCTTCGTCGCCTCCAAACACTGGACTTAGAGCATTGTCATAAGCTCCAAGAGTTGCCAGAGCTCCCTAAAAGTTTGACCACTCTATGGTTGAGATCTAGTTCATTGCAGACCGTGCCTAACCTCTCAAATCTTACTAATCTAGTTGAACTACTTCTATCTGATGGTTCTGAATCTAAGGCCTCATCAAATATAATTAAAGCTTGTGATCTACAGTGGATAGGGAGGTTATCCAAATTGAGGAAGCAGCACTTGTGCCTTTTAAATGTCCGCGCGCAGCCTATGGAGTTGGGCTCCCTTTCTCTCCTAAAAAAACTTACTATGTATGGATTATACTTTGAATCCCTCGAACAACTTCCGTCAAACTTGATAGTTCTAGAGCTCGATCGCACTCAAGTGAAACAAGTACAACTAGACGGGCTTCCTCAGTTGGAAAAGTTGACTATCAGAATGTGTGAACTTGTCAAAAGATTATCCTTTCCATCAGGTTTAAGAAAACTAAGAGAAGCTGAGGTGTCTTCTTGCACTGAGCTAGTCGAAGTTCAATTTCTCGGTGCCTTAATATCATTGGAGGAATTATGTATTGAGGACTGCAGATCTTTAGAGAGGTTTGTTAATCCATCGGAGGAGTCAGGGTGTAATGAGTTACAAGCTACCAAGTTGACTAATGGTGGGAGGAAAGTGTCCATTGTCTCAAGCTTTCTAAAGATGCTTTAAATATTCCAGCTGTTGAGGTGCCCAAAGCTAGAGGAGATTCAATTTGCTTGTATGTTCAAATCATTGGGAGTATTTTCTGTCGAAGGGTGCACTTCATTAAAAAGGATAGGCGGTTTGTCAAACTTGAAGAACTTGTCACGGTTAGGTATTGTAGAGTGTGAGAGCCTGCAAGTTGTGGAGGGCGTGGACGAATTAGAGCATTTGGAGCAGTTGAAAGTTTATAGGTGCAAATCAATGGAAAGGATGATTGATGTATCAAGCTCAAAAATACCAAAGGAGTGCCGGATTCAAATGAGGGATTGTGGGGAGTTATTGGACATAGGTCTAGATGATTCAAGCATCACTTGGGAGTCTTACAGAGAGAAGATTATGAATGCCCCAGCACGAGCGTTGGGCTCTAAATTTGAAACAACCCTTTACGATTGTGAAACAGAAACAGAAACAGAAACAGGGGATCTTCTATTGGAACAGGTGCGCCTCCTTTCTATTTATGGATCATCACTGTTTCTTTTGCTTTATTCGCTTTCTATTTCTATTCTATTCTAGTGAAGATGGACAAAAAATAATTCTAAAATGTGCAACCAGGGATAATCACATAAAAAATCCCCATCTTACTAGAAATTTTCATCTGCTATATGTGTGTCAACTTCGGAAATGAGGCTAGGTATCTTACATCACTCACCATCTGAGAATTCATACTCTCCTTCTTCCTATTTGTGCTCTTGGTTCATTTTGTGCTATCACAATTACTCAATGACGTTGAGCCTATTTTTACCTTAAAAAATGGAGGATGAAACTTCATGTCTTCCTTTTCCACTTGTTAAAATCAATATTTGCAATAGGATCATGCAATTTACCAAAATCACAAGATACCAGAAAATTAAATAAGAAATAGATTAACACACCACAATTTGCGTAGCTTAGTTCAAAGAGTGATCTAGATCCACGGGAAGTGTAACAATGATAGATCCATTGCAAATTAGGAGATTCTAACATAAAAAATAATCTCTTGATTCCAACCTTCGATTCCACCCGATCCTTACTCATTATTGCATTCTCTGGTACTGTTTTTCTTAAACTAAAACTCACAGAGAACCTAAAACAAGGTTGGTGCCTTTTTTACCCCGAATATAACTAAATCCACCCTATTTACCTTATAAGGATTTGCCCTCAATCATTCAATTACAAAGTGATGGCTCCATTCTTTCTTATTCTATTTTTTCTTTTCCTATTTAGAATCTAATTGTCATGATTAACGTTTTACATGTTTTTTTTAGTATATTAAAAAAATCTACAAAATCTATCGCTTCATCGACAATCTACTAACGTTTTTACTCTTTTTGCAACTCCACTTATTTATATGTACACCACTTAGATCTTTATTTACAATTGGTTGCACTCTCCTATTATAAGATAGAGCAAACTCGTCAAAGGTAACATCTTCGCTTATCATAACTCTAAATAAAAACTCATACTTGTGCCATATCTTGTGTCTCTGGTGCCAATGCATAGTTTAGGAATATGTATCTCCTTGCTTGAGTGCCATCTTTCACATGAGCATAAATAGGGCAATTACAACTTCTCAATCTAGTGTGATAAGCAACTTGCTTAACCGCATTTCCTCATATTACTACAATCAATTGATACTGATGGCTATACTGTATTCATGGCCAAAATTGTAGAGTAAAGAGTGAGCTCTCTCTAGTGAAGTTATATTCACCATCCTCTGAGTTTGCTTAAGTGTGGTGTGTTCACAGTAGTGTGGTGTCTCACTAAGCTTTCCTCAGCGCAAATCGGCTATAATTTTTTTTTTTTAAAAGAAGATAAAAATTAGGGGAAAAAAAGAAGGTAAAAGAAAAGAGGATAAGAATTAAAAGAATTACAAAGCTAATATATATATATATATATATATTTTTTTTTTTTTTTTTTTTGAAAAAGAAGGTAAGACTATCGGGCTGCATCGGCGAGGGCTTGCGACCCTCGTTGCGTATCAGTGAGGGCTGTCGGCCCTCGTTGCTTGCAAACAAGGGCTTGCCAACCCTTGTATGTGTCTAATGGTGCTGGCACCCTTATTGCCACAAACAACCTACCAGCCATTAATCAAGCGAGCAACATCCTCGGCCGCCATCTTTGTTGAGGGTTAACACAACAAGCTATGACACCAACCTGACCCATTTTCGACAACTATCATACCAGTATTTGATCCTTGCAAATATTCACTTTTGTCTCCAGAATCAGATTTCCTTCTTTTCTTCATTTGTCTTCAGAATCAGATTTTCCTTCTTTTCTTCATTTTGAGGGAATTAAGATATGTGAATATGTGAATGTTGCTTGATTCTAATAGACATATGTTCAATAGATGCTTTATAAAGCATTTTTAGGGGGATTAATTGTAGGGAATCCCTTTATGTTGATTCTTGCTTGGTGCTTGCGTTTGGGTGTTCAAACTTAGGATTATAGTCATATGATATTTGGGAAATCTATCATCTTCTTTAAGATGTTTAATCCACATTAGATATGATACTTTTGAACCTCCCTCTCTCAGCAAGATGATAGTGACAAGCATGAGGACGGTGACAAGGTCAACGGCAGGGAGGATGACAAAAGCGAGGACAGTGGCGAGGAGGATGACGATGATGACAACCATGTGCATATAGATGATGATGATGGCAAGGAGGATGACGACGATGACAACCATGTGCATATAGATGACGATGATGGCAAGGAGGATGATGATGATGACAACCATGTGCATGTGGACAATGAGGATGACGACAGCGAAGATGATGAGAATGTGCATTCATCGGGCAGGCCTTCGCCGGTTTGTTCCATGGACAATAATGATAAGAACGAGGGTGTCGACAAGGAAGGTCAATGTGAAGGTGATGGCAATAGGGATAGCAAGGACAACGAGGACAAGAATGATAACGGTGAGGATGACGAGGACAACAATGTACATGAGCTTTTGCATTCGTCTGACGGGCCTTCTCTGGTTGGTTCTGTGGACGGTAACGATGAGAACGACAATGTTGTCGAGGAAGGTCAATGGGAAGGCAACATCAGCAGCCATAGCAAGGACAATGAGGACGAGGACGATGATGGTGAGGATGATGAGGACAACAATGTGCATCGGCTTTCGCATTTGTCTAGCGGGCCTTCGCCAGTTGGTTCCATGGATGGTAACGATGAGAATGATGATGTCGACAAGGAAGGTCAATACGAAAGTGACGGCAACAGCCATAGCAAGGATGATGAGGACGAGGACAATGACGGTGAGGATGACGAGGACAACATTATGCCTGAGCTTTCTCAATCATCTCGAGGGCCTTCACCGGTTGGTTCCGTGGATGATAATGTCGAGAATGACGATTTCAATGAGGAAGGCGAAGGTGACGGCTACAGCTACAGCTATGGCGACGGCAATGACAATGAGGGCAAGGATGAGGATGAGGAGAGGGATGATGAAGAAGGCGAACAAGAGGTAAGAGACGACAACAACCTAAAACTCAACTGACTGTTCTCTGTTCAAAACTCATGTGAATTTTTTGAAAAGCTGAAATTAAATCTAGGGATAGTTAATTGCAAGCTTGCTGCATCTATTAACTGTCGGGTTTAAATCAAAAGAAGGGCTTTCTGCACATCTCTATCCTTTGCTTTGCCCTACTTTCTCCAAATCCGAGTACCAACTAATTGCCAGGAAAAAGTCACGTCAATATTTTCTATAAATCAATTTGGATAGAATTAAAAGATTATGTTGATTTTTGTTAGTTGCTTGAGTTTGGGTGTTCAAACTAGGGATTAATGTAAAGTAATATGATATTTGGGGATTTTGACCTTTTCTTCTTAAGATGTTTAATCCACCTTGAACATGATAATTTCAAATCTTAGCAAGATGACGGTGATGACTACAACAACAATGAATACGATGACGACACGAAAGACAATAGCGATAAAGCTGGTGACGAGGGTGACTACAACGGCGAGGATGATGACAGCTACTAGGACGACAATGCGCAAGAGGTTCTCTGGTTATCTCGTGGGCCTTCGTGGGTTCATTTTGTGGACAACGACAATAAGGAGGAAGGCGAAAGGCAAAGGCGAAGGCGAATGCAATGGCAACAACGAGGACAAGAAAGAGGGCATTGATGAAGAGGCTGAAGAGGAGGTGAGTGATGGAACAGAACGGTGTACTTGGCTTCTTTTTTCCTTCAAAACATGCGGCGAGATGACTATGGCTAGTAGCCGAAAGATTGTTGATGCCCAATCCTTCGGGTCTCAAGAGCTGATTGGCGAAGCGACCTTAGTTTCTCATCTCTTTCGGTTCTTATCAGTTTCTATTATTTTCCTTTTCGATAGTTCAAATGTTAATTCCCTCCTTTCTTTTCCCTCCATAAAACGACTATGGTGTGCAAGTGCCCCTATTTATATCACATACTAGTTTGGATCTTACTTGTTAATCAATTATAATTCTCCATGTATGCATCTAATTATGTCGAAATTTTTCCCTGTAGAAACATGCTTCATGAATATGTCTTTGCTGATATTGTTTGAGACTCATCAGTTAAACACTATATGACACTCAAAAACCGTAAAAACGGTATTAATGTTCCTTTTCTAGACCAAATCCTTCGTCCTTTGCCTTTTGGCAAACAGGAAATTCCCACAATTCTTCTTCTTGCTTTTTCATTGTTGATCACATTATGACCGACTCCACTTTGTCTGTGAAGGCAGGCCCAATTAGTCAAGGCTTCTTGTCCATCCTATAAGATAATTTCATTGCCGACATTCTTACTTGTCTTTATAGTATATAAACAAAAACAGGTCCATCTCATTGGGATTAAGTAGGGAAAATAACACAAATGGTCCATAAACTTTGATCAATATGCAATGTGATTTATGAACTTTTAATTTGTTCAATGTGGTCCATAAAATTTAGTACAATTTATAATGTCTTCCCTAAATTTTTAATTTGTTCGATATGATCTTTAAACTTTTTATACATGTTCAAATTAGTGTTTGAACTATATGAAAATGTTCAATATTATTCCTGGACTTAAAATAATAAAATGACAGTATTGAATATTTCCATATAATTCAAGGACCACATTATCTATTGAGCCAAATTTTAGGAACTATTTGTGTCGTTATCCTCATTAGGAAAGGAATTAACGTATTCAATCTCATGTACAATTTGTCCAAGTCGATGTGATGGTCTTTTGAAGGACCAATTGAAGACAGCAATTGAAAAACGCTTGCCTTACTAAAAGAATGAACGCAAATCCATGCAGGACGGCTTTTAGGCAAAAAGAGAATTCATCAATAATCAATGAAATAAGCAAAAACGTACGCAAAAGGAGAAGGTAGATCAAAGGGCCCATGGTGACAGAAAGTTAGAAACATTGTTTACTGTGCACTTCTCTTTTGCGTCCTCCCTCTGATACAACCTTAAGTGGCGGTCTAAATTAACACAAAAGAAAGGGTTCCGAGAACAAGGCTGCATATGATTCTTTTTGTTTTTTTTTTTTTTTTTTGGTCGGTAAAGCTTTCTTTCATTCTATACAAGATTAGAAAGAACAGATTTCGTTCAAAATTGTAACAAAAAATGGTGTTGTTGTCCCTAGTGATATGTATTTCGCACGCGCTCTTCAACGTTGGATGAATGTGCACTTTGCGTGTGCTCTTCAATATTTGACTTTCTTAGTCCTTTTATTGTGTAATATTTTATTGTGATCTAAACAAGTTATTAAGAAAGTGATTGAAAAGGACTTATAAGTTTATAGTTGTCCCAAGTGATATGTTTTTGGGCGCATGCTCTTTAACATTAGAATAAGAATGTGCATTTCGCATGTGCCCTTCAATATTTGACTTTCTTTTTTATTGTGTACTCAATATTTTATTGTGATCGAAACAAGTTATGAAGAAAGTAATCGAAAAGGACTAATGATTTTATAGTTGTCCCAATTGATATATATTTTGTGCGTGCTCTTTAATATTTGACTTTCTTAGTTGTTTTATTGTGTACCTAATATTTATTGTGATCGAAACAAATTACAAGACTAATAATTTTCTGGTTGTCCCAATATTTTATTGTGATCGAAACAATATTTTATTGTGTACGCTCGAATACGTATGTGGAATTTGCGGTGCAAGCATGACTCATGAGCGTTTCTGAAGTGATACATACGAGCCACGAATTTCATAAACCGGATACTCCTTGAAGATTTGTCTCGTGTGAGATGGAGTGGGGTAGTTACACTTCCCATGCTCGATAGTGCTTGAATTACACAAAAGAAGCTGTGATGAGCGGGTAGGTACGAGATCAGCCGCTATCAACTCCAATGTGCTGTTTATGACAACTCAAAATCCAATTTTAGAACTTCCATCAGTTCATGAATTTTAATGCGAGGATCTTGATGTTTGCACGACCAATCTCTCGCAGTTGCAAATCAAGGTTATGACACATGTCCAAGGTTATGATTAAATCTTATGAGGGTTTTTGATTCATGAGCAGTGCATACAAGGCCACGTGAATTTTTCGATGGGCTCGAACTATCGCCAACGCGTCCAGTGATGTCGTGTGCGCACATAGCAGCGAACAACAACCATCGCAGAGGCAAAACCTGAACCAGATAATTCTCTCTTGTGGGTTTGGATTGCAATTGGGCCCTTCTTTTTCCCATAGAAATGTCATGAAACGTCTGCTATTTTCTTTGTGCTTTAATTTCCCACATTCTCAAGTATCTCCGATCCACGCACTCTGAAGATCAACATGACGGTTCCTTTGTTGCCGAATCGTTGGAAGCAGCCATCGCCTGCATTTGTCGAGACTCCATGGGTTGATTGGTAGACGGATTTGCGAGATTAGCACATGCTATCTCGGCCGCGCAGGTGGAGTGCATAGTTACGGTGGAAATCCGAATCTTCCTCTCCCTTTCCGCATGAACTGAAGCTTCGTTTAAGTCTTGAGTCCGACAATGCAGATCTAATAAGAGCCTTATCAAGCACAAATCAACTGAACTAGGAAGTGCAATGGATGCACTAATTGGGAGAGAATATTATATGATGTTGAGTTTTTCAGGCCTTAAGTTAGCCTATTGCAGCAGGGAGTCCAACAAAATAGCCGATTAGGGCGCCAAAGCCTAATGAAAGAAAAGTCCTAGTAATTGGACTATTTATCCACCTCAAGCCCCTTGGAACTTGATTTGCTCTGAAGTTTTAAACTTGTATTCACTAAATACTTCTAAGGGAATGGCATTTACGTTTTCAGACCTTGGAAAAAAAAATCATTCTGATTGTCTCTTCAAAAAAAGTTTTGCACTAGATTGCCATGGAGTTTGCTAGATTAGCCAATAAAACGGCCCCATAAAAATTTTAGTGACGAAACTAAAACATCGTGGAATGACATTCCTTGAGATTAATGTCAACACATTTTGCGCGTACACACATTATCATATGGAAATGGATTTACTCAACTGAACAAGAATAGAATAACACTGACAGCAAAGACCATGCAAAATGAATCTGACCAAATATCTTACACGCACACCAAAATCTGCATTAGTTTGTTGTTAAAATCGTGCAAAGTTAAGAGTAACCTCTATATTAAATTGACTATTAAAATTGATAACGATACACTAGATTAAACCAGATGCACTTTGGCTAGCTAGGGCTCCTCAAGTCCAATGAGCCAAACAAATCTCGAAATTATTGTCTGTTGGAGAAAACCTCCTTATTTGTTTTGAAGTTGACAAAATGTTTCCATCAGTCTAGTTTGAAGACTTGCAGACTCTTCCGTCAAAGTCTGAAGACCGCCAGACTCAAGTTTTAAAGTCTGCCCTCATTGACAGTTTCTAGACCGACGAAGAAGACTTATCCATAATTGAGTATTCATTTAAGGATTTGATTCGAGCGACTAAATAAGTTTCTCACGGCTGGAGATAGTATCTCAAGATCTTTTATTCGTTTTGAATTCGATACGAGTAAATTGGATTCGTTGATTGGCGAAGTATACTTGGAATGATCTACTTATGGAAACCTAGATCCTGATTGTATGGGCGAGCAGGATTGGTGGGCTATTATCACATTCCTTAAGTAACTCGAAATGTCCCTAATTGATTCTGTCCAACGGGTAGATTGGAAAAACTCCTTTGGAATGTGCCAACGGACATGAAGGCATGGAGGAGTACATAAGGAAGAAGTTCTAGTTATTCGAGTGTGTGCGTGATAAAAAAATTCCAAAATATGAAGCTCCTTATTCTTTATTGATTCAATTGTTGAGCGAAAACTTGTACTCAAAAGAGGGTTTAGACATTTGTGAGACCTTGTGAAAGTGTAGCAAAGTCTCTACACTGTGAAATCAAGGATGTGATACTGTAACGACTCTTTTGATTCATAGTGAAATCCAGCCGGTGGGCTGTTAGTGCGGGAGAGTGGACGTAGGCTTGGATTAAGCCAAACCACTATAAACTCTGTGTTTATTTTCTCTTATCCCTGAACTTCTTATTCATGCTTACTAGTTGTTCATTTGTTTAAAGTTGAAATCTGTCTTATGACCAACATTTTCTAAAATCAAAATATCTTTTTAAGTCCTGCGAAAATTCTTATATACACCTATTCACCCCCCCTCTAGGTGTATTCTCTAGCCCCTTTCATTGTCAAGATTGATCTCGAATGAGGAAGATGTCCCAATAAGTCTTGCACTTCGTCTGTTTGCATTTCTCTGGCCCAGAGTCGCACCTACCGTGTAATTCTGTCTTTTGTGGCGTTTGATCCTGTCGCGTTTGTTGTGTACATCCAAAAGCCGAAGAAAAACAATGAGATCAAATGACTTGCTGGGTCGACGTGTAAGCTATCGCTTAATCCGTCTAGAGTTTTCATTTCCTATGTCAATAACTTTCATAATAAACGAAGATGAGATCCGCATAATGATTTGGTGTCATCTTATAGGCGGCAGTATTCAATTTTCGGCCAATTTATATCAAAGATCTTTATATTAACTTTATGTCTTTTATTGTGTTCATTTATTGTCAAAATGTACGGTCCTTGGCTTGATGGACAAACCTACGATATGGAAGAAAAATCATGTGTAAAGATATGATCGTTTTGAGAATACAAACATAAATTGTTATTATAATGGAAAGATGAGTGCTCTATATAGAATGCTCGCTGATTTTATTGAACTCAAATTGGGAAGTTATCAATAGTTAGCCGGTGAATTTGCTATATTAACAGTAGAAATGTAGGCACGAGTGTTTAGGGAATTCTTTCATAAAAGTTTGAGATCGAAGTTTCTGTTTAGTTTTTTTTTTTTTTGGAAATACAAATATAAATCATAAGTCTATTATATAAATGTCAATATAGTTTTGAACTTTTCAATTTGACCAATTTAATTATAAATATTTCAACAATTTGTCAATATAGACTTTTTGGCTAATTTTAACCGAAACCAGTAAAACAGACATCATTCTACTTGGTATAGTTAGCTACTGGCAAGGGTCGCAGGCCTTGCCAATCGTAGGGAAGGCAATTGCTAAGGTCTGGTGAAGGCTTCAAGCCCTGTCCTCACCTACCACAATGGAAAAAAATATGAAAGATTAAAAATAATTGTAAAATTATTCACGTTAGTACAAGACGGTATCTGTCGTCGATTTTTTTATCAAAATTGATCGGAAGGATTATATTGGTAAATTGTCAAAAGATTTATAGTTTAAGACTGAATTGGTGTTCATATAATATGTTTAGGATTTTTTTTTTGGTAATATTCCCCAATAAACTAAAAGCGTAATAAATGGATATACACTATATTCCTTTGATTAAAAAGTGCAATTAAAATATAGAGGAAATGATGATTAGAACATCGCATAATTTGTTAATATTTCCCAACTTTTCTTTTTCAAATATTGGGCAAGTCTAGAGTTGAATATTAGGGAGTGCAATGAACAGAGCAGAAACCAAGATCCAAGGCAAGGGCAATGCGAGCAGAGGCAGATCGGGAGGGGAGAGAGGAGATGGGGGGTCTGTTCGACGAGCAAGCGGAGATGTACGTGGACACTCGTCCGACATACTCGGCACACTAGTACTCCATGCTCGCTTCTCGCACTCCTCGTCACTCCCTCGGTCGGGACGTCGGCGCCGGCAATGGCCAAGCCGCCCTCAGTGTGAGTCCTCTCTCTCTCTCTCTCTCTTCTGTGTGCAAGATTAGTAGCAAGTTTACTGTTTTTCTTGATACGATGGAACCCAACATTGATTGGGAGCCGTGACGGTGTGAGCAGATTTTTTGGATTTTGCAAAAAGAAAAATGGGCTAGACCAAATATGATCGCAGATCATGCGAAATTCGACACTTTTTATGATTTAATACATATCAAAGGCATGTCTCGCTGAAGAGTAATTTTGAGGAGAATCATTCATTCGAGCACTCGCCATGTATGAATATTTTTCCTTTGATTTTGCTTTTGGAAGTAATTGACTAAACATAGGGTGTAGAGAATGAGTGAAGATTAGCTCATCCTGGGTGAATTTTACCTGAATCCTCATATACTACTTTTAACTCTGCTCATTGATAAGAAGCTGATTTGTTTGATTTGATTTTGCTTGGGGTTTGGATAGGCTGCGTACTGCTTCCTAATCACTAACTGAAGGTGGTCATCCTCCAGTTCCATGTAATTGATCTCAAATCCTTTGTGTTGTTTTGAATGTGAACTTTAAAACTGAAGTTCGACCCGTCGCAGTGTCTTCCAGGCTTCTTCTCCCTTTTTTGTCTTTTTAAAATGGGCTTCTCTTTCCTCTTTGATTTATTCAATCGAATTTCATTACTTCCAGATTGTTCGTCACTTACAACTCCGTTCATATGCCCTGCACTTGCTTGTAAAATAGGTAGCCCAGCACTACGACCGGGTGATCGCCACTGATGCGAATGCAGCCCAGCTAAAATGTGCCATGCAGCATCCGAAGGTCCATTACGTCCACACCCCAATACCCATCTCCAACAACAAAATCATGACCTTAACTGGAGGTGAAAATTCAGTGGATTTAATTACGGTGGCTCAAGTGGTGCACTAGTTCGACCTACCCAATTTCTACTCCCTCTTGATCCGTCTGCTCTGGAAGCCGGGAGGTGTGGTCGCAGTATGGTGCTACAATGGCATTGAAGTGAGCTCTACATTTGATCCGGGCATGAAACGCTTCCATGAAACTACGCTGCTCTTTTGGGACCCCAACATAAAGCACGTATCCGATGGTTACGAGAAACTTCATTTCCCGTTCGAGAGTGTGGGGTTGGGATGTGAAGGTGAGCCGCTGCCACTGGATATACCAAAGGATCTCTCTTTCGAAGGGTTTCTGAGGGTGTTAAGGTCATGGTCCGCAGTTACTACGGCTAAGGAACGAGGTGTTGATCCGTTATCCATATGCAGTAATGAAGCTACGATTCACATCTAGACTATCACAAAATCATCAACATATTTAAATCATTAATAGAACCTTTATCACGGATGATTTTTCACTTAAACCATGACCAAACTTCTCGGCTATGTTTTCATTCGCAATCATTTAAAACAGAGCAAATTTAGTTCGATCTAGCAAAGGATTAAGACCTGTGATGATTACTGATCGGATATGAATAAGGCAAACACAGGTACGGCTTCTAGGACGGGAGTCAACGAAACAAGTAGAAATGATCACTTTACGAGGTCTTCGGTTGCGGCGACTGCGAGCAGGGGCGAACAGAGTGTCCAGGGAGTAGCAGTGAAATCAGGAACTTGCAACGGAAACTGCGGTTGTCCGTAGCCTGAGAATATCGGAAAAAGTGAATTGATCAGTAGAATCCAAGAGAGGTCTTTGGCGCGTTAAAGAGGAAGATGTGGATTTATCCGAGAGGGAGCTTCCGAGGTGCTGCTCTATAGCCATGTCGCCGTCAATGAAGAGGAGCTTCAGAAGTGAGGATAAAACTGCTGGAAATACAAAAGAAACGAGAAATCAGTGCGACGATTGAATCGAAAATCGAAAATAGAAAATCCGATAACCCAGAAAACTTGGGTTCGGTTTCATTGCCACAATCCAGTAAGGTAGAGCTTGAAATGACAAATTTGAGCTCAATGGAGCTCCATCTATGGCTATTTTCTCCCTGTTTCAAGTCAGGCATTTCGTCGTACATGCAAATCGCGCCCCCGTCAGCACACATACGTAACTGTGCGTGCTGAGCGAGGAGTGAATCGGGGGGAGCCGCTGGTCGAGCATGACGAGCGCGTGCGCCGAAGGAGGCCAGGCGACGTTGTCGGCGGAGGATCGAAAGCGAAAGAAAGAAAGAAGTTATCAAGGCCGGGCTTGTCGAGTCTTGAAGCGGGCTGAGCTTGTAAAGGTTTGGGCTTTTCTCAGTAAACGTGGGCTTGTTTTTAACTTTCCATGGGCTAAAGCTTTGGGCTGAATTGTTTGAACTTTTATAATGACAAGGCCTGTAAGACAAGACTACACTCAAGGTGAGCTTAAATTCTGTTCCTTGGTATGGGCTGGGTTTTATGTATACGTGCTATCAGTGCGAAGGAATTTGATTGTCTTCGAGAACTGAGTTTTTTTTATTTTTAATATCATATCTGCAAACCAAACGTAAAGTGAAAGTTACTCATACCTATGTTGCATGAGATAAAATTATGTAAACCGCGAGTAATGATCAAAAGAAAGAGAAAAGGTACTATTCTTTCGAGCAAAAAGATAAAAAGAAAAAGAAAGGTACATTTCTATCCGACAAAAGAAGCGGTACAACTGCATGTGTTATGGTGTCCATTTTTCTAACTGGTCCCCCCCCCCTAATTATTTTTAAAAGCACTAACTTTAATGAGCATAAAGTTATTGATTGTAAATTGGACATGTGAAAAGCACGGAAAAAGAAGGAAGGAACTCCATGTGATCTTGTAATGATAACGTCCTCCACCTTATCATTTTAAGTCCATCAACTTTATTGATTGTAAATTGGACGTGACTGTAAATTGGACGCTGCACCTGCCGCGAAGTTGTCCACACGCGTCTGTTATGGCAAATGGAGTCAAATTCAAATTATGTGAAATGCAGTATTTT
Source organism: Eucalyptus pauciflora (assembly GCA_007663325.1). NCBI lineage: Eukaryota > Viridiplantae > Streptophyta > Magnoliopsida > Myrtales > Myrtaceae > Eucalyptus > Eucalyptus pauciflora. The sequence goes on along the minus strand of VMYD01000377.1, from coordinate 1,021,439 downwards.
TATTTAGCATTATGTCATTACTTGTCTTCATTTAATGTATAGTCCTTGTTTTGGTTTGGTGGACAAACCTAAAAAAAGATAATGTTTAAACATATGATTATTTAGAGACTATAAACACAATTTGTTATAAGACTGGCAAGACGAGTGATTTCTAGAATGCTTGATGATTATGTTGACTTTAAATCGAGAATTTAGAAATAGTGGTTGATTACTTGACGAATATTAATTATCATAAATTACTCTTTTGTCCATCTATAATCATATACATTATTATTGTTTATTTAGATTTAGGCATGGTTTTTCGTGGATTAGTTCGACGAGGTTGAATAACCGCTAGATTTGTTATATTAAAAGTAAAGAAGTGTAGGCGTGAAATCATAGGGAATTTTTTCTTTAAAAGTACGAGATTGAACTTACCATTAGATACTTCTTTAAAATGTAAAGATAAGTCTCAAATGTGTGTGTGTGTGTTTTTTTTGGTAGTTGATTAGTTCCAAATGTTGACACAATGGAATTGAGCAATTTATGCATTCACCTAATTTACGTAAGCTATCTCATAATTTGAGTCCCTTGGAGGTGTACTGAAGTTGATGGTTCATGTGAATCGGGTGCCCCCAATAACTTTTAAATGTAATAGATCAATGCATATAAGTAGATAAGATGTCTCATGTCACTGCATGTCTAGCTACCACAATTATATGTGTGTTTTCCCATACTCATTTCTAAGGATAGATATGTGACAATATACATTCTTTAACCACGTTTGTGAGAAGCTTGTAAAAGGATGAACAACCCATCTTATTATTTTCGAGATCTATAATCATATAATATTGTGTATTATTTTTCATACATTAGACTAAATCTATCCATACTATCGGGAAAAGTATAAAGAAAATTATATATTTATTATATTAATATTAATTCAATTCTAAATTTTTTAATTTAATTAATTTAATTTTTAATGTATTTGTACCAATTGAATTTATTCGATAAATTTTAATTAGAAATTGCTGACGTGGATACTAGCTGTTTTATATGACATGACTAACGCTGGCGTTGATATTTTTAATAATGTTTTTGAATTTTCTACTTTGGTTTTTTTTCTTTTCTCTTTTTTTTTTTACTTTTTTGAAGACAACCTTTGCTTTTCCATAAATACTGCTGCAGCATGTAGCAAAGATGGGGCAATTTTCTTCACCGTCTCCTTTTTCTTAACATTCTCTCCGGCAAGACTGTTTTGAACCTACGAATTCAACAAAATCCACAAGACTGCTGTAAAAATAAAGATAAATAGAAGTGGACCCATAAGCATTCGGAGTTCTGACCTGTCGATACTACATCAGGGGAGCAATTAGTTCCGGCTCTGGTCCAGTCATCTTCTTCGCGACGCTTGGCCACGAGCCCGTCGTACTCGACCTCTTCGACCAGGTCGTAGATTGGATACTCGGTCTTGATCTGCACGGCGGACTCGGCTCTTGGGCCGCCAGCACGGAGGGTCTTGAGGCACCGCAACCCCTCCAGACACGTCGTCGAGGTGGCTCCTATTTCCTTCGCTGGCCGGCGACTCTTTGTTGCTTGGCTTCCAACTCTCTCTCTCTCTCTCTCTCTTTCTGGCCAGGCTTTCACCAGCCCCCCAACCAGGGCATTGGGCGAGGGCCGCCATGCTCTCGTCGCCACAGCGAAGGAGTTGCGGCCCTTGCCGAGAGCCGGCGAGGGCTGTGATGCCCTCGCCCAGTGCCAGCAAGGGTCGGCTAGCAGCCCTTGCCGGCCCTCAGCTAAAAATAAAATAAATTAATAACATAAAAGAAAAGAAAGAACCAAATAATTATATAAAAATTTGGAAATTTATTAAAATATTATTTACAAATATTCACGCTAGCACTACTATGTCACGTAGAATGATTAAAGTCAATATTGACAATTTTTTTTTATCAAAATTGATTATATAGACTTAATTGATATTAATACATAAAGGTTTAAGACTAAATTATAAAAAAAATGATTATTGATTTGTCATATATTTTATAAATTCCGGTGGAATTTAAATTTCCACCTCTACCTCGACCTCCTCCACGTCCTCACCTTGATAGCTTCCTTAAATTGATGAAGCGATCTGACTTTACAATGCTTGCTTGGGATTTGAACTAATAGGTTTTTGATTCGTTGTTTGCTCACGTATGTACAATCAACCCATCAATCCTTGATCCTTGGAATCGTGTAACCAAATCTTTCAATCAAAGATCTCAAGAATTTTTTTCTAAGACTCGCACATCTTGGAAGTCTTCATCATTAACCCTTAATTGTTTGATGATGGTTTGGACACGATCCAAATATATCGAGATTGATTCAAAGTCATTCATGTGTAAGGGCTTGAAATCACCTTAAAGTGTTTAAGTTGCACCTGTTTGATAAAATCATCGTCTCTATAGGAGTTTCGCAAAATATCTCACGCTACTTTTACAATCTCCTCAAATATCATTTCCTTTGCGGCTTGAAAGATCGCATATAATGCATACTAGTCTTTCCTCCTAGACTCCTCCAATAAATCGTCCTCCTCCTTTCTTAAAGCATTGAATGCTTCAGCATTAGCCATTGTTGTAATATTAATACGGAAACGATAAGATCTTATAAGTTAAGTCAATGCAAAAAAATCGAAAAAATAAATTAGAAATAATAAGATATGAGATATTTATGTGATTTAATTCGAGCATCAATATCTATATTTACGAGAATAGTCATTTAATAATAAAAGAATTAAAGTTGTAATTATTCATATATTTGATTTTTTTTAATATATAATCAAAATGTTCATAAATAAATAACTTAATTGGACGCAAGTACACAGCACAGAAATCACAGTGCTCACCCCCAAGCAAAAGCTTTTCTCGCACCACTGAAAATCCAAGAACGTTGCGTGTTCTTGAATTTTTCCCTTCTTCGTAGTATCTTCCTTTTTGTACGGCTTCTGCAGGAGACAGCGAGAGGACAACTTCTTTTCTTTCCGTGGGTCCCTCACGCGGTCATATTTTTATTGACCGAACACTACTCAAGAATGGCGACGTACACCTCTTTCTTTCCTCTTAGCGATAGAATTTTTTACCCCATAAATAAATAAATATTCATAGAATAAATGAGCCCCTTATTTTGTTTTTTAGTGCCCATGTCTTCCCTTGCTTTCTTTTGCACGGCCAAAAACAAATCCAACGAAGAAGAGCTTCTTCGTCCGGATTCTAATCCGATGAGACAAATCTTTCTCCACAAATTCAATTTAATAAACTGATATCCGAATTCAGACTCGAGATATTACTTTAACAGTCACTTCAGTATAATCATTTTTTTTTATCAAATTTTATAAATCTTGCAATTTGAAAAACATACTAGTTATTGAAATTTGTTTCGTTTAGCTTAATAAGTTATAATTGAACGCAATTGGTAGACGTGGAATGGCTAATAAATGCCTAGAGACCATCCGTTAACAACAACCTCTTACGGTCACCGCCTGTTCATGACTTGGAAGCAAATGTTAGAGGATTTTTATTTTTTTTTAATATTTGTCCAGAAGTTCAAAAGTGAATTCAGAACAGGTGTTGTCTACATCGCCTGAGCCATGTGAAAAGCACGAAGCAGAAGAAACTCCATGTGATCTTGTAATGATAATGTCAGCCACTTTATTATTTTTAAATTCATCAACTTTATTGACTCTGAATTTTCTACGGAGAGAGAGAGCCATGTGAAAAAGCAAGAAAAAAGAAGGAATCCCATGTGATCCTGTCGTGTTAAGGTCCTCCACCTTATCGTTTTAAGTCCATCAACTTTATTAACCGTAAATTGGACGCTGCTGTGAAATGTAGTATCTTTTTTAATAAGCGCCATGTTTAACTAGCGCTCCGAGAGTACCGATTAAATTAAACATTTACACAAAGAAAATTTTATTATTTAGAAAGCACGGCCTTCCTCATTTTATACACATATAGTGCATTGAGGATGTAAATATTTATTTTATTAACTATAGCTAACAAGTGTCCAGAGAACGCTTATTAAAAAGATCTATCTACTATGATCCTTTGTGCGGTTAATATATTTCCTGTTCATTATTTGGAAGCAAAATTTTCAATTCTTTTTTAAGTAAGGCCACTTCTCTTTAGGTTGGAAATTTATGTATTTTCAATTGATGCTAATGTCTGAACCGATCTTATGGACTCCAGATTAGATCTGAGTACACCAAAACTCTTAGAATCTTTTGGTCAATTAAGTCAATTTTAATTTTCCGAATCGATTGGTAATTGGCTCATAACTCGAGTCTTTATAAAATTAATTTTATAGTCAACGGTCCTCTAATAAGTCTTAGAAAGTCTTCGTCGTTGTCGCGACCCAATTTTTCGAGTTTGCCACCTAAAACTAGGTTGATGGACTACTAAGCTTTTAAGCTTAGCTCGGGCTTTCCCAAGCCCATACCAAATCACGACTTAGGGTTTTAACATGCAAAAGCTTATTATCTAGGAATCGCCACTAATCAGTTTAGGGTAGGTCGATTAGACACCTAAGTAAAATAACGGGAGGATTATCTTACTCCTATGGACCAGAGATTTTGAGTACGGGAACTTGGTTACACTAGACTATCCTAGTGTCCTTTCGGTACCATTTCTTTTTAATTTTAAAAACGTTTTGCAAGCAGCTTGATTTGATTTTAATTGAGCTTCCTAACATGTGAGATGATCATACATGTGCGCATACCACCAATTTAACACATCAAGAAAGCAATTAAATAATGTAAAAATATACCTTAAAGCAACGAAAGCATCTGCAATGTTAAATCAGAATTCACATCAACAATCATAGATATGATTCCTAATTAACAAGCAATCAATTTTTTGTTTTCACTTTATTTAATGAAAATCATGACTTATGCAAATAATCTAAAATGACATGATGACATGACCTAAACTATATGACATGAAGAAATGCAATAATTAAATGCAATCTAAATGATCTAATTATAATGACATGCAATGCGATGCAATGACATACCAAATTACTTAAACTAAAATGACATGCTTCGTGCAATTTAATATGCAAGCTATATGTTACGTGACATTTATTAAATGACTTATTCTAATGACAAGAAAATTCTAATTAAATGAACTCAAATAAACTAAATGACGTGCATTTGATGTTCCTACTTTTTAAAAAATGCAATCTATCCTAAAAATTGACATTAACTTATGCAAAGACAAATCCTGTATTTTCTCATGAAATTCGAATGCAAAAAAATGATTTAGCTAGATTAAAATCTATCTAATTTAAACTAAGGATTAGATCATGTTAAATCCTAATTTAAATTAAGACATTACCTTAATCTAAAATGCAACTTATCTAAAAAGATGATTTGAATTAAAGATGAAACATGCAATTCTAACCTAATATGCACAATGATTTTTTTTGCTTTTCTTTATGAAATTCGAAATTAAAACTAACACATAATTGAACATGCAATTCGAATAATAATAAAAAACTAACAACCTAAATGAATGCATTCTTTTTGTTTTTATATTTTCTAAATTCGAAATAAAAATCCATATTCTAGATATGCAAAATAACAAGAAATATTCTAGAATCAAATTGAAATCCTAATTCAAATATATTTTTGATTTTTTCTTAGTGATTTCCTAAAGCAAATATTAAATCTAACAAGCAAGATATTCAACAAAATAAAGAATTAAAATAAACGAAAAAATAACCCGTTATCTCACGGGTCAAATTAACGAATATTTTTTAACCCTGAATGTCACGACAAGAAATCAAAATAATTAAAAATCTAATCCGAAATCTTACGGATCAAATTAATAACTATAATGATTTAGCAATTTAAATATCATCAAAATGCCCAAAAATTAATATAATCAAAAAAATGATCCGACGTCTTACGGACCAAATTAATAATTACATAATTTTGGGCAACACCTTAAAGATAATGCCTAAAAGATTTTACGAATATTGCATCCATTATCACAATTTAAATTCCTAGACTAAAAAGAAAAAAAAAACTATCAAATAACATAACCAAAAAATAACCTAACAAATAGAAAGAATAAAATAAACAAAACTATAAAGAAAGTAAGTAAAAGTAAAAGTAAAAAGATAATAGAAAAAACTACCTAATTCCCCACTTCCTCTTTTTTTGTTTTTTCTTGTTTCCCCTTTCCCACGTGTGACCGTGGGTCTCCAAGGCAAAGCGTCGATCAGTCCGACAAGGGGCTCCGGTAAGGGTAATCCGGCGGTGGTCGGCGCGCGACGACTTCGGCTTCAAGAGGCTCGGAACGGATCTGCTAGGCATTGGGGTCGTCGTGGCTTCGCGGCTGAGGTGTCGTGCGGTGCTCGTCGGAACAGCTCGGGTTCGAGACTCAGGCGCGGCGGAGCAGCGCGGGCTGAGCAGGGGCACGGGCAATCGGAGGCTCGGCGTCTGGCGAGGCAGCGGCGGCTCGGACTTCTGGCGAGGGCTGGACGGCGTCGGGGTTGCTGGGAGAGACGGATGCACAGCGGAACGGCTCGATTTGGGATCGGGTCGTTGAGGGGCGACGATCGAGCCTGACTGCAGAAACAGCAGCAGTGGCGAGGGGTTGCTGCGTTGGCGAATGGGTCTCCGGCGGATCGGACGGTACTCCGGCGCGGGCGGAGGAGGAGCGAGCTCGTCCGGGGATGGCTCGTGGTTGGCGCGAGGAGGGCCGAGGGCGGAGATGCGCCGGATGGGGGTGGCTCGTCGCGAGGGAGATCGGCGGTGGGCGGAGGCAGGCGGTCCTCGGGTCTTCGCCGTCGGGCGGTGATCGGAGCTGAGGCGCGGCGGCAGTGGGCGGAGGTAGGCCCGGTGGAGCCAAATTACAGCCAAAGGGATAAGAGAAACCTTTGGGAAGATGAACAGTAGGAGTCCAATCACCTCTACTATTCCCCTTTTGCTTTTTCTTTCCTTTCCCTCTTTCACACGCACACCTTTTGCTTTTCCTTTTTTTCTTTCACTTTTGATTTCTTTTTCCTCCAACCCCCTAAAACCCTAAAACGAATGAAGAACTTCTTCTCTTTTGACTTCAATTTTTCGACCTAGAGAACCAAGAGAAAAAACTTCATTATGCAGCCGTATATTCAACGTGTGGCCTCCTTAAAATCCTAAGCGAACAAATCTATTTATAGGCTACCGATTAGGTTTTCAATTTTTCCAATCCGATATCCATGAAGATTCTTTTTTTTTTCAAAAAACAATATTTGTTTTGATGAACGCAATATTTGTTTTTCCACTTGCCATATATTGATAATGATCCAAAATCGCGATGGAATTTTTTCAAATCCAAATCTTGCCAAGATCAATTGCAACAACTTTTAAACTATATGCCCTATCCAAAAAATCCATCATATCCCAACAAAATTCCAAGATTTCTATTTTTCCATAAGATGATTTTTTAATCATTAGAAAAAATGGGCCCAGGCAAACTTGCTTTTTCGTGGGCTTAGTCCATCTAATTTGAAACTCAAAACCATTAATTCGACCCATCCGCCGTCCTAAAAATAAAAATGCAAAATATGTAAATTAAAAATAAATGCACCTAACACTATATGCTATGCACAGAGAGAGAGAGAGGGGTGGCTCCGCTGGGCGCAAAGTGAGCTCCTATGGCGACATCGGAGACGGGAACCAGCACCAGCAATCCATTAGGAAGGGAATACCAGGTGTTTCTAAGTTTTAGAGGACCCGACACTCGTCGTGGATTTGCCGACGTTCTCTACCGCGACTTGTCTGAAGCCAGGATTCATGTTTTCATCGATAACGAAGAGATTCGACCAGGTGAAAGAATTGATGGCGAACTTTTGCGAGCGATCAATGACTCTAGGCTTTACATACCCATCTTCTCCCCAAACTACGCTTCGAGTTACTGGTGTCTTCGCGAGCTTGCGATGATGGTGGAGAACATCTCTAATTCTGGGGAAGGTGAGAATAAAAAGGTGATATTGCCCATATTTTATAATGTGATACCTGATGATGTAAAGCTGCGAACCCCATCGTACAAAAATGACATTCAGAATTTGGAGCAAAGGATGAAGGATAAGAAAAAAAAATTCAGCTACGAGGATGCGAATACATGGCGGCAAGCGCTCAAAACAGTTGGTGCCATCAGCGGGTTGGACTTGAAGAATTTTACAAGGTAACTACTTATTTATGAAGGCAAAAGTCATTTTTCACTATTGAAAGGTAGATCTAACAAAAAATCATTAATCATATTCCACCTCCAGTTTCCCAAAATTGAAATAAAAATTCTCATTCTTTTTTTTTATAAAAAAATTTCATGAGATATCCAAATTTTTTCTGACCTAGTAGAATTATTATGACTTTGTTTTTTTACCTAATTTTCATTGTATAAAAGATTGGCTTTGCTTCATCTTTTTTACACCAACTCAATCCGTATATGTATTAAGATTTCTAATGTATGATAGAGAACTTTATCATGGAACCAAATGCAATTGCAAAGTTCTTTTTCATGTCCAAAGAAATAAGTAAATCTCATATTGCTATAACTCATCACGCATTTATATTTTGATTCTTCTACTTAATTTAAAGATCAAACATTTCTTCCTCGATTCCTTCAACTTAAACTTGTAATGGAAATTCATGTTAGTGATTTATGACCTTCCTGAAATTTTGGGGGTCATGTTGAATTTTTGTCGAGTCTTTAGTCCATCTTATTCTAGTCCCGATTCGATTTGTGCCCTTTTTAATTGGATAAATTGTTGTTGCAGCTGACCCATGTTAGTGATATATATATATAAATAAGTGTGTGTGCGCGCGCGTGCGTGTGCGTGTGTGTGGTGGTAACCCATATGATTACTAGGTAGAGCGACCATCAAAAGTAAATCAAAGTAAAATTCTTAAGGGATCGTGGGGAACACGTACACGTATTTCGAGACATTTTATGGAAATTAATTTTTATTGTTTTAAGTGAAATAATAATGTGGTGATAAATTCTTAATGTCCTTGAACCCGATGAACATTAAAAAAAATGATCTCGCAAAATTAAATGCGGTTTAGTATTTTTATTTCGGTAAAAAATAAAAACACTTTTTTCTTACAATTTTTTCTTATATTGGTTTCTACGGGGTGGTTCTTTCTTAGAAACAATGATAAAGTATCAACATTAGATTCCTGGCGCCATCATTTAACTGAGTAATTTCTTAACTGAGCAATATCTGCCTTTTTGATTAGTTTATGAAATCGATCTAAAAAAGAGAAGTGAAAAAGGCTCGTTGTAAGTTTGAATAGGAACCACTTATTTATATACTCCCTTTCTGTTCTTCTGTATTTTGTTTTTGTGCAAGAATTGTCGATCTCGTAACATAACAATAATATATTATGATTATATTATTCGTCCATATTTTTAACGTTTCCATGGGAACAATGTTTACGATAATTTGATTAAAATTAGTTGACTTAGTATATGGTTGGTCAACATGCAAGGAAACGAATTTGTTACTTTTTCTCAGTCCAAATTGTTTGACTTTGTGGCAGCGATGGCGCTCTAAGCGAGTCTGTTGTTAAAGAGGTTGTGAATAGGCTCCAAACGAGACAGAGAGAAGTGACCAAAGATTTAGTTGGAATGGAGGACCGAATAGCAGACATAAACAAATTATTAGATATTGACTCCGGTGGTGTGCGGCTTATTGGAATTTACGGGATGGGCGGTATGGGTAAAACAACACTTGCCCGAAAAATCTACAACCAATTGTGTCCTTGCTATGGGAAATATTGTAGCTTTCTTGATGATGTAAGGGAAAAGGCAAAAACCAAGGGCTTAGTCGAGCTACAAAAAAATTTATTGTCTGATATCGCTAACTCTAGAGTGGCTCACGACATTGCTAACGTTGATGAAGGGATCAAAGCAATTGAAGGAACAATTTGCAACAAGAAGGTACTAGTTGTTTTGGATGATGTCGATGACAGCAACCAAATCCAAAATCTAATTGGAAGGAATTCTTTGTATCGTGATACTACGATACTTGTTACTACTAGGGATAGTATGGTTCTGGATATTGGAAGATTTAAGTATCCATTCGAGCTTTATAAATTGGAGGGGTTGAATGATGAACACGCACTTCAACTTTTTAGTAAGCATGCCTTTCATGACAACTCTCCTCCGGACGATTACAACGCTCTTTCAAAAGACATTATCAATACTGCAAGTGGACTACCTTTAGCTCTCCAAGCAATAGGTGCATCGCTTTTTCATAAGAAAGACAAAAAAGCATGGAAAGAGATACTACAGCAGCTACGCAATAAACCTCATGATGATGTCATGGAAAAGCTAAGGATTACCTATGATGACTTGAAACCTCATCAACAAGACATATTTCTTGATATTGCATGCTTTTTCATCAATGAAGAAAAGACTAAGCCAGTCTTCATGTGGGGCGATTGTGACTTTGCCCCTACGATTGCTATTGAAGTACTTATTCAGAGGTGCATGATCAAGGTTTTAGACAACAATAAATTTTGGATGCATGATCATTTTAGAGATCTTGGAAGAGCAATTGCTAAGGAAGGCAATACTAGGTTGTGGGATACAAATGACATCATTCACAAATTACGTTCGACAGAGGTAAAGTATGAACATATTTGTATAGAAAATTGCTTAGCTTGTTCTCAATTGAGGATCCACGTTTCTGAATTGAGAGCTACTCTTCTATTTCATTCTCTCTTTTCCCGATGAAATAAAATTGTGGGATATTGACAAATTCTTGCTCATGCTCCTCAATGTCATTGGCAGGAGATGCATAGCGTTAAAGCACTCTATTTTCGACGGCAAGAAGAAGGCCGTTCTATAGATGTCAAGGCGGAGGAAATTAAACGGTTCCCGCGTCTACGGTTTCTTTGGTTGACTAACGTATGCTTGCAAGGCAACTTAGATGGCTGTCTTCCCGAGTTGAGGTGGTTTTATTTGTCTGGAAACATGTTTCTCCAGGGCGTTCATCGACCGTTTATGCCCAATTTGCATCTACAAAACAAGGTTGTGTTGCATACTCGGTACTATGAGTGGACAGAAGGTGCGGTCAAGAGCCTACTCAAGGTATGTTAGAATCCCCCTCGTCTAATTTTCTCATTCATTAAAGGAAAAAATTCGATGAATTTACTGTCTAATTTTCTCATTTAGTGAGAGGATCAAATGACAAACGATACAAGTTGGGAGCCCATATCCATATTTATTTCTTGTATAAACATCTAATTCTCTGTCCCGATCTTTCATTGTCTTCTGTAGGAGGCAACGAAGTTGAAGGTTCTCATCATCGATGTAAGTTATTCAATAAATGGGTTAATAACCTTTTCCGAAGACTTAGTTTTAGAGAAGTTGCGTATTTTTCTATGCCCTTCTTTGAAGATTGATCGCTCTATTGGAAAACTGAGGCAGTTGACTTACTTAGAATTTGAGAATTGTGATGCACTTCGAGAATTGCCTGAACAAATTGGCGAACTAAAGAATCTTCAGCACCTCTCTTTCATAAAATGTAAGAAATTGAGGGAACTCCCCGACTCAGTTTTGAAATTAGAGTCGTTGACAAAGCTGGTTGCATTTGAATTGCGCATTACAAGATTACCTAGGCCAATGAGCAAGCTTACTAAACTCCATGAATTGGATCTAAGTCATTGCAATAAGATTCAAGAGTTATCGGAGCTCCCCAGAAGTTTAACCACTCTAAGGCTTTCATCTCGCTCATTGCGGACTGTCCCAGATGTGTCAAACCTTACAAATCTAGTTGAACTAGTCCTATCAGATAACCATAATCTGAGAAATCATTCAAATATAATTCGACCTTGTGACTTGCCAAATATTGGGAGGCTATCCAATCTGAGAAAGCAAGTGTTGTGTCTTTTAAATGTCCGCGCAACATCTGTAGAGTGGGGTTCCTTTTCTCTGCTAGAAGAACTTTGTCTCTTTGGACTAGACTTGCAAACGCTGAAACAACTTCCATCAAGCTTGAGAGTTCTACGGCTCATGACGACTCAAGTGAAACAAATAGAACTTGACGGGCTTCCTAATTTGGAAGAGTTGACTATCAAAGAGTGCGAACCTGTCGCAAGAATATCCATTCCATCAAGTTTGAATAAACTCAGCTATGTTGAAGTGGGTTCTTGCAACAAGCTAGTTGAAGTCCAATTTCTCGGCATCTTAAAATCGATAAGGATCATATCTTTTTGGGAATGCGAATCTTTCGAGAGGTTGGTTTGTCTTTCGCTACAAGCTCCCGAGTTGACTGATGGTCGGAGGAGAGTGTCCCTTGTCTCAAGCTCCCTAAAGATGCTTCAAAAACTGGACCTACGGAACTGCTCTGGGCTACAAGAGATTCAATTCGTTCCAACGTTGGAAGCATTGATAGTACTTTTCATTCGCAGTTGCATTTTGTTAGAAAGGTTAGGCGGTTTGTCAAACTTGCCGAATTTGAACAATTTACGAATTGAATCGTGCGAGAAACTACAGGTTGTCGAGGACATTGACAAGTTAGAGCGTTTGCAGAATTTGAACATTTCTAACTGCAGATCAATGGAAAGGATTATTGATACATCAATCTCAAAAATACCAGAGGAGTGCCAGATAACGATATTGAATTGTGGGCAGTTACTCGACACTAACTCACATGTTTCAAGCATCACTTGGGAGTGTTACAGAAAGATGATTCTGAATCCACAAACACAAGCATCGAACTCTGCTATCGAAACAGCTTTTTCCGAAACAGGGGATCCTTTATTGGAACAGGTACACCTTCTTTTTATTCATAGATCATCACTGTTTCTTCTGCATTATTCGCTTTTTATTTCTGCTTTATTCTAGTAAAGAGAGACAATAAAATGATTCTAAAATGTGCAACCATGGAAAATCTCATTAGAAATTCCCATCTTACTAGGAATTTTATTTGTTATACTTGCGTCATCTTTGAAAGTGAGGTCAGGGTTCTTACATCACTCACCATCTGATCAAGAATCTTATACTATCCTTCTTGTTTGTGCTTTTAGTTCAGTCTATGCTTCTCACAACAAAATAAAATAAAATAAAATAAAATAAAATAATCTCTTGATTTCAAGCTCCAATTCCACCCAATCCTCATCTAGTGTTTTGCTTAACTTGTAATGCTGCTTTCTCAAACTAAAACTGAGAGAGAACCTTAACAATTCCAAGAAGATACAACATGTAATAATACCAAAAAGATTAGAAAATAGGGTTAAAATGCATCCTTTGCATGTCCTCAGCTCCACTAGGTGCTTGGTTGAGCCATGGTAGTAGGTCCTGGCTCATGGCAATTAAACTCGACCCAGTATGGCTTGACTCATCGGTGCCTCTGCAAGCGTCGGGGATTGACCTACTGAACGCTCATACACATGTAGATGCCTGTTTGCATCCCTTCACTTGAATCCAAGCTGACTTCTCGACAAACCTCCACATTGGTTCAAGTTTGCAGCCTAGTCACGGTCGTGATTCGTCAACTTCCATTGCTACGATCTCCCAACGCCTTCCCTGGGCTGCTTAAGTTGTATCATCTGGCCATGTCATCGTGTCATGTCATATGTCATATCATTCATCGTACATGTGATGTTATCACCTATGCCATGCCATCGCCATGTCATTGTCATGTCATATGCCATGCCATTTAGTGTTGGCCACACTACCTCTTCCCCTTCTTTCTCCATCACTATTTTTGGCCTTAGTCATCGATGAAATTACTGTGTCTCATAACAAAACCTTCCCACTCGTATCACAAACCACAAGAGTAACAACATGACAGCCTACGAATCCACCACGCTCTAGGTTGCTTGCTTGACTTGGGTCTACTTACCAAATTACCACCACACTACATGAATTGCTTTCCTTATCTCTCTAAATGCCTTTTTGGATATTCCCGGCTATTCACGGAAATCCCAACAGCCTACTGCAGGACCCATTCCATGTGTAATAGGCTGATCATATAAGTTACCAACAGCATGTGAAAGATCAACTCTAGTACTACACCTACACATGGCATATACCTCTAACAATCAACTATACTAGCTTGTGGAAATCTGATATATATATATGCTCCACCTCCATCCCGATGTATAGTGACGACGGAAATGATGTCTTAAACATGTGGCAAGAAGGGTATTTACAAATCTTACCAGCTACATGTTGTGGTGCTTCGAACTTGTCTCACGTTACTCCTCTGAGTCATTCTCAATAGTCCGATTTTCTTATCTCTTCGTATCTCTATATGCGACACCTCCTTTGCTTCTTCCAAATTTCCCTATCAGATTTCCTTATTTTCTTATGTTAAGCCTTGGGAAAGTCATGAAGAAGTAAATCAGAGCCTAACAGTTGCTCCGTTCCAATTTTGAGGGAATGAAGATATGTGAATTTGTGAATGCTGTTTTTTTTTTTTTGTTTCTCTTTTCTTTTGGTCGAATTGTGAATGCTGCTTGGTTCTATTAGAATCTATTAGAATCTATTGTGAATGCTGCTTGATTCTAATAGATTTGTGTTCGATTGATAATTTAGAAAGCAGTCTTAGGGTGATTAAGTGTGAGGAAAACCCTTTAAGTTGATTCTCGCTAGGCTCTTGCATTTGGGTGTTCAACTAAGGATTATTGTCATATGATTTTTGGGGAATCTGTTTTCTTCTTTAAGATGTTTAATCCATCTTAGCTATGATATTTTCAAACCTCTCTCTCCTCAGCAAGATGATGGTGATGACGAAGACGACATTGAGGACTACTGCTGGGAGGATGATGATGACGAGTACGATGAGGATGACCGCAGTGAGGAGGACAATGAGGACCATGAGAATGATGACAGTGAGGATGATGAGCATGAAGTTTTGCAGTCGTCTCGTGGGCTTCCGCCAGGTTGCTCCGTGGGCGATAATGATGAGAACAATGAAGTCGACGAGGAAGGCAAAGGTGACAGCGACAGTGACAAGAACAGGATGACGGCGAGGAAGAGCAAGAGAGGGACGATGCAGAAGCCGAAGAGGAAGTAAGAGACCTCAACACCTAAAACTCAGCTGAAATCTGTCCTCTGTTCAAATTTCGTGCTGATTTTTTAAATGCAGGTCGTGAGCTTGCTGCAACTAAAACTTTGATCGAAGAAATTGATATTGAAAATGTCGTTTTTCAATCCAAAGAAGGGCTTTCTTCAAATCGGAGTACCTACTTATTGAGAGAAAAATAAAGTAATAAAAAGTCACATAAGCAATTTCTATTAGTCAATTTAGACGAAATTAAAGGATTATATTGATTCTTGCCGGTTAAATGCATTTGGGTGTTCAAACTAGGGATTAATGTCACATGACATTTGAAGATTTTGACGTTTTCTTCTTTACAAGTTTAATTCACCTTAAACATGATATTGTCAAACCTCTCTCTCCTCAGTACAGTGACGGGGATGACAACACCAGCAACGACTATGCCAATGACAAGGACAACGACGTCGCCTTGGATGACAGTTTGGAGGAGCATTTGCGGTTGTCTTGCGGGCCTCTGTGAGATTTTTTCTGTGGACAGCGATGATGAGGTGGAAGGTGAAAGGCGAAGGCGAATGCGATGGCAACGACGAGGACGAGGAAGAGAGCGATGATGAAGAAGCTGAAGAGAAGGTAAGAGATGGAACAAAATGATATCCTTGGCTTCCTTTTCCCTTCAAGACACGTGGAGAGATGACGATGACTAGTAGTTGAAAGTGTTAATGCCCATATCCTTATTGTCTCCAGAGCTGATCGGCGAAACCACTTTAGTTACTCGTCTCTTTCAGTTGTTATCGATTTTTGTTATTTACCTTTTCGATTGTTCAGATGTTATTCACTGCTTTCTTTTCTCTCCATAAAACGATAATAGTGAGCAAGTGCCCTATTTATGCCACACGAATTTGTTTGGATTTTACTTGTTAATTAGTTGTGATTTGGTGTATGCATCTCATTATGTCGAGATGCCCCCTGTAGAAACATCATGAATCTCTCTTTGTTGATATTGTATAGAAAGTAAAATATTCTTCCTTTTGGTACACTAACTTAAGTGAGACAAGGAAGAATATTTTACTTTCTATACAATCAATATCTAAGATTAGGACATGATTATACTAATTGCCTAATTAGTGTCCTTTTGGTACACTGACTTAATTGATTTGTTACCTAATATACTATATTTTTAATATATCATTGCCCTATACCATTGAATGATGTCCATGTATAAGCGCGCAATCAAGGGTAAGTAAACAATCATATTTTACAATAAAAGTAAAGTCTAAGGAAGTAAGCCCAATAAGTATTAAGCAAAGAATACACATGCCCTTGTTATTAAGCCCCCAGATAGCAATCCCATGAGGTAAATTCAAAATGAGTCTAATTCATTGTCTAAAAGATAAATCTATTTAAACCTATTACTAGATCAAAGGTAATCACTAAAATTCCTAAACTATATACGCACACTAATTAAATGAAACTAAGCTAAGTCTTGTGCTAAAACTTAAGCAACCTGATCAAGGCTTTTTTTTTTTTTGGGTAAAGGTAAGAAAACCTGATCAAGGCCTTTGTTTTGTATCGTTTTCAAATTTTTTGTTTTTCCAATACTATCTAATTTTTTTTATTTAGTATTTTATTACTTTTCAATTTTTATATTCTGAAAAGCAGGGATTCAGGCTGGGCCCTTGGGTCCAATCCGAACATGGACTAAACCTGGACACACAGGCTTGGGCCGCGGACACGAGTGGGCTTATTTAAAACAAACCCACTTCGAATAGGAAAAGCATCGAAGCCCATTTTGTTGAAACTGATTGTAGTAAGCCCATTTTCACTTCTAACAGCAACGAGTATCTCCCATGGGAAAACCCATTTCCTCATTTTTTTCTCCTCCTCTTTCCTTTGTTATTCTTATTGCAGACCGAAAAGGAACACCTAAAATGAACATTAACTCCAGAACATTCGAGGTTTACCGATGGTCAACACTTTCGATCTTTAAGACGAGAACCATTTATCCACCGCCGTTAGTCATGTCCATCCGTCACTGGTCCACCATTGTCGACTACTGCCGTCAACCTCCCGCAGTCACTAAAGCAACCACCGTCGATCATCGGCCACAATCTCTCACGCGCGTACACACAAGGCAGAAAATAAGGGATACTAATGTTGCTAGGGACTTGATGACAAGCATCGCCAGACATCCGAACTTGCATTATAGCCTCCAGTCATTTCTCATCGGCGGCACCATCAACAACCACCGTAATATATCACCTCACGCAGAAAAATACGGTAGAAGAAGGAACTGAGATTCGTGTTCCGTAACCATGATCATATTGATAGAAATATTTCACCTAATTGCTACAAAATTAACGTCAACATATATAAAACATCAATATACGTTATTGTTGACTGATACCAAAGCCTATTTTCGCAAGAATGTTTCAAATGCATTTCATCAAACAGATTGTAGGCACTGCAAAGATCGAGTTGAAGTTATTTCTCTTTCTAAAATCAGCATTTGAACAAGAATGACATCGCGAATCACCAAGTCACGACTCAGTTTTTTCAGTAATTTTCACATAAGCATCATGAACACAACTCGGCACGACCACTCTCCAAAACAGAAGCAGAAAAGAAGAGAATGAAATTACCATGTCAATGGACGACGACGAAGCTATAATCCGTCACCAACTCAAGTTAGAGACTTAGGTTATCACTGCCTGTCGGGATCAAAGTGAACGAATGGATTCCAAGCGCGAATCCATTGCTACGACACTCCTGGCCGCACAACAGAGTAAAGCAGAGCACGTCTTGACCGCCTCTGGAGCCGATTGATGGCGGCAGCGATCGACGGTCAGCTCGATAACCGTTGGATTTGTTGTATTAATAGTAGAGATGTAGGCACGGGTTTATAGGGAATTCTCTCATTAAAAACTTTGAGACCGAACTTATCATTGGATTTAAAAAAAAAAAAAAATGTTTCTTGATAGTTGATATGTAATTGAGCAACTTCTACATTCACGTCATTTATGTGACTTACCTTATAATTTGGGTCCCTTCTAAGGCTACTTAAGTCAATAGCTCACATGATTAAGGTGCGCCTGATAACTTCAAAATGTAACAGATCAACATATATAAGTAGAACAAATGTCTCTTGTTGGCGCATGCCTAGCTACCATAACTATACACGCTCTTTGTAGAAGCTATTAAAACTCATTTGTACAGATAGATATGTGTTTATATACATCCTTAAGTGAAATCGTAAGAAAGCTTGGAAATGGGATGAACAACTTTTTATTTTTATTTTTGAGAACTGTGGTCTTATGATATTGTGGATTAATTTTTGTACATCAAACTAAATTTTGCCTTCCCATCGAAAGGGTGGGAATATGACTTTCCAGATTTGTGAGGAATTGCTCTAAAGCGGTTGGCCTAGCCCACCTAATTGCGCCCAGCTACAAATAAACTATGGGGTTTTCCGGAAAATATGTTACATTACTCTTCATTCTTATTTTCATTTTAAAAAATCGATCATCTTTATTTAAATAAGATAAATTGACCAAATGTACCATCTTTAAGGTCAAGACATGTCACGATCCATTTTCATCCACTAATCTCGATTGACGAGGGAATTTGAATTTAATTATTGAATAAGAGAATTCGTATCCTCCCCAAATAATTAGTTTTCATGCAGTCTAGCTATTATTATTTGAACAAGTACCATATAGCTTACTGGCCAAGAAGGTAAGAAAACGAAAGAACTCGTACCTTATAGCCGGCAAGCTTTACCAAGGGGAGGTACCATTCGAACAAAGTCTGTAAAAAGTAGGAACAAAGAAATCTATTTCATAAGTGAACCAAATTTTATATATTCTTCAATCACAGACCCTTACTAAGCGGAAATATTGAAATCCCTACAATTTGCAGAATCATGTGTTCCGCTTCTCCTCAGATTTCACATGTCAAGTTCGATTTTGCTTGCTCCACGGTACAAACCGTGAAACTCTAAGCCCAGTCGACTACGGCCCCCCTTAAATTTCCCAAGTAATTGTCATGCCTTCGTATGCTGACTTGATTCCTATTCGAGAAGTTTCGTATGATATGTATGCATTCCGGTTGAAGAGGAGAGAGAGAGAGAGAGAGAGAGAGAGAGAGAGAGAGAGAGAGAGAGAGAGCCTGTGTGAGGGTGATGGCGGGGCTGTTCGATAAGCAAGCGGAGATATACGCAGATGCGAGGCCGACATATCCGAGGGAGTGGTACGAGAAACTGGCCGCTCTCAACCCCCGCCAAGCTTTGGCTTGGGACGTTGGCACCGGCAATGGTCAAGCTGCTCTTGGGGTTTTCTCTGTCTCCCTTTCTTCTCACGCGAATTCGAATATGCTTGCGCTTCTGAACATGACTGTTCTCTTCTTAATTTAAACTAAAACTTTTTTATTTATTGTTAAGCTAGATGAAATCTTTTCATTTCAACCTTTGTTTTTATGAGCCGCTAGCTACACAGCCAATAGTAAACAATCAATTATTGTATGCAGACGATTATACCGTTCTGTTCTAAGATAACATAGTTATTCGTCTTGTTCCTTAGCCATTTGTTTCCTTTGCTTCATTTCCCTCACCAAATGTAGGTTGCGGAGCATTATCAGCAAGTGATTGCCACGGACGTGAGCGAGTCACAGCTAAATTATGCCATCCCACATCCCCGCGTTCGGTACATGCACACTCCGCCATCCATCTCTGATGATGAATTGTTAGCCATGGTTGGTGGTGAGAACTCTGTCGACCTAATCACCGTGGCTCAAGCCATACATTGGTTTGAACTCCCCAAATTCTACTCTCTCGTGAATCGTGTCCTCCGCAAGCCAGAGGGTGTGATCGCAATTTGGGGCTATCAAGCCATCCAAGTTAGCCCTACCTTCGATCCCATACTTAAAAAGTTCTTCGACGCGACGCTTCCGTACTGGAATCCTAACGCCAGGTACGTGTTCGACCAATACAAGACATTGCCGTTCCCTTTCGAAAGTGTCGGTTTGGGATCCGAGGGGAACCCAGTGGCACTCGACATACCAACGGAGGTTTCTTTCGAGGGAATCCTGGGGATCTTGAGGTCGTGGTCCGCGGTGGCGACGGCAAAAGAACAGGGAGTGGAGTTGTTGAGTGAGGGGGTTGTTAGGGAGTTTGAGAGGGCTTGGGGCGACACGAAGCTCGTGAAGAATGCGGTCTATAAAGCCTTTATGCTTGCAGGGAAAGTGAAGAAGTGACCTTCCTCGTATGATTAGTGAGGGCATGTTTGTAAATTACTTTGAATAATAAGGCCACTTCACATTGTTTATTAATCCTAGCTAATCCTTTTATCATTTTCTATGTGGTTTACTCATTTCTTTGAACCGTTTGATCAAGGCTGACGCTCTACCAGTCAGCTATATAAGGTTCGATTGCTTTAGGTGATGGAATATAAGAGGTACATTTGATTTGGGGCATGTTGCCATCTCTAATTAATCATGATTGAGCGAATAACTTAAAACTTGACAGCTCTTGAATTGAGTGAAGCGAGTGAATGTGCATTTCAAAGGTAAAGTGAATCTGGCCTTATTTATCTAACAGCTAACTAGCGGAAACTTTTAAAACAATTAATGGTTAATTCTTCCAAGTTTCTCTAGAAATGTTCAATTGGTTCATCTAATAGCTAGCTAGAAGATGTCCTAATTATTACTATAGGAATTCAAAGTTGAATTGGTTTATAAATTAATATAATCTGTAGCAATTAACCTTTTATTGAAAGTAAAAGTTATATAATGACAACGAAGCACAAACAAAACTATTTTAAATTTAATTTTTAAAAAAAATCAGATGATTTCAAATGACCTATTTGTCCACATGGATGGATTTATAAATTTTGTTGTTAAATATAAAAAGTCAAAGGTTAATTGCTAAAAAAGTTATAAAAAAAAAGCATCTTTCTCATATACACTACAATGTGTTATGCTAGCTGTATATGTTTTTTGTTATAAGTTTCAGTCGCATGTGTTCACTAAGCTAAATAAGGTGAGTTATTTAGTAGACATGGAATTCTTTCAATGACCATAACGCACCGTCTTACAAACATTCAATTATTATTGTTATTATTTTTTACGAGTGATAAACTTAGAACAAGTCCTGAAGAATTAGTAGAGCTGGCTTGCAGGCTTGAGGAACAGAGTAAAGTGTAGAGAGGTTAAAGGCACACTAAAAAGGGTGGTTAAGACAGTCTAATCTTATGCGAGACCATGCATAAACGCTAAGACTTCATTTGAGTTGAACATTTGTTGTCCAATTGAAAAGTCAATTTGGGTAGGTGTGGTGGAACATTCGCGGGCTCTCAGAGTCTTGGCTTCATGGGAGAGATTAAGAGGTCAATAGAGAGTGTATTATAAGAGCATTTTGTTCCAATTAGTTTTTGTATAATGAAAATAATATAGGTACTTTAAAAGGCGAGAGAGTTAACATAGTGTAATAGTGTCTTCATAAGCTTTGCATAGTACGATTCTCTTGGGTTGCTGCCACTACATTCGCGCCAAAATAGGCAACAAGTGATATACGAGTAGCTTCATGAAAGTCAATGTTTGGTGTCGGAGCTAAGCTTCCTTATCCAACACTATAAGACCAACTTCATTAGATCTAAACATACTACATATGGAACTTACAAATTTAGGATTTTTAAAATGACACAAGTGGCAAATTTTTTTATTGCACAAATTACTTAAAAAATATCTATCGTAGGAGTACAGTATATATGCCACAACTATAAATAGGTATTATACATGAACCAACGTGTTGCGTGAGATAAAAAGTAAGGGGTGAGTAAAAGATGGTTCAAGTTAAAGCAAATCGAATTGAACAGTTTCACTTTTCTTCGATCGTATTTATGCAGTTTGGTTTGGTTTGACATCCAAATTGTACCAACCACACCGTGCTCACCTCCTAATAGTTATAATAAAGAAAGAAGTGTGGTAAAAGATTCGCATAATCATTTTGTTTTTAATATAAAGACACATTTTATAAGAAAAATTGAGCAGTTAAATGTAATCAATTCTAATAAAAGGAAAGTTATTAAGTTGAAGGGATCAAAACAAATACTCGATGGTGAATTGATAAATATATGCTGAGGCAGCACTTAGGTGATGCATTTTTTGAATGCTGCAAATTCTATAAATGCAATATGAAGGAAATTTTCTAGCTTAGAGTCCCATTGGTCATGTGGGAAGCTATTCTTAAATCATATTTTATTATTATGTACTCATACAGATATATCGTAATTTTACAATATCAAATTGGGATGTTAAATATGTCCAAATGTAGATATAGCTACAGAATATTGAAAATGATATAATCATTTGAGAATCATTTTTTTAATCCAAAAATTCAAATGTAAATTCAGAACCGAGGTTGTTACATAGCCAGAGTCATTTGACAAGCACGAAGAAGAGCCTCCAAAGAAATTTGGCGTGCGAAGAGGTACGCCTCTTATGGTCAGAAAAAAGAAAAATATAGAAAAGAAAGGTACACCTCTATATCTCTCCGTCTTTTTTGGTCTCCACTTATTGTCATCGCCTTTATTTTTCATTTTTTATTTTTTGGTCAATCCTACTCTATTCACTCTCAGACTTTTGCCCTGCCTCATTGCAGGGCGTGAGAGTCAAAACCCACACTTGAAATTAATTTGTCCCCACCCCAACCTCCATGAGAAGGTGGGGATTCGAACCCCCCATCTTCCCCTTCCATATTGGAAGGGTGGCCCCAAACCCCAGTGGTTCATCGCCTTTATTGACTAGCTGCACTTGCTGAGAAATTGCCTATACGCGTTTTTGGTTAGACCTTCTTTGTCCACCTTATCATTATAAAATCCGCCAACTTTGTTGACTAATGGAAGCGCCACCTGCTGGGAAGTTGCCTATATGCTTTTTCGACAGCAAATAGAGTCGAGGTCGTACATAATGTAATGTTTTTTTATTAGAATTTTGTTAACCAGTGTTCTAGAGGCATTAATTAAATTAAACATCCACACGCAAAGAAATTTTTTCATTTTCAATACTATTTTGCACCATCAGTGTATTGAAAATGAAAAATATTATTTTATTATGAGTGGCTAACTAGTGTTGTGAGGGCACTTATTAACAAAATACTTTTTAATTGCTGCCATAGCAAGTCCTGTTCATGATATGGACGCAAATCTTTCACAAATTTTCTCATAATGCCACTTCTCTCAAAGTGGGATGATCATAATTACTATTGTTGTTGATGTTTGAACCGATCTTGTGGTCTCTAGATTATATTTGAATATTCCAAAACTTTTTGAATCTATTGGTCAGCTCAGTCGGTTTTAATTTTCCGAATCAATTGGTAGTTGGCTCATACCATGAGTATTTGTAAAGTTAATAGAATTTCAATGCTCCTCTAATAAATCTTAAAATTTTTTCATCACGACTTAAATAGTTATCAATAAGGAAATAATGGTTGTAAAAGTTTTGCGCAATTTTTTGCTTTTTAATACGAAGGCATATCTTATGAGAAAATGTGAGTAGTTAAATATAATTAATGATAATATAAGGCAAGTCAATAAGGCGAAGAGATCAAAACAAATAATCCATGGTGAATAATAAATATATGCTAAGGGAGCGCTTAGGTGGAGCATTTTCTGCAGAGAATGAAGCAAATCCAATTTTTGTAAAGTGAAGGA
This sequence comes from Eucalyptus pauciflora, assembly GCA_007663325.1. Lineage (NCBI taxonomy): Eukaryota > Viridiplantae > Streptophyta > Magnoliopsida > Myrtales > Myrtaceae > Eucalyptus > Eucalyptus pauciflora. Next base: position 997,716 of record VMYD01000377.1, on the reverse strand, counting down.
GATTTTTCTAATTATCTATAGTCCCACGTGGAATCACGAGAGGTGATTCTTTACTAATATTTTGTTATTGGATTTATTTATTTATTCAGAAATTCAAAAGTGGATTCTGAACGGATGCTATCGGCGTGAAGAAGAAGAAACTCCGTGTGACCTCGAATGATAATGTCCTCTTTATTATTTTTCAATCCATCAGCTTTATTGACTCTGAATTTTCCATGGAGACATAGCTACATGAGAAGCACGAAAAAAGAAGAAATTCCATCTGATCTTGTAATGATAATGCCCTCCACGTTATCATTTCAAGTCCATCATATTTATTGATTATAAATTGAACGTGATTGTAAATTGGACGCTGCACTTACTGCGAAGTTGCGCACACGCGTCTTTTATGGCAAATGGATTCAAATTCAAATATGTGAAGTGTAGTATTTTTTAATAAGCATTATGTTTGATTAGTGCTCCAGGGTACCGATTAAATTAAAAAATTTCACATAAAGAAAATTTTGTTATTTCGAAAGCTTTGCCTTCCGCATTTTATACGCAATCAGCACATTGAGAATGTAAATTTTATTTCATTAGATATAGCCAACAAGTGTCCATAGAACGCTTATTAAAAAGATTTGTCTCTTAATGATCCTTGGCGTGGTCAAAACATTTCCTGTTCATTATTTGGAAGCATTTTTTCAAAATTCTTTTTAATAAGGCCACTCCTCTCTAGGTCGGAAATTATGTATTACCAATTGTTGTTAATGTCTGAACCGATCTTATATACTCTAGATTAGATCCGAATACACCAAAACTCTTAGAATCTTTTTGGTCAACTAAGGGCATGTCCGGTAACACTCCCAGAAGCAATTGATTCTATTTTTTTTTTATCACTGTCGCGACCTACCCTCGGGGGGAGGGAACAGGTTTAGGGGTATTGCCTAAAAGATAGGCTTAAGGCCCATGATTAGGCGCAGGCTCTCCCAAGCCCATACCTCGCGTGACGTTGGGATATTTTTTAAGAATTTCGCGTAAAAGGAGTCGCCACTAGCCTATTGGGGTCGGCTAGAAACCAAGTGAGGCATGGGAGCGTGCCTTACTTCCTACGTAACCAGAGAATCTAGGTTCGGGGACTTGATTACACTAATTGACCAATTAGTGCCCTTTCGGTACCTAATCTTGTTCGTTTTAATAAAATGATTTTTGGCAGACGATTTGAATTGATTTTATACTTATCCACTAAAATGTGAGGTGACCATGCAGGTGCGCAATCATTAAAGTAATAATCATAACTACCAAGATCCTAATTGCAGTGAAATTAACACAAACAATTAAACAATTGTAAATATAGTTAAACATGTAAATTAAACAATGCAACATAATCAATATATGAGCAATTAAAGGCATAAATACACTATAAAGGTAATACATGGTCATTCCTAATCGAAACTTACATTTTTTGGATTTTCGAAGTTTTAAAAAAAAAATTTTTTTTTTTTAAATATTTTTAAATTAATTTTTAATTAAAAAAAATGTGAACCGGGTCGGGTTCGGTTCGACCCGACCCGGTCAACGCGGATCGGGTCCGGTCTTCGACCGGACCCGGGTTCGGTCCAAATGGGGGGTGGGCCCGAATCGCGGGCCCAACCCAAGAGGTCCCTTCCTCTCTTTTTAAAAGGAACCAAACCTATAAGCCCACAATAAACATCCCAAGCCCACAATAAACATCCCAAGCCCACAAGCCCAAAAACCCATAAGCCCATATGCAAAGACAGCCCAAATCCGGCCCGAACTCAGCCCAAATCGTTCAAAAACCCTACCCATTTCGCGACCCACGCCCGACTCGCGCGACCCGGTTCACGGCCGAAGCCCTAGGGTTCCTTGGCGGCGGCGGCGACGACAACGGCTCGGCAGGGGCGTCGCAGAGGAGGCGTCTCGGGGACTCGGGATCTAGTGGCCGGAGGGCGGCAGGAGGAGGAGTCGATCGGCGGTGGTGGCGTCACGGCTCCTGGGCAGCAGCGTCGGGACGCAGCAGGCGGCCGCGGTGATGCGGCGGGTGGCGGCGGCGGTGGTCGGTGCAGTGGTCAGTGCGAACAAGGGGGGGCGGCGGCTCGAACGGTGGTGAGGTTGGCGTCGGTCGAGCGCCGTTGCCGGCGGCGGCACGCCGCCGCCGTTTTTCCTCGAGCTTTATCTCTCCCCCTCCTCTGTTATCTCCTTCTTCTTTTTCTCCTCCTTGCTCTCCCCTGTTCCACGCTCTCCTTCTGGGTTTCTTTTTGTTCTCCCCCGCCTCCTCCTTTTTTTTGCCGCCTTCCCCCTCCCTTTGCTAGGGTTTCACACGAAGAGGGAGGAGGGAGAAGGCGACATGGGCCGGGCCCAGGCGAGATCCGGCCCAGCCCCTTCCATGTCTTTTTTATATTCTATATTTTTTTTTGTTGTTTTTGTTTTCTTTTTTTTTTTGTTTGTTTTGCTATTTTTTGTTTTTGTTTCTTTTTGTTTTTAAAACGACTAATTCCTAATAACACGATTAAGCCCTAAATAAAAATTGTAAAATTTAAGTGTCAACAATCACCGAGAACAAAAAAAGAATAAAAATCCGTTTGGTAAATTTTTTATTCCATAGAACAAAAATATATATAGTTTTTGTTCATTTTTTGTTCATGGGAATAGATTTGGAACATAATTAAGAAGTAGAAAAAAATTATTTCTTGTTCCGAGAACAATTCCTAGAATAAAGTCTATTTTTTTTTTTTATTTTCACTTATCTTTTCTTCTCTTTCCTTTTCTTTTTCTTCCATTTGGCCGATTGTGGGCCTTGGTCATGGCTCGCAACCTCGCTGGAGTGTCGCCGGCCCCTCGTGACGCCATGCCTTGTTGTGGTTGGGCGAGACTCGACCTTGCTAGGCCACCTCTAGGTTGGCGTTACCTGGTGGTGGCTCAACGAGGCTCGCCGAGTTGGGCAAGGCTCGGCCTCACCCAATCTGGTGAGGCCAAGCCTCGTGGTGGCTAGGCGAGCCTTCGGCGAGCTCGCAGGATCTCGCCTAACAAGTCACTGGCCACCACTTTGGCCAACGACTAGCCACAGAAAAGGAGGAAGAAGAGAGAAAATGAAAAAGAAAAAAGGAAAAAATGATAAAAGTATTAAAAAAATTTAAAAAAAAATCCTACCAAATGCATTTCTATCTCAGGAATATAAATTTTGAATAGTTACCAAACCTTTTCAAAAACTCAAAAATTATTCCAAAGAACAAAATAAATAAAAAATTATTTATGAGCAAAAACTGTTTCTGGCAATATAATTACCAAATGTGCTCTAAATCAATTTAATTTTTTTCCAAATCGATTGGTAGTTGGCTGATATCTTGAGTCTTTTTAAAATTAATTTTATATTCAAGGGTCCTCTAATAAGTCTTAGAAGGTCTTCGTTGTGACTTCAATATTAAAATCACGACTTGCATCGAGATCTGCACAACATCTTCGGCTTTGTGCGAAATTGCCTACAGCTGGTACGATTGCATCGCCATGGCACGTCCTGTCCATGAGCAAATAAATATTTTCTAATAAGCCGGAAGATTAAACGATGGTTTATTATTGAAGTAGTTAGAAATCTTGAAAGTACTAATAAATATTGTTTTCAAAACCAAACAAGATAAAAGGTTGCTTAGTGACTAAAATTAATTGGTATTTATTGTGACAAATGCTGGTATATCAGTCAAATTAAGTTAGGTAATATCAACCATTGGGGTTTGCTCCAGTGGCCACTCTTCCAACTTGGAAGGGGGAGGTGGGGGGTTCGAATCCCCACATTCTCAGGGGGGGTTGGGGGGTGGGACGCTGTAGTTTCAGGAATTGGTTTCGACTCCCACGCCCTGCAAGGAGGCAAGACAAAAGTCAGAGAGTAAGCGTTAGAATAGGAATAGAGTAGGACCGACCTAAAAAAAAGTTAGGTAATATCGAATAATAGTTAGTAACTTTAAAGGAGTTAATAGTCACAGGAATAGGAATTGGTAGATTATTAAACTAATTGCCAATCTTCTACGTGTAAATAAATGTTGTTACTTTTCAAAATCAAGCAAAAAAGTGCATAAAAGTATGTCAACAGTTTCCTTGGTTTGTGTGAAATTACTTATACCCAGTACAACGGGCTAGATGAAAAAGTATCTCAATCCTGCCCATTTGAGAGAGAGAGAGAGAGAGGTGACCTGACCCGCTAAGTGTGAAGTGAGCTCGTATGGCAAACTCAGAGACAAGAATGAGTACCAACAACCTATTAGGAGGTGAGTACCAGGTGTTTTTGAGTTTTAGAGGGCTCGATACTCGTCGGGGAATCACCAATAGCCTCTACCATGCCTTGGTAGATGCTGGAATTCGCGTTTTCATGGATGATGAAGAGCTTCGACCAGGAGAAAGAATTAGTGGCAACCTTCTGCTAGCGATCGATGACTCTAAGCTTTACATACCCATCTTCTCCCAAAACTATGCTTCGAGTCATTGGTGCCTCCGCGAGCTTGCAAAGATGGTGGAGAACACCTCTAAATCTAAAGAAGAGGGGAATGAGAAGGTGATATTGCCCATCTTTTATGATGTGAAACCCGCTGATGTGAAATTGAAATCCCCGTTGTACCGTGATGCCATATTGAATTTGGAGCAAAGGATGGAGGATCAGAAGAAGAAGTTTAGCTTCGAGGATGTAGAATCGTGGCGCCAGGCTCTCAATGAAGTTAATGACACCAAGGGGTGGGAGCTGAAGAAATTTTCGGGGTAACTATCTAACCGTGAATGTCAAAATTATCTTTTACAATTGAGCAATAGATCTTATAAAGATTCATTAATTATATTCCAACTCCAATTTTTTCAAATTTAATAGGAAATTCTCAAATTCTTGTTTTCTTCTTCTTCTTATTTTTAAATCACGAGATATCAAATTTATTCAGACCTAATAGGATTATTACAATTTTGCTTTTGACCTAATTTCCATTGCATAAGAAATTGGCTTTGCTCCATCTTTTCCATACCAATTTGGTCCGTGAATGTATTACAATTTTTCTATTATTTTCGTATTACATGTGGCACCGATGTGGCGCTTACCAAGCATCATATTGGAAAAAACTTGAAAAATTAAAAATCAAAAACGGTTTTAATATTTTAATAGTAGAAATGAGGAAGGATAAGGATAAAAAGATAGAAAAGCTATTTTTTTTTAAAGCAAAAGAAAATGCGAGCCATCGGAATTTCTCTCTCGGAATCTTATAATAGTAAGACTCCATTCGTTCAAGAACATGATCGTTGCGAAAAACTTGGATTGTTCGCACAAAGCCGAAGCCTTAGATTCTGAAGTAAGATTTGTTCTGACAGCAGCAATTGTTTATGAAAAGGAAAAGCTCACCTTATTAAGCTGCTCCGCTTACACCATTTTCATCCGTCAGACCGCCGGTATCAACGCTTGTTGATCAAACAGTAGCGCAGCTGGTCACTGAAGCTGTCCATGGTCGCCGGCAGCCGTTGCCTCAAACACCTGCTGCTAGACTCACCACCACCTACTGCCTTGCCGGCTACCCTCGCCCTTGAAGAAAACCACCATGGAATCAGACACCACCTCCACCACAATCAAATCCAGCCTCCACAACCAACTTCAGACTTAACCACCACCAAACTCATCCCCCACCACTGCCTAGCACCTCAAGAACTCGACCAACTTTACCAAACTCGTCCACCACCGTCACCAGATCAGGTGGCCACCGCCACTATTATGGTTCGCCACCATTAAAATCATGCAGCACATCACCACGCACGGAAAGACCCGGGCTTGAGTTTGGGGCACAAACCCAGCGTGAAACCTCATATCTGAGGTCATGCGACCTCCAATTTGAGGTTGTTCGACCTTAGCCACCATTGAGAACTCCATTGGCCGCTTGAGCTTCATCGAGTTTGGCCGTGACGGTTGGAATTTCGTCAAGCTCGGGGCTACGGTCGCTCGAGCTTCATTGAGTTTGGTCGTTCGGCCATGGTGGTTGGAGCTCCTTCGAGCTCACAGCCATGGCCAGCAGAGTTTCCATGTAGTATTTCAAACTCCTGTCTCAAGAACTCAATTTAAAGCAACCATGGAAAGTTTTAAAGAAGAATCAACAAATGATCAGATTGGAGAAAAAAGTTACTGGGGATGGGAGCAAGCGAGATTTCTTTCCACCGTTCTTCGTGCCCCTACATTTATTCTTTTATTTGTTAGTTTCTCAGCCTATTTTCTAATGACAGGTCAAATATTTTCCATCCATTAACGTGGATAGAGCTAAAGGAACAATTTGATTGTATCAATTTGACAAATTTTCGTAATTGATTGCATATTTTGAAAGTTTTAACACTCAATTACATTTTCACGACAAATATTAAGACTTCGGGTACATTAATTCCTTTAATAATCAAACATTTCTCTTTCTCTATTTCTTCAACTTAAACTGGTAATGGATGTTAAGGTTTGTAAATTCATCATGTTCTTGAAGTTTTTAGGGTAACGTAAGTGGTCTTGGTCCAGTCCCGTTTGTTTCGTGCCATTTTTCGTTGGATAATTCTAGTTGCCTCTCAACACCCCAAAACTAGTTGTCTCATGATGACGACGACAAATGTGTGTGTGTGTGTATAGACATGTGGTAACGCGTATGGCTACTAGGTAGAGTGATCATGAAAAGTAAACTGCCGGGTAAACCTCACACAAGAGTGTGCCACGTGCATGCGTGCGTGCGTGCGTATAAGTGAAATAATAAGGTAGAGTTAAAGTTTAGTGTCTTTGAACACGATGAACATTCATATAAAATGAACTTACAAAACTTAGTGCTGTTTAGTTTAGTATTATTATGTCGGTAAAACGCAAAAGTACCTTTTGCTTGCACTATTTTTATATTGGTCTCTTACGTTGTGTTATTTCTCACATGCAATAAGAAAGTGTCAACATGAGATTCCTGGCTTCATCACTTAACTGATTAGTTTATGAAATTGATCTATGAAAGGGATTCAACAAATAATTGTTTGATATTTGAATAAGAACCACTATTTATATACTCCTTTTTGGTTCTTTTTAACGAGAGTTTTCCCTCCAGAATAGTTTTAAGCTCATGTTCCCAACCTAACTTAGTAGATGGTTGGTCAACGTGCAATAAAACGAATTTGTTGCCACTTCACAATTGAAACTGTTCAACTTTGTTGCAGCGATGGGGATCTTATCGAGGCTGTTGTTGTGGAGGTTCTGGTTAGGCTCAAGACAAGACAAAGAAAAGTGACTAGAGATTTAGTTGGAATGGAGGATCGACTAGCAGCCATAAATGGTTTATTGGACATCCAATCCGGCGGTGTGCGGGTTATCGGAATTTATGGGATGAGTGGCATCGGTAAATCAACACTTGCCAAAATCATCTATAACCAACTATGTCCTCGCTTTGGGAAAAACTGTAGCTTTCTTGATGGTGTAAGGGAAACAGCAAAAACCAAGGGCTTAGTCAAGTTGCAAGAACAATTGTTATCTGATATCTCTAATTCTAGAGTGGCTCGCAACATTGATAACATTGATTATGGAATCAATACGATTAGAGAAACAATTTACAACAAGAAGGTACTAGTTGTATTGGATGATGTTGATGAGGGAAACCAAATCGAATACCTTATTGGAATTGATTCTCTGTACAATGGTACTAGGATACTTGTTACCATTAGGGACAAAAGTGTTACAAAAATTAGGGGATTGAAGTATGAAATTGTGCCTTATGAAATGGAGGTGTTAAGCGACAAAGATGCACTTCAACTTTTTAGCAGGCATGCATTTGATGCTGACTTTCCTCCAGACAAACTATATGACATTTCAAAAGACATCGTCTCTACTACGGATGGACTACCTTCAGCTCTTCGAGCAATAGGTTCATTGCTTTTTCTTCAGAAAGAGGAAAAAATATGGCAAGAGATGCTAGAGAAGCTAAGAAAAACACCTACTAGCGATGTCTTGGGAAAGCTAAGGATTACTTATGATGCCTTAGAAATGGATCAGCAGCAGATATTCCTCGATATTGCATGCTTTTTCATTGATAAAGATAAGACTAATCCATTCTTTGTGTGGAAAGACTGTGGGTTTAGCCCAGAGTATGCTATTGATGTCCTTATTAACAGATGCACTATAAAGGTTTTAGAAGAAAATAAGTTTTGGATGCATGATCAATTTAGAGATCTTGGAAGGGCAATTGCTAATCAAGAGCGTTCCAGGTTGTGGGCTCCAGACAACATCATTCACGAATTAAGATCAATAGAGGTAATGTGGTGACCAAATTTAATACTGTGTTCATAATTGAGGATTCGTCTTTCTAAAATGAGAGCTACTCTTATGTTCCATTTTTTCTTCTCTTCAATGGAATAAAAACGTATAATATTGACAAATTCTTGCTCATGCTCCTCAATTTCATTGGCAGATCAAGAGTAGCGTTCAAGCACTGGATTTGACAAATTGGTCAAGGACTGATGATAACTTAACTATCACTGCAGAGGAAATTAAACGTTTCCCACATCTTCGGCTGCTGTGGTTGCATAACATAACCTGCCAAGGCGACTTTGCGGGCTGTCTTTCCGAATTGAAATGGATCAGTTTGTTTTACCTTGATAAAAGTTCTGAACGTCATCCACGTTTTGAGGCAACCAATTTGCATCTAGAAAACCTGGTTGTGGGGAATTTCGTTGGCCATGGGTTCACTGATGATTATGTCAGGGGCCTGATCAAGGTATGTCAGTTTCCCTATCAGTCTAATTTTCTTATTCAATGACAAAATTCATTGGATTTGTAGTCTAATTTTCTCATTTAGTGAGAGGATCAAAGGACAAATGATCCAAGTTGAGAGCCTAAATTCCCATGTATTTCTTGTTTAGACATCCAATTGTCCATGCTGATGTTTCATTAGCTTTTGTAGGATGGGAGGAAATTGAAGGTTCTCACTCTTGAGAATAATATGTCGATTCACAGGACACCAACCTTTTTTGAATACTCAGTTTTAGAGAAGTTGAGTATTTCTAATTGTTCATCTTTGATGGAAATTGACTGCTCTATCGGAAAACTGCGGTTGTTGACTGATTTGAGTATTGACTCATGTCAGAATCTTGAAAAATTACCTGAACAAATTGGAGAGCTACCAAATCTTCAGCACCTCTCTCTTAGGAATTGTGATAGCTTGAGTGAACTCCCTGAATCAGTTTCGAAACTAGAGTCATTGATGAAGTTGGATGTGTCTCACACACTTATTACAGTATTACAGGATTCCATTGGAAGACTATCAAGCTTGTCATCTCTCAATGTATCATCCACACCGATTGTGCAAGTGCCCAGTACAATGAGCGAGCTTCGTCGCCTCCAAACACTGGACTTAGAGCATTGTCATAAGCTCCAAGAGTTGCCGGAGCTCCCTAAAAGTTTGACCACTCTACGGTTGAGATCTAGTTCATTGCAGACCGTGCCTAACCTCTCAAATCTTACTAATCTAGTTGAACTACTTCTATATGATAGTTCTGAATCTAAGGCCACATCAGATATAATTAAAGCTTGTGATCTACAGTGGATAGGGAGGTTATCCAAATTGAGGAAGCAGCACTTGTGCCTTTTAAATGTCCACGTGCAGCCTATGGAGTTGGGCTCCCTTTCTCTCCTAAAAAAACTTACTATCTATGGATTACACTTTGAATCCCTCGAACAACTTCCGTCAAACTTGATAGTTCTAGAGCTCGATCACACTCAAGTGAAACAAGTACAACTAGACGGGCTTCCTCAGTTGGAAAAGTTGACTATTAGAATGTGCGAACTCGTCAAAAGATTATCCTTTCCATCAGGTTTAAGAAAACTGAGAGAAGCTGAGGTGTCTTCTTGCACTGAGCTAGTCGAAGTTCAATTTCTCGGTGCCTTAATATCATTGGAGGAATTATGTATTGAGGACTGCAGATCTTTAGAGAGGTTTGTTAATCCATCGGAGGAGTCAGGGTGTAATGAGCTACAAGCTACCAAGTTGACTAATGGTGGGAGGAAAGTGTCCATTGTCTCAAGCTTTCTAAAGATGCTTCAAGTATTCCAGCTGTTGAGGTGCCCAAAGTTAGAGGAGATTCAATTTGCTTGTATGTTAAAATCATTGGGAGTATTTTCTGTCGAAGGGTGCACTTCATTAAAAAGGATAGGCGGTTTGTCAAACTTGAAGAACTTGTCACGGTTAGGTATTGTAGAGTGTGAGAGCCTGCAAGTTGTAGAGGGCGTGGACGAATTAGAGCATTTGGAGCAGTTGAAAGTTTATAGGTGCAAATCAATGGAAAGGATGATTGATGTATCAAGCTCAAAAATACCAAAGGAGTGCCGGATTCAAATGAGGGATTGTGGGGAGTTATTGGACATAGGTCTAGATGATTCAAGCATCACTTGGGAGTCTTACAGAGAGAAGATTATGAATGCCCCAACACGAGCGTTGGGCTCTAAATTTGAAACAACTCTTTACAACTGTGAAACAGAAACAGAAACAGGGGATCTTCTATTGGAACAGGTGCACCTCCTTTCTATTTATGGATCATCACTGTTTCTTTTACTTTATTCGCTTTCTATTTCTATTCTATTCTAGTGAAGATGGACAAAAAATAATTCTAAAATGTGCAACCAGGGATAATCACATAAAAAATCCCCATCTTACTAGAAATTTTCATCTGCTATATGTGTGTCAACTTCGGAAATGAGGCTAGGTATCTTACATCACTCACCATCTGAGAATTCATACTCTCCTTCTTCCTATTTGTGCTCTTGGTTCATTTTGTGCTATCACAATTACTCAATGACGTTGAGCCTATTTTTACCTTAAAAAATGGAGGATGAAACTTCATGTCTTCCTTTTCCACTTGTTAAAATCAATATTTGCAATAGGAACATGCAATTTACCAAAATCACAAGATACCAGAAAATTAAATAAGAAATAGATTAACACACCACAATTTGCGTAGCTTAGTTCAAAGAGTGATCTAGATCCACGGGAAGTGTAACAATGATAGATCCATTGCAAATTAGGAGATTCTAACATAAAAAATAATCTCTTGATTCCAACCTTCGATTCCACCCGATCCTTACTCATTATTGCATTCTCTGGTACTGTTTTTCTTAAACTAAAACTCACAGAGAACCTAAAACAAGGTTGGTGCCTTTTTTACCCCGAATATAACTAAATCCACCCTATTTACCTTATAAGGATTTGCCCTCAATCATTCAATTACAAAGTGATGGATCTATTCTTTCTTATTCTATTTTTTCTTTTCCTATTTAGAATCTAATTGTCATGATTAACGTTTTACATGTTTTTTTTAGTATATTAAAAAAATCTACAAAATCTATCGCTTCATCGACAATCTACTAACGTTTTTACTCTTTTTGCAACTCCACTTATTTATATGTACACCACTTAGATCTTTATTTACAATTGGTTGCACTCTCCTATTATAAGATAGAGCAAACTCGTCAAAGGTAACATCTTCGCTTATCATAACTCTAAATAAAAACTCATACTTGTGCCATATCTCGTGTCTCTGGTGCCAATGCATGGTTTAGGAATATGTATCTCCTTGCTTGAGTGCCATCTTTCACATGAGCATAAATAGGGCAATTACAACTTCTCAATCTAGTGTGATAAACAACTTGCTTAACCGCATTTCCTCATATTACTACAATCAATTGATATTGATGGCTATATTGTATTCATGGTCAAAATTGTAGAGTAAAGAGTGAGCTCTCTCTAGTGAAGTCATATTCATCCATCCTTTGAGTTTGCTTAAGTGTGGTGTGTTCACAGTAGTGTGGTGTCTCACTAAGCTTTCCTCAGTGCAAATCGGCTATATATATATATATATATATATATATATATATATATATATATATATTTAAAGAAGATAAAAATTAGGGGAAAAAAGAAGGTAAAAGAAAAGAGGATAAGAATTAAAAGAATTACAAAGCTAAAATATTTTTGTTTTTGAAAAAGAAGGTAAGATTGTCGGGCTGCATCGGCGAGGGCCTGCGACCCTCGTGGCGTATCAGTGAAGGCTATCGGCCCTCGTCGCTTGCAAACGAGGGCTTGTCAACCCTTGTATGTGTCTAATGGTACTGGCACCCTTATTGCCATTAATCAAGCGAGCAACATCCTCGGCCACCATCTTTGTTGAGGGTTAACACAAGAAGCTATGACACCAACCTGACCCATTTTCGACAACTGTCATACCAGTATTTGATCCTTGCAAATATTCACTTTTGTCTCCAGGATCATATTTCCTTCTTTTCTTCATTTGTCTCCAGAATCAGATTTTCCTTCTTTTCTTCATTTTGAGGGAATGAAGATATGTGAATATGTGAATGTTACTTGATTCTAATAGACATATGTTCAATAGATCCTTAATAAAGCATTTTTAGGGGGATTAATTGTAGGGAATCCCTTTATGATGATTCTTGCTTGGTGTTTGCGTTTGGGTGTTCAAACTTAGGATTATAGTCATATGATATTTGGAAAATCTATCATCTTCTTTAAGATGTTTAATCTACATTAGATATGATACTTTTGAACCTCCCTCTCTCAGCAAGATGATGGTGACAAGCATGAGGACGGTGACAAGGTTGACGGCAGGGAGGATGACAATAGCGAGGACAGTGGCAAGGAGGATGTTGACGATGACAACCATGTGCATATAGATGATGATGATGGCAAGGAGGATGATGACGACGACAACCATGTGCATGTGGACAATGAGGATGATGACAGCGAAGATGATGAGAATGTGCATTCATCGGGCAGGCCTTCGCCGGTTCGTTCCATGGACAATAATGATAAGAACGAGGGTGTCGACAAGGAAGGTCAATGTGAAGGTGATGGCAATAGTGATATCAAGGACAACGAGGACGAGAATCATAACGGTGAGGATGACGAGGACAACAATGTACATGAGCTTTTGCATTCGTCTGGCAGGCCTTCTCTGGTTGGTTCTGTGGACGGTAACGATGAGAACGACAATGTTGTCGAGGAAGGTCAATGGGAAGATAACATCAGCAGCCATAGCAAGGACGACGAGGATGAGGACGATGATGGTGAGGATGACGAGGACAACAATGTGCATTGGCTTTCGCATTTGTCTAGCGAGCATTCGCCAGTTGGTTCCGTGGACGGTAACAATGAGAATGATGATGTCGACGAGGAAGGTCAATACGAAAGTGACGGCAACAGCCATAGCAAGGATGATGAGGACGAGGACAATGACGGTGAGGATTATGAGGACAACATTATGCGTGAGCTTTCTCAATCATCTCGAGGGCCTTCACCGGTTGGTTCCGTGGATGATAATGTTGAGAATGACGATTTCAATGAGGAAGGCGAAGGTGACGACAGCTATGGCGACGGCAATGACGATGAGGGCAAGGATGAGGATGAGGAGAGGGATGATGAAGAAGGCGAACAAGAGGTAAGAGACGACAACAACCTAAAACTCAACTGACTGTTCTCTGTTCAAAACTCATGTGAATCTTTTGAAAAGCTGAAATTAAATCTAGGGATAGTTAATCGCAAGCTTGTTGCATCTATTAACTGTCGGGTTTAAATCAAAAGAAAGGCTTTCTGCACATCTCTATCCTTTGCTTTGCCCTACTTTCTCCAAATCCGAGTACCAACTAATTGCCAGGAAAAAGTCACGTCAATATTTTCTATAAATCAATTTGGATAGAATTAAGAGATTATGTTGATTCTTGTTAGTTGCTTGAGTTTGGGTGTTCGAACTAGGGATTAATGTAAAGTAATATGATATTTGGGGATTTTGACCTTTTCTTCTTAAGATGTTTAATCCACCTTGAACATGATAATTTCAAATCTCAGCAAGATGACGGTGATGACTACAACAACAATGAATACGATGACGACACGAAAGACAATAGCGATAAAGCTGGTGACGAGGGTGACTACAACGGCGAGGATGATGATGGCTACTAGGACGACAATGCGCAAGAGGTACTGTGGTTATCTCGCGGGCCTTCGCGGGTTCATTCTGTGGACAATGACAATAAGGAGGAAGGCGAAAGGCAAAGGCGAAGGCGAATGCAATGGCAACAACGAGGACAAGAAAGAGGGCATTGATGAAGAGGCCGAAGAGGAGGTGAGTGATGGAACATAATGGTGTACTTGGCTTCTTTTTTTCCTTCAAAACATGCGGCGAGATGACTATGGCTAGCAGCCGATAGATTGTTGATGCCCAATCCTTCCGGTCTCAAGAGCTGATTGGCGAAGCGACCTTAGTTTCTCGTCTCTTTTGGTTCTTATCAGTTTCTATTATTTTCCTTTTCGATAGTTCAGATGTTAATTCCCTCCTTTCTTTTCCCTCCGTAAAATGACTATGGTGTGCAAGTGCCCCTATTTATATCAAAAACTAGTTTGGATCTTACTTGTTAATCAATTCTAATTCTCCATGTATGCATCTAATTATGTCGAAATTTCCCCCTGTAGAAACATGCTTCATGAATATGTCTTTGCTGATATTGTTTGAGACTCATTGGTTAAACACTCTATGACACTCAAAAACCATAAAACGGTACTAATGTTCCTTTTCTAGACCAAATCCTTCGTCCTTTGCCTTTTGGGCAAACAGGAGATTCCCAAAATTCTTCTTCTTGCTTTTTCATTGTTGATCACATTATGACCGACTCCACTTTGTCTGTGAAGGCAGGCCTAATTAGTCAGGGCTTCTTGTCCATCCTATAAGATAATTTCATTGCCGACATTCTTTATTGTCTTTATAGTATATAAACAAAAACAGGTCCATCTCATTGGGATTAAGAAGGGAAAATAACACAAATGGTCCATGAACTTTGATCAATATGCAATGTGATTTATGAACTTTTAATTTGTTCAATATGGTCCATAAACTTTAGTACAATTTATAATGTCTTCCCTGAATTTTTAATTTATTCGTTATGATTTTTAAACTTTTTATACATGTTCAAATTAGTCTCTGAACCATATGAAAATGTTCAATATTATTCTTGGATTTAAAATAATGAAATGATAGTATTAAATATTACCATATAATTCAAGGACCACATTATCTATTGAGCCAAATTTTAGGAACTATTTGTGCCGTTATCCTCATTAGAAAAGGAACTAACGTATTCAATCTCATGTACAATTTGTCCAAGTCGATGTGATGGTCTTTTGAAGGACCAATTGAAGACATCAATTGAAAAACGCTTGCCTTGCTAAAAGAATGAACGCAAATCCATGCAGGACGGCTTTTAGGCAAAAAGAGAATTCATCAATAATCAATGAGATAAGCAAAAACGTACGCAAAAGGAGAGGGTCGTGGCCCTCACTCACCTCGCCCAGGGCTGCCTTGCCCGCGACTTAGCCCAGATCTGGGTGAGGCCACCCTTCGCCATCGAAGCAGCTGGTGGGATTGCTCGCGGCTTTCTGCTCATGGAAGGAGAAGAAGAGCAAAAGTCAGCGGCAATGAAGCGAAGGAAATCGAGGTCAGGAGTTGGGCTAAGCTGCGAGCAAGGTGGCCCTAGGCGAGGCCAAGTGAGGGCCGCGACCCTTGCCGCCCTGGGCGAGGCCGAGCGAGGGCTGCGACCCTCACCGGCAGTTGGCGAGGGCCCTCGCCTCCGCCCTGGTGATGGCCGCCGTGGCCTCACCAGCCACGGGCGAGGTTGGCCTCGCCCAGATCCGGGCGAAGCTACCTCACTGGCGGCTCTAGGAGAGACTGAGCGAGGGCCGCAACCCTTGCTGACGGCAGGCGAGGGCTTCGCGGCCCTCGCCCAGTGGCCAACGAGCCTCACCGAAGGCTTGCCGGCCACCGCTAGGAAGAAGACGAAAAGAAAAGGAAAAAGAAAAAGAATTAATAAAAATTAATAAAAAATTCGAAAAAATAATTAAAAAATCATAAAAATTGCCACGTCAGCATCTGGCCATCGGCTGATGTCCACGTCAGCGCCGGCCGGCCAAAATTGGCCGGATGGATTGAATTGGTACCAATATTAAAAGGTTTAGGACTGAATTGATCCAATCGAAAAGTTTAGGACTGAATTGGTACCGATACAATAGATTTAGGACTTTTTTGGTACTTTTCCCCCAACTGAAGGTGGTCATCCTCCAGTTCCACGTAATTGATCTCAAATCCTTTGTGTTGTTTTGAATGTGAACTTTAAAACTGAAGTTCAACCAGTCTCAGTGTCTTCCAGGCTTCTTCTCCCTTTTTTTGTCTTTTTAAAATGGGCTTCTCTTTCCTCTTTGATTTATTCAATCGAATTTCATTACGTCTAGATTGTTCGTCACTTACAACTCCGTTCATATGCCCCGCACTTGCTTGTAAAATAGGTAGCCCAGCACTACGACCGGGTGATCGCCACTGATGTGAGCACAGCCTAGCTAAAATGTGCGATGCAGCATCTGAGGGTCCATTACATCCACACCCCAATACCATCTCCAACGATGAAAACATGACCTTAATTGGATGTGAAAATTCAGTGGATTTAATTACGGTGGCTCAAGCGGTGCACTGGTTCAACCTACCCAATTTCAACTCCCTCTTGACCCGTCTACTCTGGAAGCCGGGAGGTGTGGTGGTAGTATGGTGCTACAATGGCATTGAAGTGAGCTCTACATTTGATCCGGTCCTGAAATGCTTCCATGAAACTACGCTGCCCTTTTGGGACCCCAACATGAAGCACATATCCGATGGTTACGAGAAACTTCCTTTCCCGTTCGAGAGTGTGGGGATGGGATGTGAAGGTGAGCCACTGCCACTGGATATACCAAAGGATCTCTCTTTCGAAGGGTTTCCGAGGGTGTTAAGGTCATGGTCGCAGTTACTACGGCTAAGGAACGAGGTGTTGATCCGTTATCCGAAGGCATAGTGAGAGAGCTGGAGGATGCATGAGGTGGTCCTGATTTGGTCAGGTGCATTGTGTATAAGGCTTTAATGCTTGCCGGCACAGTGTAAGCTGTAAATTTCCGTGTCCTCTTTTGACTCCATTAGAATAGAATTGAACATAAAGGACAGTTCAAATGATCTTTTTAGTTGCCAATTTATACAAGCTCAGACATTGTGCTCAGCTGATATGCGGATACTATATCTCTGTCAAGCATGTCAATCTTGGCTTCTTTTCTCCTTCAATAGAGGTCGCAAAGTGACTATGACTATTAGTTGAAAGAGTGTCCAATGCCCACATCCTTCCGGTCCCACGGTCCGAGGAGCGAAAGTACCTCAGTTTTTTCATCTGTTTTGGTTCTTATAAGGTTTTATTCTTTCCATTTTCAATAGATCAGCACGCGTACGTAACCTGTGCGTCGAGCATGATGAGCGCGTGCGCCGAAGGAGGCCCGGCGACATTGTCGGCGGAGGCGGAGGCTTTTTTTTTCCATGGGCTAAAGCTTTGCGCTGAATTGTTTGAGCCTCTTATAACAAGGCCTGTAGGACAGGGCACACTCAAGGTGAGCTTAAATTCTGATCCTTGGTGTGGGCCGGGTTATATCATATATGCTATCAGTGCAAAGGACTTTGATTATCTTCGAGAACCGAGTTTTTTTTTTTTTTTTTAATATCATATTTGCAAACCAAATGTAAAGTGAAAGTTACTCAGACCTATGTTGCATAAGATAAATTTATGTAAATCAAGAGTAATCATCGATATGACTTGAGAACACAGGCCAATCATGGGATTTTAATTATGTCCAATTGTAGATATTGCTAGAGAACAATAATAAAGATTAAATGTTTGAGAATCGTATTATTTGTAATCCAAAAGTACAGAAGTGAATTTAGAGCAGATGCCGTCCACATTTCCAGACCCATGTGACAAACACGAGAAGGTACAATTGTTGAAGAAAAGAAAAGTTTGAGGTAAATTTGCAATTTTAAGATCCGTTTGTCATAGTTTACAATTTTTGTGATTTTTTTGTAGTATTAATCCAATTTAGCGGAGTGTATATTTGTCACAAATTTACCAGTTTTGGGTTTTTTTACCGTCGAATAAATTAGTTTGAGGTAAATTTGTCATAAATGTACCAGTTTATGGTTTTTCATGGTCAGTCGGGGTAAATTTGTCGCAGTTGTACCAGCTTTGGGTTTTTCATGGTCAAAAAAATAATTTGAGATAAATTTGTCACAGGTGTATCGGTTTGAGGTTTTTCAAAGTATTAACCCTATTTTTAAATCCATAACTTTATTGACTCTGAATTTTCTTCGTTGACACAACCATGTTAAAAGCACGAAAAAAGACGGAACTCCCTTTGATCTTGTACTGATAATGTCCACCGTTCATCAACTTTATTGATTGTAAATTGGACGTGACTGTAAATTGGATGCTGCACCTGCTGCAAAGTTGCCCACACGCGTCTTTTATGACAAATGGAGTTAAATTCAAATATGTGAAATGCAGTGTTTTTTAATTAGCATCATCCCATTAGTTGTCTTCATTTAATGTATAGTCCTTGGTTTGGTGGACAAACCTAAAAAAAAGATAATGTTTAAACATATGATTATTAAGAGATTATAAACACAATTTGTTATAAGACTGAGAAGATGAGTGATTTATAGAATGCTTGATGATTATGTTGACTTTAGATCGGGATTTAGAAATAGTGATTGATTACTTGACGAATATTAATTATCATAAATTACTCTTTTGTTCATCTATAATCATATACATTATTATTGTTTATTTAGATTTAGGCATGGTTTCTCGTGGATTAGTTCGATGAGGTTGAATAACCGTTGGATTTGTTATATTAAAAGTAAAAAAGTGTAGGCACGGAATCATAGGGAATTTTTTCATTAAAAGTACGAGATTGAACTTACCATTGGATATTTCTTTAAAATGTAAAGATAAGTCTCAAATGTTTTTTTTTTTTTTTAGTTGATAAGTTCCAAATATTGACACGAATGGAATTGAGCAATTTTTTGCATTCACCTTATTTACGTAAGCTATCTCATAATTTGAGTCCCTTGTAGGTCTACTAAAGTTGATGGTTCACGTGAATTGGGTGCACCCAATAACTTTTAAATGTAATAGATCAATGCATATAAGTAGATAAGATGTCTCATGTCGTCGTATGTCTAGCTACCACAATTATATGTATGTTTTTCCAAAAGCTATTAAAACTCATTTCTAAGGATAGATATGTACTAATATACATTCTTTAACCACGTTTGAGGATGAACAACCCATCTTATTATTTTCAAGACCTATAATCATATAATATTGTGTATTAGTTTTCATACATTAGACTTAATATATCCATACGGTCAGGAAAAGTATCAAAAAAAGTTATATACCTATTACTAATTCTAAACTCTTTAATTTAATTAATTTAGTCTTAAATGCATTGGTACCAATTGAGTTCATTTGATTAATTTTAACTGGAAATTGTTGACGTTGATACTGACTATATTGTGTGGGACGACCAATACTAACGTTGATATTTTTAACCACCCACCGTGGTGGCGTTGCTGGCTTCGGGCCTTCTCCCCCTCACGAAGGGGAGGGGTTCGAATCCCCAGTGCGTCATTTGGTGATTTACCCGGTGGCACGTGCGTGGTGGTCGTGTGTGTCGCCCCCAGGGTTTACCCGCCGGCTGCCGGCTGTACGGGGTTCCCTGGGTACCAAAAAAAAAAAAAAAACGTTGATATTTTTAATAATGTTTTTTGAATTTTCTATTTTGGTTTTTATTTTCTTTTCTGTTATTATTATTTTTTTTTTTGAAGACAACCTTTGCTTTTCCATTAATACAGCTGCAGCTAAAAATAAAATAAATTAATAACATAAAAGAAAAGAAAAAACCAAATAATTATACAAAAATTTAGAAAATTATTAAAATATTATTTAAAAATATTCACGCTAGTGCTGCTATGTCACGTAGAATGATTAAAGTCAATATTGACAATTTTTGGTCAAAATTGATTAGACAGACTCGATTGATATTAATACATAAATGTTTAAGACTAAATTATAAAAAAAATAAAAAAAAAAATTATTATTGATTTGTAAGATATTTTATAAATTCCGGTGGAATTTGAACTTCCACCTCTACCTCGGCCTCCTCGACGTCCTCGCCTTGATAGTTTCCTTAAATTGATGAAGCGATCCGACTTTACAATGTTTGCTTGGGATTTGAATTAACAGGCTTTTGATTCATTGTTTGCTCACGTATGTACAATCAACCCATCAATCCTCGATCCCTAGAATCGTGTGACCAAATCTTTCGGTCAAAGACCTCAAGAATTTTTTCTAAGACTCGCACATCTTGGAAGTCTTCATCGTTAACCCTTAATTGTTTGATGATGGTTTGCACACGATCCAAATATATCGAGATTGATTCAAAGTCATTCATGTGTAAGGGCTTGAAATCACCTTAAAGTGTTTAAGTTGCACCTTTTTGATACAATCATCGTCTCTATAGGAGTACAATTTGAGCATCGATATCTATATTTATGAGAATAGTCATTTAATAATAAAATAATTAAAGTTATAACTATTCATATATTTGAGTTTTTTTAACATATAATCAAGATGTTCATAAATAAATAACTTAATTGGACGCAAGTTCACAGCACAGAAATCACAGTGCTCACCCCCAAGCAAAAGCTTTTCTCGCACCACTGAAAATCCAAGAACGTTGCGTGTTCTTGAATTTTTCCCTTCTTCGTAGTATCTTCCTTTTTGTACGGCTTCTGCAGGAGACAGCGAGAGGACAACTTCTTTTCTTTCCGTGGGTCCCCCACGCGGTCAAACCTTTATTGACCGAACACTACTCAAGAATGGCGACGTACACCTCTTTCTTTCCTCTTAGCACGTACACCCCATAAATAAATAAATATTCATAGAATAAATGAGCCCCTTATTTTGTTTTTTAGTGCCCACGTCTTCCCTTGCTTTCTTTTGCACGGCCAAAAACAAATCCAACGAAGAAGAGCTTCTTCGTCAACTTTATTATTTTTAAATGGGTTAATACCCTAAAAAACCCCAAACTGGTACACTTGTGACAAATTTACCCCAAACTATTTTTTTGACCACCAAAAACCCCAAACTGGTACATACGTGACAGATCTACCCTCCGTTAGCTTCCGTTTGATTTTTCCGTTAATTTTGCTGACGTGGTTGCTGACGTGGCAAGTCATGTGGAAATTCATAAGTTTAATACCATTAAAAACCCCAAACTGGTATATTTATGACAAATTTACCCCAAACTGGTATATTTACGACAAATTTACCCTAAATTAATTTTTTCGATCATAAAAAACCTAAATTGGTACACGTGCGGCACATTTACCCTCTTTCAATTTTCCCAAATTTGACCGAGTTGTGATGTCCAATCAATTTTATTTTATGGATTACTCTAACATTGCCTCAATATCATTAATACTTGATTTTTTTTTTCTTTTTATTGGAATCATTATTAGAAAACTATTCAAAAGGCTACCAAATGTGCACTTCATTCTTGTGCCGAGAAGATGCCCATTAACTAAAGATGGACAGATCACTTGCGCACATATACAATAGAATCACACTCAAAGCACACCTAAAATTAGCGACAAACATAAGTGATTTTGGTTCCGGCATTTCAACGAGCATGTGATGTACGAGTCACTCATACCATGCTAGTTGGCGTTACGTAGTCTTTCCTACCTTGAATCGTAAGTGTGTCAAAATTTTAACATGGAACTTGCATGTGAATGGTATGAGTGACTCGTACATCACATGCTCATTGAAATGCCGGAACCAAAATCACTTATGTTTGTCGCTAATTTTAGGTGTGCTTTGAGTGTGATTCTATTGTATATGTGCGCAAGTGATCTGTCCATCTTTAGTTAATGGGCATCTTCTCGGCACAAGAATGAAGTGCACATTTGGTAGCCTTTTGAATAGTTTTCTAATAATGATTCCAATAAAAAGAAAAAAAAAATCAAGTATTAATGATATTGAGGCAATGTTAGAGTAATCCATAAAATAAAATTGATTGGACATCACAACTCGGTCAAATTTGGGAAAATTGAAAGAGGGTAAATGTGCCGCACGTGTACCAATTTAGGTTTTTTATGATCAAAAAAATTAATTTAGGGTAAATTTGTCGTAAATATACCAGTTTGGGGTAAATTTGTCATAAATATACCAGTTTGGGGTAAATTTGTCATAAATATACCAATTTGGGGTTTTTAATGGTATTAAACTTATGAATTTCCACATGACTTGCCACGTCAGCAAAATTAACAGAAAAATCAAACGGAAGCTAACGGAGGGTAGATCTGTCACGTATGTACTAGTTTGGGGTTTTTGGTGGTCAAAAAAATAGTTTTGGGTAAATTTGTCACAAGTGTACCAGTTTGGGGTTTTTTAGGGTATTAACCCTTTTTAAATTCATCAACTTTATTGACTCTGAATTTTCTACGGAGAGAGAGAGCCATGTGAAAAAGCAAGAAAAAAAGAAGGAATCGCATGTGATCCTGTCGTGTTAAGGTCCTCCACCTTATCGTTTTAAGTCCATCAACTTTATTAACCGTAAATTGGACGCTGCTGTGAAATGTAGTATCTTTTTTAATAAGCGCGATGTTTAACTAGCGCTCCGAGAGTACCGATTAAATTAAACATTTACACAAAGAAAATTTTATTGTTTAGAAAGCACGGCCTTCCTCATTTTATACACATATGGTGCATTGAGGATGTAAATATTTATTTTATTAACTATAGCTAACAAGTGTCCAGAGAATGCTTATTAAAAAGATCTATCTACTATGATCTTTTGTGCGGTTATAATATTTCCTGTTCATTATTTGGAAGCAAAATTTTCAATTCTTTTTTAAGTAAGGCCACTTCTCTTTAGGTTGGAATTTATGTATTATCAATTGCTGTTAACGTCCGAACCGATCTTATGGACTCCAGATTAGACCCGAGTACACCAAAACTCTTCGAATCTTTTGGTCAACTAAGTCAATTTTAATTTTCCGAATCGATTGGTAATTGGCTCATATCTCGAGTCTTTGTAAAAATAATTTTATATTCAACGGTCCTCTAATAAGGCTTACAAAGTCTTTGTCGTGACTTCAAATATTAAAGTCACGGACTTGCATCGAGATCTGCAAAACATCTTCGGCTTTTTGCGAAATTGCCTACAGCCGATACGATGTGCTAGATGAAGAAGTATCTCAAGAGCGCCTTAGAGAGAGAGAGAGAGAGAGAGTGAGGGGAGGCTCCGCTGGGCGCGAAGTGAGCTCCTATGGCGACATCAGAGACGGGAACCAGCACCAGCAATCCATTAGGAGGGGAATACCAGGTATTCCTAAGTTTTAGAGGACCCGACACTCGTCGTGGATTTGCCGACGTCCTCTACCGCGACTTGTTAGAAGCCGGGGTTCATGTTTTCATCGATTACGAAGAGATTCGACCGGGTGAAAGAATTGATGGCGAGCTTTTGCGGGCGATCAATGACTCCAGGCTCTACATACCCATCTTCTCCCCAAACTACGCTTCGAGTTATTGGTGCCTTTGCGAGCTTGCGAAGATGGTGGAGAACATCTCTAATTCTGGGGAAGACGAGACTAAGAAGGTGATATTGCCTATCTTTTATAATGTGAAACCAGATGACGTGAAGTTGCGAACCCCATCGTACGAAAGTGACATTCATAATTTGGAGCAAATGATGAAGGATAAGAAAAAGAATTTCAGCTCCGAGGATGCGAATACATGGCGGCGAGCGCTCAAAACAGTTGGTGGCATCAGCGGGTTGGACTTGAAGAATTATACGGGGTAACCACTTATTTATGAATGGGAAAATCATTTTTTACGATCGAAAGGTAGATCTAATAAAAATTCATTAATCATATTCCAACTCCAGTTTCCCAAAATTGAAATAAAAATTCTTTTTTTTTAATTTTTTTAATATCATGAGATATCCAAATTTTTTCTGACCTAACAGAATTATTATGACTTTGTTTTTGACCTAATTTTCATTGTATAAAAGATTGGCTTTGTTTCATATTTTCTACGCCAACTTGATCCGTACATGTATTAAGATTTCTAATGTATGCCAGAGAACTTTATCATTGAGCTGAACGCAATTGTATTTGTAAAGTTCTTTTTCAATCTCATATTGCCGTAACTCATCACGCATTTATATTTTGATTCTTCTACTTGATTTAAAGATCAAACATTTCTTCCTCGATTCCTTCAACTTAAACTTGTAATGGAAATTCATGTTAGTGATTCATCACCTTCCTGAAGTTTTGGGGTTAACGTTGAATTTTTAGCGAGTCTTTAGTCCATCTTATTCTAGTCCCGATTTGATTTGTGCCCTTTTTCATTGGATAAATTGTTGTTGCAGCTGACCCATCTCAAAAAAAAAAAAAAAAAAAAAAAAATTTGCCTTATAATCATAAAGATAAATTTTAATATCTATATATAGACGTGTGGTAACCCATATGATTACTAGCTAGAGCGACCATCAAAAGTAAATCAAAGTAAAATTCTTAAGCGATCATGGGGAACGCGCACGCGTATTTCATGACATTTTGATGGAAATTAATTTTTATTGTTTTAAGTGAAATAATAATGTGGTGATAAATTCTTAATGTCCTTGAAACCGATGAACATTAAAAGAAAATGATCTCGCAAAATTAAATGCGGTTTAGTATTATTATTTTGGTAAAAAATAAAAACACTTTTTTCTTACAATTTTTTCTTATATTGGTTTCTACGGGGTGGTTCTTTCTTTGATACAATGATAAAGTATCAACATTAGATTCCTGGCTCCATCACTTAACTGAGTAATATCTGCGTTTTTTTATTAGTTTATGAAATTGATCTACAAAAGAGAAGTGAAAAAGGCTTGTTGTAAGTTTGAATAGGAAACACTTATTTATATACTCCTTTTCTGTCTTCTGAATTGATTTTGCGCAAGAATTTTTTATCTCGTAACATAACAATAATATATTATGATTATGTTATTCGTCCATATTTTTAACGTTTCCATGAGAACAATGTTTAAGATAATTAGATTGGAATTAGTTGACTTAGTATATGGTTGGTCAACATGCAAGGAAACGAATTTGTTACCTTTTCACGATCGAAGCTGTTCAACTTTGTGGCAGGGATGGGCATCCGAGCAAATCGGTTGTTGATGAGGTTGTGAATAGGCTCCAGACAAGACAAAGAGGAGTGACCGAAGATTTAGTTGGAATGGAGAATCGAATATCGGCAATAAACAATTTATTAGACATCGACGCCGGTGGTGTGCGGCTTATTGGAATTTATGGGATGGGCGGCATGGGTAAAACCACGCTAGCCCAGAAAATCTACAACCAATTGTGTCCTCACTTTGGGAAAAGCTGTAGCTTTCTTGGTGACGTAAGGGAAACGGCAAAAACCAAGGGCTTAGTCAAGCTACGAGAACAATTATTGTCCGATATCTCTAATTCTAGAGCGGCTCGCAACATCCGTAACGGTGATGATGGGATCAAAGCGACTGAAGAAACAATTTGCAACAAGAAGGTATTGGTTGTTTTGGATGATGTCGATGATGGCAACCAAATCCAAAAACTAATCGGAAGGACTTCTTTCTATCCTGGTACTAGGATACTTGTTACCACTAGGGATAGTGGGGTTCTGAATATTAGGGGACTTAAGTATAAATTCGAGCCTCATGAATTGGAGCAGTTGAGTTATGAACACGCACTTCAACTTTTTAGTAGGCATGCCTTCGACCGTGACTCTCCTCTAGCCGATTACTACACTCTTTCGAAAGGCATTGTGTCTACCGCAGGTGGACTACCTTTAGCTCTTCAAGCAATAGGTGCATCGCTTTTTGGTCAGAAAAAGATAAAGATATGGGAAGAGATGCTGCAGAAGCTAAAGAAAACACTCAATAAGGATGTCTTGCAACAATTAAAGATTAGCTATGATGCCTTAGAGCCAAATCAACAACATATATTTCTCGATATTGCATGCTTTTTCATCGGTGAGAGTAAGACTATTCTAATCTACGGGTGGGAAGAATTGGAGTTTAGCCCAGAGGAAGCCATTGATGTCCTTATTAAGAGGTGCATGATAAAGGTCTTACACGGCTATGTATTTTGGATGCATGATCAGTTTAGAGATCTTGGAAGAGCAATTGTTAAGGAAAAGGGTACTAGGTTGTGGGATAAGGTCGACATCATTCGCAAATTAAGTTCGAAAGAGGTAAAGTATGACCCTATTTGAATAGAAAATTGCTTACCAGTTCTTAATTGAGGATTCACGTTTCTGAGTTGGGAGCTATTCTTCTATTTCATTTTTTCTTCTCTCGATAATATAAAATTGTGGGATATTGACATATTCCTGCTCCTGCTCCTCAATGTCATTGGCAGAAAAAGCGAGGCGTTCAAGCACTCTGTTTTAACCGGCAACATTGGGATGACCCTTGTATAACTGTCACTGCGAAGGAAATTAAGCGGTTCCCGCATCTACAGTTTCTTTGGTTGAATGACGTACACTTGCAAGGCGACTTTGCGAGCTGTCTTTCCAAGTTGAAATGGTTTTATTTGGGCCATTACGTTAGAGGCAAAGATGATCCAGCGTTTATGCCAACCAATTTGCATCTAGAAAACGTGGTTGTGTTGCAGACTCGTGGCTATGACTGGACAGAAGATGCGATCAAAAGCCTAATCAAGGTATGGTAGAATCCCCCTCAGTCTAATTTTCTTATTCAATAAAGTACAAAATTGAATGAATTTACAGTCTAATTTTCTCATTTAGTGAGAGGATCAAATGACAAACGATACAAGTCAGGAGCCTAAATCCATATTTATTTCTTGTATAGACATCTAATTCTCTGTCTTAATGTTTCATCGTCTTTTGTAGAAGGCAATGAAGTTGAAGGTTCTCATCATTGAGTATTGTCCTTGGTCACATGAGACACCAATCTTTTCCAAACACTTAGTTTTTAGAGAAGTTGAGGTTTTTTTGTTGTCTTTCTTTGAAGAAAATTAGTTGCTCTATTGGGAAACTGAGGTGGCTGACTTACTTAAAATTTGAGCATTGTAAGGCACTTGAAAAATTGCATGAACAAATTGGCGAACTAAAGAATCTTCAGCAACTCTCTTTTAGCAATTGTCAGAGCTTGAGGGGACTCCCTGACTCAGTTTCAAAATTAGAGTCATTGACAAAATTGGACCTATATGATTGCAATAAGATTCAAGAGTTGCCGGAGCTCCCAAAAAGTTTGGCCACTCTGAGGCTTGTATCTAGATCGTTGCAGAGTATCCCCGATGTCTCAAACCTTACTAATCTAGTTGAACTGCTCCTATCGGATAATCAACGTCATGGTGGTCGTTCAAATATAACTCAACCTTGCGACTTGCCGTGGATTGGGAGGCTATTCAAACTGAGAAAGTTGGAATTGTGCCTTTTAAATGTCCGTGCAACATCCATAGAGTGGGGTTCCCTTTCCCTGCTGGAAGAACTTCGTCTCGACAAACTAGACCTGCAGAAGGTGAAACAACTTCCATCAAGCTTGAGAGTTCTAAATCTCAGAGTGACTCAAGTGAAACAAGTGGAACTCGATGGGCTTCCTAATTTGGAAGAGTTGTGTATCAAAGGCTGTGAACACGTTGCAAGAATATCCATTACATCAAGTTTGAACAAACTCAGAGATGTTCAAGTGATGTTTTGCCCCAAGCTAGTCGAACTTCAATTTCATGGTGTCTTAAAATCGATGGAGACGTTATCTATTGAAGGGAATTTAGAGAGGTTGGTTTGTCTGTCGGAGGAGGAGCTAGGATGCAATGAGCTACAAGCTCCCGAGTTGACTGGTGGTCGGAGGAGAGTGTACCTTGTCTCAAGCTCCCTAAAGATGCTTCGATGGCTCGACCTGTATGACTGCGATAAGCCACAAGAGATTCAATTTGTTTCAACGTTGGAAGCATTGGAAATACTTAGTGTTTGCCACTGCATTTCGTTGAAAAGTTTAGGCGGTTTGTCAAACTTGAAGAATTTGAACAGATTATTGATTGCATCGTGTGAGAACCTGCAAGTTGTTGAGGGCATTGACAAGTTAGAGCGTTTGGAGAGGTTGTCCATTTGCTGGTGCAGATCAATGGAAAGGATTTTTGAGGCATCAAGCTCAAAAATACCAAAGGGGTGCTTGATATGGATATGGAACTGTGAGCGGTTACTCAGCACTGGCTCAAATGGTTCATACATTACTTGGGAGTGTTACAGAGAGATGATTTTGAACGCACAAACACAAGCGTTAGACTCTGCCGTCGAAACAAATTTTTCCGAAACAGGGGATCCTCTATTGGAACAGGTACACCTTCTTTTTATTCGTGGATCATAACTGTTTCTTCTGCTTTATTCGCTTTTTATTTCTGCTTTATTCTAGTGAAGAGAGACAATAAAATGAATCTAAAATGTGCAACCATGGAAAATTTCTCATTAAAAATTTTCATTTTAATAGGAATTTTATTTGCTATACTCATGTCAACTTCAAAAGCGAGGTCAGGGTTCTTACATCACTTCTAATCGATAAAGTACTCTCCTTCTTATTTGTGCTTTTAGTTCATTCTGTGCTTATCACAATTACTCAAATGACACGGAACCTATTTTTATCCCCAAAAATTGATGATGAAACTTCATGACTTCTTTTTCACTTGATAAAATCAATATGGTGCAATAAAATCATGCAATCTAACAAAGTCATGAAATACCAGAAAATTAATTAAGAAATGGATTCAACACACCCCAATTTACCTAGCCTAGTTCAAAGAGTGATCTAGTAGTAATGATACCGCTACAAATTAGGAGATTCTAACATAAAAAAAATAATCTCCTCATTCCAAGCTCCGATTCCATCCAATCCTCATCTACTGTTTCGCTCAACCTCTAATGCTGCTTTTCTCAAACTAAAACTCAAACCTTAACAATTTCAAGAAGATACAATGAATAATACCAAAAAGATTTGAAAATATGGTTAAAAACGCATCCTATGCATGTCCTCAGCTTAACTGGATGCTTGGTTGAGCCATGCTAGCTGGTCCAGGCTCCTGGCATTGGTATGGCTTGACTCACCGATGCCTCTGCAAGCGTCGGGGATTGACCCTCTGAACGCCCATACACATGTAGATGCCTATTTGCATCCCTTCACTTGAATCCAAGCTGACGTTTTTGACAAACCTCGACATCGGCTCAAGTTTGCAGCCTAGTCACAGTCGTGATTTGTCACTTTACATTGCTACGCTCTTCCAACGTCTTCTCTGGACAGCTTAAGTTGCATCATCCTGCCACGTCATTATGTCATATTATATGCCACATCATTCATCGTACATGCCATGTCATCACCTATGCCACGCCATCGCCATGTCATCGTCATGTCATATGCCATGTCATTTAGTTTTGGCCACACTACCTCTCCCCTTCTTTCTTTGTCACGGCGAGGATAATGAGGACAACAATTTGCATGAGGTTTTGCAGTCATCTCATGGGATTGCGCCAGTTTATTCTGTGGACGATGACGATAAGAACAACGATGTCAATGAGGAAGGTGACAGCGACGAGGACAGGACAAGGATGAGGAAGAGGAAGAGAGGGACGATGAAGAAGCCGAAGAGGAGGTAAGAGGCCACTACAACCTAAAACTCAGCTGAAATCTGTTTACTATTCAATATTCGTGCTAATTTTTTGAAACGCTGAAAATAAATCTAGCAAGAGTTATTGCTCTAGATCGAGAGCTTGCTGCAACTAAAAACTGTGATTGAAGAAATTGATATTGAAACGGTCGGTTTACAATTTAAAGAAGGGCTTTCTGCACATCATTGTCCCTTGCTTTGCCTTTCTTTAAATCTGAGTAACTATTGAATGAGAGAAAAAGAAAAGGTAATTAAAAAAAAGTCTCGCAAAATTTTTTTATTGGTCAATTTGGACACAATTAAGGGATTATGTTGATTCTTGCCAGTTGATTGCACTTGGGTGTTCAAACTAGGGATTAAGGTCATATGATATTTGGGGATTTTGACCTTTTCTTCATAAGATGTTTAATCCACTTTAAACATGATATTTTCAAACCTCCCTCTCCTCAGCAAGACGACAGTGATGGCTACAACGACGATGAATACGACGATGGGGGCGACTACAACGGCGAGGACGATGACGGCGACTAGGACGCGTAGAAGGTTTTGTATTCATCTCGCGGGCATCCACAAGTTCATTCCGTGGACAACGATGAAGAGAAGGAGGAAGGCTACAGGAGAAGGTGAATGGATGGCAACAACAAGAAAGACACGACGAGATCGATGATGAAGAAGCCGAAGAGGAGGTAAAAGATGGAACAGAATGATGCACTCGGCTTATTTTTTCCTTCGAAACACGTGGAGAGATGACTATGACTCCTTCCGGTCTCGAGAGTTGGTCGGCGAAACCACGTCAGTTTCTTGTCTCTTTCATTTCTTGTCAGCTATTGTTCTTTTGCTTTTCTTCGTTCAGATGTTATTCGCTCCTTTCTTTTCCCTCCATAAAACGACAATGGTGTGCAAGTGCTCTATTTATGTCCCACGAATTTGTTTGGATTTTACTTGTTAATTAGTTCCGATTCAGTGTATGTATCTCATTTTGTCGAGAGGTGCCCCGTAGAAAACATGATTTATGAATCTCTCTTCGCCGATATTGTTCAAGACTCATTGGTCTTTCCCCACGACCAAATCCTTGGTCCTCGGCCTTTCAGGCAAACATGTGATTTCCATAATTCTTCCCTCTTGAAGGCTTTTTTCATCGTTGATCATATTATGGGCCGACTCCGATTTGTTCGTGAAGGCAGGCGCAATTAATCAGGGCTTCTCGTCCATCATGAAATGCATTTTCACTTCCACCATTCTTACTCATCTTTAAAGTAATTAAACAAAAGCAGGATCATCTCATTAGAAAAGGAATTCACGTATTCATTCTCATATACAAAACTCTCCAAGTTGAAGTGATGGCCTCTCAAAAGACCAATCCAAGATGGCAATTTTTACCTATTGTGACCCTCCCGATGTACTGTCGAGGAGCAAATTTAGAGGTCATGTTGAGTTAGCATTCCCAAATGACTAGGATTCTCACAAATCCTTATTTCATGTGACGTTGGAATTTACATTTTAAATACAATTAATACTAAAAGATTTCTATGAGAATGAGCCACCACTAACTTGCTAGGGTCGATTAAGAGTCAAGTGAGATAAGGGACATGATTATGCTAATTGCCTAACTAGTACCCTAAAGGTACAATAACTTGATCGATTTGTTTACCTAATATATCCATGTGATTTATAATCATTTCGTTACCCTATGCCATTCAATGATATCCATGTGTAAGCGCGCAATCAAGGGTAAGTAAACAATCATAATCAACATGATCAAAGTTAAGTATAAGGAGGTAAGCCCAATAAAGTGTTAAGCACATGCCCTTGTTATTACGCCCCTAGAGAGCAATCCATGAGGTAAATTCAAAATGAGTCTAATTCCTTTCTAAAAGATACAAAATCAAAAGTAATCACTAAAATCCCTACACACACTAATTAGATGAAACTAAGCTAAGTCTTGTGCTAAAACTTAAGCAACCAAATCAAGGTCTTTGTTTTGAACCATTTTCAATTTTTTTTTAATATTCTCTAATTTTATTTATTTATTTTATTTAGTATTTTACTACTTTCAATTTTTTTTTTTTTTATTATTATTATTATTATTATTATTATTTTTTTTTTTATGTTTTGAAAAAAGGGACTAAGGCTGGGCCCTTGGGCCCAATCCAAACATGGACTAGACCTGGACTCACAAGGCCTGGGTCACGGACACGAGTGGGCTTATTTAAAACAAACCCACTTCGAATAAAAAACCCATCAAAGGCCATTTTGTTGAAATTGATTGCAAGCCCATTTCCCCTTCTAACAGCAACGACCTTACTTTACAGTCTATGGATGATTTAAGCCCTAAGCTTTTACACTCAGTATATCTCCCATTGTAAAACCCATTTCCTCTTCTTTTTTTTCTTTCTTTCTTTCCTTTGCTATTCTTATTGCAGACTAAACAGAAACACCTCAAAAATGAACATTAACTCCGGATGGATAAAGGGATACTAATGCTGCTAGGAACTTGATGACAAGCATCGCCAGACATCTGAACTTGCAGTATCCACCTCCACACATTTCTCATCGGTGAGAACCATCCACAACCACTGGAGTACATCACATAACGCAGAAAAACATGGAAACGAAGGAACTGGGATTCTTGTTCCATAACCACGATCATATTGAAAGAAAAATTTCTCCTAATGGCTGCAAAATTAACATAAAAATATATAAAACATCAATATACGCTCTGGTTGACTGAGATCAAAGCCTATTTCACAAGAATGTTTCCAGTGCATTTCATCAAACAGATTGTAGGCGCTGCAAAGATCGAGTCTAGTTATGAAATTGAAGTTGTTTCTCGCTCTAAAATCAGCATTAGAACAACAATGACATCGTGAATTATCAACAACTCAGTTTTGTCGGGGATTTTCCCATGAGTATCATGAACATAGCTCGGCACAACAACTCTCCAAAACAGAAGCAGAAAAGAAGAGAATGAAATTACCAGGTCAATGGACGACGACGAAGCTATAATCCGTCGCCAACTCAAGTTTAGAGACCTCGGTTATCACTGCCTGTCAGAATTAAAGTGAACGAATGGATTCCAAGTGCGAATTCGTCGCCGGGAAACTCCTGGTCGCAGAGCAGAGTAAAGCAGAGCATGTCTTGCACGCCTCTGGAGTCGATTGATGGCGGCAGCTTTGATGGTCAGCTCGATAGAGGAGGTTTTCAAAGATAACGTAGTTGAGGATCACAGCCGGTAGTGGTGTGCCAAGCAGGAACGGAGATCCTCAAGTATTCAGATAGCAGGGTAATTTGCGGCACGGGGCAGGAATGGTGGAAAACGGCGTCGCGGTGTGTCGATCAATACTTGACATAATTTCAACTAGGCTTTGACTAGTAGCATCGGTCTCAATCCAAGCTAGAGACTCCGTTGGATATTTCATGGATTATCATAGTCTATCTAAATTTAGGCAAGGTTTTTAATGGATTACTTTGATGAGGTTTAATAGCCGTTGGATTTGTTATATTAATAGTAGAGATGTAGGCACGGGTTTATAGGGAATTCTCTCATTGAAAGCTTTGAGATCCAACTTATCATTGGATTTTTTTATTTTTATTTTTTATAAATGTTTTCTTGATAGTTGATATGTAATGGAGCAACTTTTACGTTCACCTCATTTATGTGACCTATTTTATAATTTAGGTCCCTTGTAAAGCTACTAAAGTCGATAGTCCACATGACTTAGGCATGCCCAATAATTTCAATATGTAACAAATCAACATATATAAATAGAACACATGTCTCGTGTTGGCACATGTCTAGCTACCATAGCTATATGTGTTTTTTCCAAAAGCTATTAAAACTCATGTGTACAGATAGATATTTGTCAATATACATTTCTTAAGTGAAATCATAAGAAAGCTTGGAAACAGGATGAACAACCCATCTTTTAATTTTTGAGAACTGTGGTTATATGATATTGTAAAATTTTTGTACATCAGACTAAATTTGGCCTTCCAATCCCATCAAAAGGGTGGGAATATGACTTTTGAGATTTGTGAGGAATTGCTTTCAAGTGGTTGGCCTACCGCACCGGATTGTGCCGAGCTACAAATAAAACATGGGATTTTCTGGTAAATATGTTACAATACTCTTTATTCTTATTTTCATTTTCAAAAATCGATCATCTCTATTTAAACAAGATAAATTGACCAAATATACCATCTTCAAGGTCAAGACATGTCACGATCTTTTTTCACCCACTAATCTTGATTGATGAGGGAATTTGAATTTAATAATTGAATAAGAGAATTCGTATCCTCCCCAAATAATTAGTTTTCATGCAGTCAACTATTATTATTTGAAGAAAGTAGCATGTAGCTTACTGGCCAAGAAAATAAGAAAACGAAAGAACTCGTACCTTATGGCCGGCAAGCTTTACCAAGGGAAGGTACCATTCGAACAAAGTCTGTAAAAAGGAGGAAAAAAGAAATCTATTTCATAAGTGAACCAAATTTTATATATTCTTCAATCATAGACCCTTACTAAGCGGAAATATTGAAATCCCTACAATTTGCAGAATCACGTGTTCCACTTCTCCTCGGAATTCACATGTCAAGTTCGATTTTGCTTGCTCCTCTGCACAAACCCTGAAACTCTAAGCCAAGTCGAGTACGGTCCCCCTAAATTTCCCAAGTAATTGTCATGGCCTTCGTATGCTGACTCGATTACCATTCGAGAAGTTTCGCATGATATATATGAGTTCCGGTGGAAGGGGAGAGAGAGAGAGAGAGAGAGAGCCTGTGTGGGGGTGATGGCGGGGCTTGGGACGTTGGCACCGGCAATGGTCAAGCTGCTTTTGGGGTTTTTTCTGTCTCCCTTTCTTCTCACGCGAATTCTAATATGCTTGCGCTTCTGAACATGACTGTTCTCTTCTTAATTTAAACTAAAACTTTTTTATTTATTGTTAAGCTAGATGAAATCTTTTCATTTCCACCTTTGTTTTTATGAGCCGCTAGCTACACAGCCAATAGTAAACAATCAATTATTGTATGCAGACGATTATACCGTTCTGTTCTAAGATAACATAGTTATTCGTCTTGTTCCTTAGCCATTTGTTTCCTTTGCTTCATTTCCCTCACCAAATGTAGGTTGCGGAGCATTATCAGCAAGTGATTGCCACGGACGTGAGCGAGTCACAGCTAAATTATGCCATCCCACATCCCCGCGTTCGGTACATGCACACTCCGCCATCCATCTCTGATGATGAATTGTTAGCCATGGTTGGTGGTGAGAACTCTGTCGACCTAATCACCGTGGCTCAAGCCATACATTGGTTTGAACTCCCCAAATTCTACTCTCTCGTGAATCGTGTCCTCCGCAAGCCAGAGGGTGTGATTGCAATTTGGGGCTATCAAGCCATCCAAGTTAGCCCTACCTTCGATCCCATACTTAAAAAGTTCTTCGACGCGACGCTTCCGTACTGGAATCCTAACGCCAGGTACGTGTTCGACCAATACAAGACATTGCCGTTCCCTTTCGAAAGTGTCGGTTTGGGATCCGAGGGGAACCCAGTGGCACTCGACATACCAACGGAGGTTTCTTTCGAGGGAATCCTGGGGA
The DNA here is from genome assembly GCA_007663325.1 of Eucalyptus pauciflora. Taxonomy (NCBI): domain Eukaryota; kingdom Viridiplantae; phylum Streptophyta; class Magnoliopsida; order Myrtales; family Myrtaceae; genus Eucalyptus; species Eucalyptus pauciflora. Next base: position 962,486 of record VMYD01000377.1, on the reverse strand, counting down.
TCTTGAGGTCGTGGTCCGCCGTGGCGACCGCAAAAGAACAGGGAGTGGAGTTGTTGAGTGAGGGGGTTGTTAGGGAGTTTGAGAGGGCTTGGGGCGGCACGAAGCTCGTGAAGAATGCGGTCTATAAAGCCTTAATGCTTGCAGGGAAAGTGAAGAAGTGACCTTCCTCGTATGATTAGTGAGGGCATGTTTGTAAATTACTTTGAATAATAAGGCCACTTCACATTGTTTATTAATCCTAGCTAATCCTTTTATCATTTTCTATGTGGTTTACTCATTTCTTTGAACCGTTTGATCAAGGCTGACGCTCTACCAGTCAGCTATATAAGGTTCGATTGGTTTAGGTGATGGAATATAAGAGGTACATTTGATTTGGGGCATGTTGCCATCTCTAATTAATCATGATTGAGCGAAGAACTTAAAACTTGACAGCTCTTGAATTGAGTGAAGCGAGTGAATGTGCATTTCAAAGGTAAAGTGAATCTGGCCTTATTTATCTAACAGCTAGCTAGCGGAAACTTTTAAAACAATTGATGGTTAATTCTTCCAAGTTTCTCTAGAAATGTTCAATTGGTTCATCTAATAGCTAGCTAGAAGATGTCCTAATTATTACTATAGGAATTCAAAGTTGAATTGGTTTATAAATTAATATAATCTGTAGCAATTAACCTTTTATTGAAAGTAAAAGTTATATAATGACAACGAAGCACATACAAAACTATTTTAAATTTAATTTTTTTTTTAAATCAGATGATTTCAAATGACCTATTTGTCCACATGGATGGATTTATAAATTTTGTTGTTAAATATAAAAAGTCAAAGGTTAATTGCTAAAAAAGTTATTAAAAAAAAAAGCATCTTTCTCATATACACTACAATGTGTTATGCTAGCTGTATATGTTTTTTGTTATAAGTTTCAGTCGCATGTGTTGACTAAGTTAAATAAGGTGAGTTATTTAGTAGACATGTGTCGCGACCTACCCTCGGGGGGAGGGAACAGGTTTAGGGGTATTGCCTAAAAGATAGGCTTAAGGCCTATGATTAGGCGCAGGCTCTCCTAAGCCCATACCCCGCGTGACGTTGGGATATTTTTTAAGAATTTCGTGTAAAAGGAGTCGCCACTAGCCTATTGGGGTCGGCTAGAAACCAAGTGAGGCATGGGAGCGTGCCTCACTTCCTACGTAACCAGAGAATCTAGGTTCGGGGACTTGATTACACTAATTGACCAATTAGTGCCCTTTCGGTACCTAATCTTGTTCGTTTTAACAAAATGATTTTTGGTAGACGATTTGAATTGATTTTATACTTATCCACTAACATGTGAGGTGACCATGCAGGTGCGCAATCATTAAAGTAATAATCATAACTACCAAGATCCTAATTGCAGTGAAATTAACACAAACAATTAAACAATTGCAAATATAGTTAAACATGTAAATTAAACAATGCAACATAATCAATATACGAGCAATTAAAGGCATAAATACACTATAAAGATAATACATGGCCATTCCTAATCAAAACTTACACTTTTTTGGATTTTCGAAATTTAAAAAAAAAATTTAATTTTAATTTTTTTTTAATTTTTTTTTAAAATTTTTTAATTTTTTTTTAATTTTTTTTTTAAATTTTTTAAAATTAATTTTTAATTTTAAAAATATAGGTGAACCGGGTCGGGTTCGGTTCGACCTGACCCGGTCAACGCGGATCGGGTCCGGTCTCCGACCGGACCCGAGTTCGGTCCAAAAGGGGGGGGCCGGACCGATCGGCCCACCCGAAGAAGAGCAAGGCTCGGTCGGGCCCGGGCCTTCAATTAAATTCAGATTGGGCCCAACCAGCAGGCCCAATCTGGTCTTTTTTTTTTTTTTTTTCGTTTTAAAAACGAAGCCCATAAGCCCAATGTACTAAAATAACCCAAAAGCCCAAAACGGCCCAAATAGCCCAAAATGTTCAAAAAACCCTACCCATTTCGCGACCCGTGCCCGACTCGTGCGACCCGGTTCGCGGCCGAAGCCCTAGGGCTCCTTGGCGGCGTTGACGACGGCGGTGGCGTGACAGTGGCGGCCAAGACTGCGGCGTGGCGAAGCTTGGAAGCCTCGGATTGGACAGGCGAGCGAAAGGGCCCTCCGCGTGAGGTGGCGAGCTACTCGGTTTCTCCAGATCTAGGTTCCGGGGAAGGCGGCGGTCTCGATTGGTCGAGCGGCGTCGGGTCGTCGCAGCTGTAGCCGGGGACGTGCGGGCGCGGGTAGCGGAGTGGCGGGCGGTGCGAGGTCGACTGTCGAAGGGCGGTGGTCAATGTCAACAGGGGGGGGCGGCGGCTCGGACGGTGGGAGGCCGGCGTCGGTCGGGCGCTGTTACCGGCGACGGCGTTTCCTCGAGCTTTCTCTCTCTCTCCCCTCCGTTCTCTCCTTCTTTTTTTTTTTTAGGGTTTTCCCTTCCTCCTTTTTTTTTTAGGGTTCCTGCCCTTTGTTTTTTAGGGTTCCCCCCTCCTTTGCTGCTCTCCCCCCATGCGAGAACACGGAAGGAGGAGCGGATGGGCCGGGCCAAGATGAGATCCGGCTCGGCCCCCTTCCACATTTTTTTTTTGTTGCTATTTTTGTTTGTTTTTCTATTTTTTGTTTTTGTTTTTTAAAACGACTAATTCCTAGAAACACGATTAAGCCCTAAATAAAAATTGTAAAATTTAAGTGTCAACAGCTGCCCCTCTTTGAATGGGAGCTCGAAGTGGTTCCTTTCAAAGACAAAAGACACCTGAATTATTTTGATGATAAAGAGACCCCAGGTGCATAGGCACACGTCGGGTCGACGGAAAGGACTTATAACTATGGAAGCGCGTCTTGTCAATAAGAAGAAAACTCCGGGATACAAAGCTCTCCGGGTCATGAGAAGAAGGGTAGACTCCATGATACAAAGCTCTCGGGGTCATGAGAGGAAGGGTAGACTCCATGATACAAAGCTCTCCGAGTCATGAGAAGAAAGTGAAGACTCCAGGATACAAGGCTCTCCGGGTCATGAGAAGAAGGGAAGACTCCGGGATACAAAACTCTCTGGATCATGAGAAGAAAGGGAAAACTCCAGGATACAAGGCTCTCCGGGTCATGAGAAGAAGGGAAGACTCCAGGATACAAAGCTCTCTGGGTCGTGAGAAGGAAGGGAAGACTCCAGGATACAAGGCTCTCCGGGTCATGAGAAGAATGGAAGACTCCGGGATACAAGGCTCTCCGGGTCATGAGAAGAAAGGGAAGACTCCAGGATACAAGGCTCTCCGGGTCATGAGAAGAAGGGAAGACTCCAGGATACAAAGCTCTCCGGGTCATGAGAAGAAGGGAAGACTCCAGGATACAAAGCTCTCCGGGTCATGAGAAGAAAGGGAAGACTCCAGGATACAAGGCTCTCCGGGTCATGAGAAGAAGGGAAGACTCTAGGATACAAAGCTCTCCGGGTCATGAGAAGAAGGGAAAGACTCCAGGGAAGACTCCAGGATACAAGGCTCTCCGGGTCATGAGAAGAAGGGAAGACTCCAGGATACAAGGCTCTCCGGGTCATGAGAAGAAGGGAAGACTCCAGGATACAAAGCTCTCCGGGTCATGAGAAGGATAAGAGGAATGAGGTCTCACCGTGTACGAACGGGTTTCGACCGGGTATGATAGTCTCACCATGTACGAACGGGTTTCGCCTGGGATGAAGGTCTCACCGTGTACAAACGGGTTTTGACTGGATGATAGTCTCACCGTGTACGAACGGGTTTCGACTGGGTATAATAGTCTCACCATGTACGAACGGGTTTCGATTGGGAGCGGACAAGTGTGGTTTACAGATGAATCCACCAATCTTGGAAATGGCATGGTTTAAGGCCAACCATAAACCTTTGGAGATGACATGGTTTAAGGCTGACCATGAACCTTTGTTTTTTTTTTTTTGTTTCAGGGAAACACTCGCTAACCCCTTGAAAATTGCATGGCTTCATTGAGGAATCCTGTCAAACTCAACTTGAGCAAGTATAATTAGAGACGTCATCAAGAGACGTATTGGCAATATTACAACATTAATTGAACAAGCTAATCAAGCTAGGTTCGACTTTTAAAAATATATATATATATATATATATATATATATATATATATATATATATATATATTCAATGTCAATTAGCATCATGTAGCGCAAAAAATTGTCATATTGCTTGGGGATGTATCATTAATCATCAAATTCTCTAGGAGTCAAATTCTTATCAGAACGGCTACGACTCATGAAAAAGGCTCATTAAACATGCCAAACTAGAGCTTCTTAGTCAGAAAGGGCTTCTCACACACTCTTGATAAAATGGCTGCTTGATCCCATCTATTCGCGTGGGAAATAACTGATTGCTGGTGGTATCTCACATAACCCATGTCAAAGGCTTTCAGAAACATTCGCGATGAGCACAATCTGATTGATCAAAAAGGTCTTTTGAAAGAACCACAATATAGATTTTGGTCATGGGCTTACACAAAGGGGTTATTGCTTTGAGGCCAATTAATGACCATTTGTTGCTATCTTCATCGGGTTTACAAGTCGAGAACTTGGAAGATAAGATAAGACATAATTACTTCCACTCCTTCAAGCAATAGCTTCTTTGTGGCATTCTCATTTTCACTCAAACCATCCCAATCAGAAGAGGCTTCGGCAGAGGGTTGTAATGTTGGCTCGGGAAAGGCTCAAAAGGCTTAAACTTTTCAAGGGGGTTTTTTTTTTAGAGCTGGTGATCATCATGGCATTGTGACCAGGTCAATCGATCTTTTGAAGTCATTTGGATTTTGGAACACAGCGCATCTCGAAAGTTCCTTTACTAATCATTTCTGCATGGGAGCTTTGCTCCTTTTCTAATTTCCTTTGCACTTGCGATGATTTTTTACGCAGGCACTTTGACTTTCATCATTTTTTTTTTTTTTACATAAGATGTAGTCTTTTGGCTCTTTTTTCTTGACGGGCATTGGCCTTGCTTTTACTAGGCACACTACTTTTTTATGCCCCCTAATTTGTCGAGCTTTTTGCTCTTTGAACTTTTGTAGCTCTTATGACTTTCGAGATGCTTTTCACATTTTCTCATGACTGTCAATTGTATTTGGTCAAATTCTTATGACTTGCCCCAGTGAAAGGGGATGATCACCGCTCGGGGTTCAAAAATGAATAATCAGGCCCAAATTGGTTAAAGCAATAGGTATCAGTGTTTGGGTAGAGAAAGAAATGCTCTTCTTCACCTTGGGATGAGTCAAGCTCTAATGAGAATTCCTTTGAAGCTATCACCAGAAAATTGGTGTAAGTGAAAGTAATAGAATCTTTCTCAATCTTTCGCTTTACGACATCATCATAACTCCTTGTGCTGTCCCAATGTAAGGTCGTCCTCAACAAGGGTACTTTGAAGGATCATTTTTTTTGGTGGCCCAAAGGGGTAGCAAGAGATTAGTGCAATACTTGGGATTGATGAAGGGAACGCCTTTATCATTTCGATCTTTGCGCTCAATGCGAATGAATCATTCGTCCTAAGATAAGGTCGATTGTCACTCAACTCTCAAAAGTGTTTGAAGGATGTGTCTGGAAATGGGCTTGCCTTTCTTCATCCTAAGTACTTCTCGTTTGGCATGGTTAACCTTTCACTCTTTCGAGATCATCTGAGTAGATCAATCTCCATAGGGAAATTTGATTTTAAATGAATAATCCACAAGACGAGAAAACAATTTTGAGATAAAAGAATACTCAGAAAGTTTGCAGAAATTTTTCTTTTCTCATTTTTGTGCTTGTCTCTAAGAAAGCGCCAAAGGTTTTTTTTTTTTTTAAATGGAAAATTTCCCCTTTTTTTTTACTTAAAAAAATTGAGAAGAAGGGTACTTACCTGTGGCATGGCGACTCGGTAACCCTGTAAAGAACGCAAAAGAATATGTTAGTGCAAAGATCTTTAGGGATTGAAATGTTGGAAACGATACATTATTACCCTTCATTCGCTTTTATCCTTTGAGGGCTAACATCTCTTGGATTCATCCTCGTGGATATTTGGTAACTTGGCATTACCTTTCACTTACATGTACCCTTAAGCGTTTGATGTCTTCCTATCAAGAAAAGAAAGAATCATGTCAGAGACGCTATTCAAAATGAGCAATTGGAATCGACACCATTTACCCTTCACATGTTTTCATTCTTCAGGTATGAACTTTGCTTGAAGTTGCTAGAATTTATTGAAAAATGGCTATGTGGCCTTGATTTTATCCGTAATGAGCACTTATTTATTGTATACAACAATTCACAAAGTTTAGTTCCTGTTTTGTTTTTTGTTTTTTAGATGCTCTTTTTGAAGAGATGGTTAGCTGACAAGGAGCTTGAAAAATTTATACATGGATCATGAGATGTGTTTTTCAAGAGTTTGCTTTGAAAGGAGAGTGGGTGCTCATTGTTTCTACATCTGAGGATATTGTTCTTTAGATGCTTTGCCCTTTTATTGCCTTGATGGAAGGTGTTGCTTCTACGGTCAAGGTGCAACATTTTTCATTCATCACCCTATAAGAAGAGGAGATGAAACGAGTTATCTCCATACTTAGTTAGGTTCAATTTAGGAACGATACATCCTTCTTGATGAATCTGACAATGTTGTTCCGGCACATTTCATTTGTGGGGAGATGAGAGATTTTTCTAAATCAAACGTTGCTCTCCCACTCTTTATTTGACAAACCTTTGTTGTGTTCGAATTCGTCCTGTATCAAAGAAAAATACATGTCATTTTTTATGCTGAAGAGAATCAAGTTTAGGAACGAGATACATCCTTTTCAAAGTCGAGCGATCAACATCCCAAGGTATCTCTCATGGAGGAATGGATAATATTGCCCCTCTGTTTCATCATTTGAATCTTTCTTTGTTTAAGATGAACGGGACTCAATAATGCTCCATCGCGTTTGTTGGAACGTTACAAAACTTGAAACCCTTGATGTCTCCTTGACAATGAAAAGAAAATCATGTTAGAAATGGTATCAGAAATAGATAATTGGAATCGATACAATTTACTCTTCCTTCGAATTCGTCCTTTTGAATACTTGGCAACTCCCTTCATTTCTCTCATCATGCAAAGTGAAGGCTATTTTGGCATCTAAGGCATTTGCATCACGAATCTCTAATGTTGATTGCGGAGAACTCTTATAGCCAAATGTTCAAATGCTTTAATTGCCAAAATGCGCAAGAGCCCTAATACTAGCCTTTTAGTAACATATGATGCGGCTCTTGATAAAACTCATAAAAAACAATTTGGTGCTGGCAAAGCCCAATCTCCAAATAAAAAAAACCTTTTAGAACGGAATTCAGCTTTGTTTTGCCTTTATGGAAAATTAGCGCCTATAATGCCTCGACACATGCTTAATCCTCAAATTCCATGAGTCTACACTTTTATCTTTTAGAAAAGGTAGATGTCGATCTCAGATAAACTCCTCATCCTACCGGAGAAAGCGATTTCGTGTAGAGAGGGCTTTGAGCAAAGCTTTCTTAAAATTCATTTTGGAAGGTAGACAAAAAGGTTCGCTTGAAACATTTCTGAATTTGTTTTTTTTTTCTTTTTTCTTTTTTTTGGGGGATGAGATGATTTTCACGAAATTGAATTCCATCATGAAAAAAAAAAAAAAAAAGTCGCATGATTTACCGAAGCATCAATCGGATTCGCGATCAAAACCCAAAATGGAAAACAAAATTCTTAACAAGAACAAAAACAACGATAAAATGCAAGAAACTCTTGTATAGATAAGAGTAAAAATCAACTCTCATTCTAGCCCTAGAATTCACATCTCTATATATTCAAACACGAGAATGTCATGGAGCATCACGTGTAGCCTGCAAAAAGGTAACAATGTCAGATAACTGGTGAATGAGAAAATGATCTCTTAATGAGGTCGCTTCTCACAACAAAATCGAGATGACGGTACATGCCCCCAAAGTCCTTACTATGGGATTTTTGTATTTCGCCAAGATTTATTATAAAAGAAGAGATCATTAAAATAATCAATCCACGACCATCAATCGAATGTCTACTTTTATTCCAAAAGTTTTGCATGCACAAATGGCATTGATTTTTTTTGAAGAGATCGATTTTATGATTTTACTCTTGCAAAAAATGCAGTGACTTCTATTTTGAGAAATCTATACAAAATATGACTTGCATTTCAGTCCCTAAAATGTGAGAAGGAAAGAGTTTGATAAAAAATGCAATCTCAATTTTTGTGCCCCAATATATAATTGCAACTTGAAAGCTTTTTTTTTTTTAATGATTTTGAGCCCATAACAAGAAATTTAAACAAAACCATGTGTTCAGCAAGGCCAAATCAAAGTGTTTAGAACTTGCATTCAAGAATGATTGCCAACTTTTTCTTCTTCTTTTTTTTTTTAATCAAAAGCCTACAACACCGAGGGCATTCGATTAATTTCCGCGAATTTCAAGATGAAAATGCAATACAAAATGAGTAAATAAAAATAAAAATGATACTTACAATGGGTGCCGACCTTTGTCTCATGCTCTTTTTTTTTTTCAATCACGTAGACATGCACATGGAATGTGGTTCGATTTCTACTCTATACGGCCCAAAATGGAGCCATGGGATCACAGGACAGAACCAACAAGCTCATGGCTAGGTCGTGTTACCCATGACTCCGGCTTCGTCAAAGAACCGACCCGTGTCGCATGCTCACAGACCGGGGTGGGTACCTTCGACGTGAAGAAAGAAATTTCGGGGTTAAGGTGGGCGACTCGTACTACATGCTTGTAGTCGGAGTGGTATCCACCTTAACACCATCCTAAATGATCCTGTGCAGCCCAGGTCCGGCGGCAGGTAGTGCGTGCTATAGTGTAGTGCAATGCAAAGGAAATGCAAGCATGACAATTTATAGGCAAACAACACTTCATAAATTCAAAACATAAACATTCATTCCCAACTCCACACCTGCAAGACAAGGGGTTAACAATCACTCCTCCCATTATAACTCTCAACTGCAAAACATTTAACACCTAACACGTTAGGGACATACCCAACATCCTCGCTGCCAAACAAAAATATTTTTGAACAAGATTAATTTTGGCCTAAGTCCTCTAAGGTCTAAAACCAATCCCCAGCGGAGTCGCCAAGCTGTCGCGACCTACCCTCGCGGGGAGGGAACAGGTTTAGGAGTATTGCCTAAAAGATAGGCTTAAGGCCTATGATTAGGCGCAGGCTCTCCCAAGCCCATACTCCGCGTGACGTTGGGATATTTTTTAAGAATTTCGCATAAAAGGAGTCGCCACTAGCCTATTGGGGTCGGCTAGAAACCAAGTGAGGCATGGGAGCGTGCCTCACTTCCTACGTAACCAGAGAATCTAGGTTCGGGGACTTGATTACACTAATTGACCAATTAGTGCCCTTTCGGTACCTAATCTTGTTCGTTTTAACAAAATGATTTTTGGCAGACGATTTGAATTGATTTTATACTTATCCACTAACATGTGAGGTGACCATGCAGGTGCGCAATCATTAAAGTAATAATCATAACTACCAAGATCCTAATTGCAGTGAAATTAACACAAACAATTAAACAATTGCAAATATAGTTAAACATGTAAATTAAACAATGCAACATAATCAATATACGAGCAATTAAAGGCATAAATACACTATAAAGATAATACATGGCCATTCCTAATCAAAACTTACACTTTTTTGGATTTTCGAAATTTAAAAAAAAAAATTAATTTTAATTTTTTTTTAAATTAAATTTTTTTTTTTTTAATTTTAAAAATATAGGTGAACCGGGTCGGGTTCGGTTCGACCCAACCCGGTCAACGCGGATCGGGTCCGGTCTCCGACCGGACCCGGGTTCGGTCCAAAAGGGGGGGGCCGGACCGATCGGCCCACCCGAAGAAGAGCAAGGCTCGGTCGGGCCCGGGCCTTCAATTAAATTCAGATTGGGCCCAACCAGCGGGCCCAATCTGGTCTTTTTTTTTTTTCGTTTTAAAAAACGAAGCCCATAAGCCCAATGTACTAAAATAACCCAAAAGCCCAAAACGGCCCAAATAGCCCAAAACGTTCAAAAAACCCTACCCATTTCGCGACCCGTGCCCGACTCGCGCGACCCGGTTCGCGGCCGAAGCCCTAGGGCTCCTTGGCGGCGCTGACGACGGCGGCGACGAGCTTGACGGTGGCGGCGACGCGGCGAGTGGCAGCGGAGACGCGGCGGGCGGTGGCGAGCTGCTGTAGGGCTCGCAGGTGGAGGCACGGTGGACCAAGGGCAAAGACGCGGCAGTCCTCGCGGTGGCGAGCTACTCCCTCGGTTTCTCCAGATCTAGGTTCCGGGGAAGACAGCGGCGGTCTCGGTTGGTCGAGCGGCGTCGGGTCGTCGCAGCTGTAGCAGGGGGTCGCGGACGTGCGGGCTGCAAGCGGGTAGCGGAGTGGCGGGCGGTGCGAGGTCGACTGGAGAAGCGGCGGTGGTCAATGCGAACAGGGGGGGGCGGCGGCTCGGACGGTGGCGAGGCCGGCGTCGGTCGGGCGCTGTTACCGGCGACGGCGTTTCCTCGAGCTTTCTCTCTCTCTCCCCTCCGTTCTCTCCTTCTTCTTTTTTTTTAGGGTTTTCCCTTCCTCCTCCTTTTTTTTTTAGGGTTCCTGCCCTTTGTTTTTTAGGGTTCCCCCCTCCTTTGCTGCTCTCCCCCCACGCGAGAACACGGAAGGAGGAGCGGATGGGCCGGGCCAAGATGAGATCCGGCCCGGCCCCCTTCCACATTTTTTTTTTTTTTTTTGTTTTGCTATTTTTGTTTGTTTTTCTATTTTTTGTTTTTGTTTTTTAAAACGACTAATTCCTAGAAACACGATTAAGCCCTAAATAAAAATTGTAAAATTTAAGTGTCAACAACATGGAATTCTTTCAATGACCATAACGCACCGTCTTACAAACATTCAATTATTATTGTTATTATTTTTTACGAGTGATAAACTTAGAACAAGTCCTGAAGAATTAGTAGGGCTGGCTTGCAGGCTTGAGGAACAGAGTAAAGTGTAGAGAGGTTAAAGGCACACTAAAAAGGGTGGTTAAGACAGTCTAATCTTATGCGAGACCATGCATAAACGCTAAGACTTCATTTGAGTTGAACATTTGTTGTCCAATTGAAAAGTCAATTTGGGTAGGTGTGGCGGAACATTCGCGGGCTCTCAGAGTCTTGGCTTCATGGGAGAGATTAAGAGGTCAATAGAGAGTGTATTATAAGAGCATTTTGTTCCAATTAGTTTTTGTATAATGAAAATAATATAGGTACTTTAAAAGGCGAGAGAGTTAACATAGTGTAATAGTGTCTTCATAAGCTTTGCATAGTACGATTCTCTTGGGTTGCTGCCACTACATTCGCGCCAAAATAGGCAACAAGTGATATACGAGTAGCTTCATGAAAGTCAATCTTTGGTGTCGGAGCTAAGCTTCCTTATCCAACACTATAAGACCAACTTCATTAGATCTAAACATACTACATATGGAACTTACAAATTTAGGATTTTTAAAATGACACGAGTGGCAAATTTTTTTATTGCGCAAATTACTTAAAAAATATCTATCGTAAGAGTACAGTATATATGCCACAACTATAAATAGGTATTATACATGAACCAACGTGTTGCGCGAAATAAAAAGTAAGGGGTGAGTAAAAAATGGTTCAAGTTAAAGCAAAACGAATTGAACAGTTTCTTTGTAGTTCGATTCAATTTAAAAGTACCTTTTTGGAAAAAAAAAAGGTTCACAAATGAAACCATAATGTTTTTCGCATTTTGTTTTGGTTTTAATTTTTCGAAACCAAATCAAACCGCAAAATCATTTTGTATAAATTAATAATTTTGTTAATTATTCTTGCCATCTATATATGGAGCAGCCTATTGATTTTCGTGGTGTGTGAATTCATGAATTGTTGTAACTACGGGTTTTGGTTTTTTTTTTCATGAATTTGCACAAGATGAAGAGGAAAAAATGAAAGAAGAAAGAATGATTAAACTGAATTAATCCTGAAAAAATATTTGGTTTGATTGGTTCTGGACTATAATAATTTAGTTCGGTTTCACTTTTCTTCGATCGTATTTATGCAGTTTGGTTTGGTTTGACATCCAAATTGTACCAACCACACCTTGCTCACCTCCTAATAGTTATAATAAAGAAATAAGTGTGGTAAAAGATTTGCATAATCATTTTGTTTTTAATATAAAGACACATTTTATAAGAAAAATTGAGTACTTAAATGTAATCAATTCTAATAAAAGGCAAGTTATTAAGTTGAAGGGATCAAAACAAATACTCGATGGTGAATTGATAAATATATGCTGAGGCAGCACTTAGGTGATGCATTTTTTGAATGCTGCAAATTCTATAAATGCAATATGAAGGAAATTTTCTAGCTTAGAGTCCCATTTGTCATGTGGGACGCTATTCTTCAATCATCTTTTACTATTATGTACTCATACAGATATTTGTAATTTTACAATATCAAACTCGGATGTTAAATATGTCCAAACGTAGGTATAGCAACAGAATATTGAAAATGATATAATTATTTGAGAATCATTTTTTAATCCAAAAAATCAAATGTAAATTCAGAACAGAGGTTGTTACATAGCCAGAGTCATTTAACAAGCACGAAGAAGAGCCTCCAAAGAAATTTGGCGTGCGAAGAGGTACACCTCTTATGGTCAGAAAAAGAAAAAAATAGAAAACAAAGGTACACCTCTATATCTCTCCGTCTTTTTTGGTCTCCACTTATTGTCATCGCCTTTATTTTTTATTTTTTGATCAATCATATTCTATTCACTCTCAGACTTTTGCCCTACCTCCTTGCAGGGTGTGAGAGTCGAAACCCACACTTAAAACTAATTTGTCCCCACCCCAACCTCTCTGAGAAGGTGGGGATTCGAATTCCTCACCTCTCATTTCCATATTGGAAGGGTGGCCCATCGCCTTTATTGACTAGCTGCACTTGCTGAGAAATTGCCTATACGCGTTTTTGGTTAGGCCTTCTTTGTCTACCTTATCATTATAAAATCCGTCAACTTTGTTGACTAATGGAAGCGCCACCTGCTGGGAAGTTGCCTGTATGCTTTTTAGACAGCAAATAGAGTCGAAGTCATACATAATGTAATGCCTTTTTATTAGAATTTTGGTAACCAGTGTTCTAGAGGCATTAATTAAATTAAACATCCACACGCAAATAATTTTTTTTCATTTTTAAAATACTATTTTTCTCATATTTTGCACCTTCAGTGTATTGAAAATGAAAAATATTATTTTATTATGAATGGCTAACTAGTGTTGTGAGGGCACTTATTAACAAAATACTTTTTAATTGCTGCCATAACATGTCCTGTTCATGATATGGACGCAAATCTTTCGCAAATTTTCTCATAATGCCACTTCTCTCAAAGTGGGACGATTATAATTACCATTGTTGTTGATGTTTGAACCGATCTTGTAGTCTCCAGATTATATTTGAATATTCAAAAACTTTTTGAATCTATTGGTCAGCTCAGTCGGTTTTAATTTCCGAATCAATTGGTAGTTGGCTCATACCATGAGTATTTGTAAAATTAATAGAATTTCAATGTTCCTCTAATAAATCTTAAATTTTTTTTGTCATGACTTAAATAGTTATCAATAAGGAAATAATGGTCGTAAAAGTTTTGCGCAATTTTCTGCTTTTTAATACGAAGGCATATTTTATGAGAAAATGTGAGTAGTTAAATATAATTAATGATAATATAAGGCAAGTCATTAAAAAGCGAAGAGATCAAAACAAATTATCCATGGTGAATAATAAATATATGCTAAGGGAGCGCTTAGGTGGAGCATTTTCTGCAGAGAATGAAGCAAATCCAATTTTTGTAAAGTGAAGGAGATTTTTCTAATTATCTATAGTCCCACGTGGAATCACGAGAGGTGATTCTTTACTAATATTTTGTTATTGGATTTATTTATTTATTCAGAAGTTCAAAAGTGGATTCTGAATGGATGCTATCGGCGTGAAGAAGAAGAAACTCCGTGTGACCTCGAATGATAATGTCCCCTTTATGATTTTTCAATCCATCAGCTTTATTGACTCTGAATTTTCCATGGAGACATAGCTACATGAGAAGCACCAAAAAAGAAGAAATTCCATCTGATCTTGTAATGATAATGTCCTCCATCACATTTATTGATTATAGATTGAACGTGATTGTAAATTGGACGCTGCACTCACTGCGAAGTTGCGCACACGCGTCTTTTATGGCAAATGGATTCAAATTCAAATATGTGAAGTGTAGTATTTTTTAATAAGCATTATGTTTAATTAGTGCTTCAGGGTACCGATTAAATTAAAAAATTTCACATAAAGAAAAGTTTGTTATTTCGAAAGCTTTGCCTTCCTCATTTTATACGCAATCAGCACATTGAGAATGTAAATTTTATTTCATTAGATATAGCCAACAAGTGTCCATAGAACGCTTATTAAAAAGATTTGTCTACTAATGATCCTTGGCGTGGCCAAAACATTTCCTGTTCATTATTTGGAAGCATTTTTTCAAATTTCTTTTTTTTTCAAATTTCTTTTTAATAAGGCCACTCCTCTCTAGGTTGGAAATTATGTATTACCAACTGTTGCTAATGTCTAAACTGATCTTATGGACTCTAGATTAGATCCGAATACACCAAAACTCTTAGAATCTTTTTGGTCAACTAAGGGCATGTCCGGTAACACTCCCATAAACAACTGATTCTATTTTTTTTTTTATCATCGAGAACAAAAAAAGAATAGAAATCCGTTTGGTAAATTTTTTGTTCCAGAAAATAAAAATATATATAGTTTTTGTTCATTTTTTGTTCATAGGAATAGATTTGGAACATAATCAAGAAGTAGAAAAAAGTTACTTCTTGTTCCCAAGAACAATTCCTAGAATAAAGTCTAATTTTTATTTTTATTTTCTCTTCTCTTTTCTTCTCTTTCCTTTTCTTTTTCTTCCTTTTGGCCGATTGTGGGCCTTGGTCATGGCTTGCAACCTCGCTGGAGTGTCGCTGGCCCCCTGCGACGCCATGCCTCGTCGTGGTTGGCGAGACTCAACCTTGCTAGGCCACCTCTAGGTTGGTGTTACCTGGTAGTGGCTCGACAAGGCTCGCCGGGTTGGGCAAGGCTCGGCCTCACCCAATCTGGTGAGGCCAAGCCTCGTGGTGGCTAGGCGAGCCTTCGGCGAGCTCGCAAGACCTCGCCTAACAGGTTGCTGGCCACTGCTCTGGCCAACGACTGGCCACAGAAAAGGAGAAAGAAGAAGAGAAAATGAAAAAGAAAAAATAGAAAAAAATGATAAGCGTATTAAAAAAATTAAAAAAATAATAATAATTAAGAATCCCAAGAATATAAATTTTGAATAGTTACCAAACTTTTTCAAAAACTAAAAAATTATTCCCAAGAACAAAATAAAAAAAATTATTTCTGAGCAAAAATTATTTCTAGCAATATAATGGTTACCAAATGTGCTCTAAATCAATTTAATTTTTTTCCAAATCAATTGGTAGTTGGCTCATATCTTGAGTCTTTTTAAAATTAATTTTATATTCAAGGGTCCTCTAATAAGTCTTAGAAGGTCTTCGTTGTGACTTCAATATTAAAATCGCGACTTGCATCGAGATCTGCACAACATCTTCGGCTTTGTGCGAAATTGCCTACAGCTGGTATGATTGCATCGCCATGGCATGTCCTTTCCATGAGCAAATAAATATTTTCTAATAAGCCGGAAGATTAAACGATGGTTTATTATTGAAGTAGTTAGAAATCTTGAAAGTATTAATAAATGTTGATATTTTCAAAACCAAACAAGATAAAAGGTTGCTTAGTGACTAAAATTAATTGGTATTTATTGTGACAAATGCTGGTATATCAGTCAAACTAAGTTAGGTAATATTGAATAATAGTTAGTAACTTTAAAGGAGTTAATAGTCACAGGAATAGGAATCGGTAGATTATTAAACTAATTGCCAATCTTCTACGTGTAAATAAATGTTGTTAATTTTCAAAATCAAGCAAAAAAGTGCATAAAAGTATGTCGATAGTTTCCTCGGTTCGTGTGAAATTACTTATACCCAGTACAACGGGCCAGATGAAAAAGTATCTCAATCCTGCCTATTTGAGAGAGAGAGAGAGAGAGGTGACCTGACCCGCTAAGTGTGAAGTGAGCTCGTATGGCAAACTCAGAGACAAGAATGAGTACCAACAACCTATTAGGAGGTGAGTATCAGGTGTTTCTAAGTTTTAGAGGGCTCGATACTCGTCGGGGAATCACCAATAGCCTCTACCATGCCTTGGTAGATGCTGGAATTCGAGTTTTCATGGATGATGAAGAGCTTCAACCAGGAGAAAGAATTAGTGGCAACCTTCTGCTAGCGATCGATGACTCTAAGCTTTACATACCCATCTTCTCCCAAAACTATGCTTCGAGTCATTGGTGCCTCCGCGAGCTTGCAAAGATGGTGGAGAACACCTCTAAATCTAAAGAAGAGGGGAATGAGAAGGTGATATTGCCCATCTTTTATGATGTGAAACCTGCTGATGTGAAATTGAAATCCCCGTTGTACCGTGATGCCATATTGAATTTGGAGCAAAGGATGGAGGATCAGAAGAAGAAGTTTAGCTCCGAGGATGTAGAGTGGTGGTGCGAGGCTCTCAATGAAGTTGATGACACCAAGGGGTGGGAGCTGAAGAAATATTCTGGGTAACTATCTAACCGTGAATGTCAAAATTATCTTTTACAATTGAGCAATAGATCTTATAAAGATTCATTAATTATATTCCAACTCCAATTTTTTCAAATTTAAAAGGAAATTCTCAAATTCTTCTTGCCATCGGAATTTCTCTCTCGGAATCTTATAATAGTAAGACTCCACTCGTTCAAGAAGATGATCGTTGAGAAAAACTTGGATTGTTCGCACAAAGCCTAAGCCTTAGATTCTGAAATAAGGTTTGTTCTGACAGCAGCAATTGTTTATGAAAAGGAAAAGCTCACCTTATTAAGCTGCTCCGCTTACACCATTTTCATCAATCAGACCGCCGGTATCAACGCTTGTTGATCAAACAGTAGTGCAGCTGGTCACTGAAGCTGTCCATGGTCACCGGCAGCCGTTGCCTCAAACACCTGCCGCTAGACTCACCACCACCTACTGCCTTGCCGGCTACCCTCGCCCTTGAAGACAACCACCATGGAATCAGACACCACCTCCACCACAATCAAATTCAGCCTCCACAACCAACTTCACACTTAACCACCACCAAACTCATCCTCCACCACTGCCTAGCACCTCAAGAACTCGACCAACTTTGCCAAACTCGTCCACCACCGTCACCAGATCAGGTTGCCACCGCCACCATTAAAATCATGCAGCACATCACCACGCACGGAAAGACCCGGGCTTGAGTTTGGGGCACAAACCCAGCGTGAAACCTCATATCTGAGGTCATGCGACCTCCAATTTGAGGTTGTTCGACCTTAGCCACCATTGAGAACTCCATTGGCCGCTTGAGCTTCATCGAGTTTGGCCGTAATGGCTGGAATTTCGTCAAGCTCGGGGCTACGGTCGCTCGAGCTTCATTGAGTTTGGTCGTTCGGCCATGGTGGTTGGAGCTCCTTCGAGCTCACAGCCATGGCCAGTAGAGTTTCCATGTAGTATTTCAAACTCCTGTCTCAAGAACTCAATTTAAAGAAACCATGGAAAGTTTTAAAGAAGAATGAACAAATGATCAGATTGGAGAAAAAAGTTACTGGGGATGGGAGCAAGCGAGATTTCTTTCCACCGTTCTTCGTGCCCCTTCATTTATTCTTTTATTTGTTTGTTTCGTGCCATTTTTCGTTGGATAATTCTAGTTGCCTCTCAACACCCCAAAACTAGTTGTCTCATGACGACGACGACAAATGCGTGTGTCTTTATATACATATATATAGACATGTGGTAACGCGTATGGCTACTAGGTAGAGTGATCATGAAAAGTAAACTGCCGGGTAAACCTCACACAAGAGCGTGCCACGTGCATGCATGCGTGCGTGCGTGTGTGTATATATATATAGACATGTGGTAACGCGTATGGCTACTAGGTAGAGTGATCATGAAAAGTAAACTGCCGGGTAAACCTCACACAAGAGCGTGCCACGTGCATGCGTGCGTGCGTGTGTATAAGTGAAATAATAAGGTAGAGTTAAGGTTTAGTGTCTTCGAACACGATGAACATTCAAATAAAATGAACTTACAAAACTTAGTGCTTTTTAGTTTAGTATTATTATGTCGGTAAAACGCAAAAGTACCTTTTGCTTGCACTACTTTTATATTGGTCTCTTACGTTGTGTTATTTCTCACATGCAATAAGAAAGTGTCAACATGAGATTCCTGGCTTCATCACTTAACTGATTAGTTTATGAAATTGATCTATGAAAGGGATTCAACAAATAATTGTTTGATATTTGAATAAGAACCACTATTTATATACTCCTTTTTGGTTCTTTTTAACGAGAGTTTTCCCTCCAGAATAGTTTTAACCTCATGTTCCCAACCTAACTTAGTAGATGGTTGGTCAACGTGCAATTAAACGAATTTGTTGCCTCTTTACAATTGAAACTGTTCAACTTTGTTGCAGCGATGGGGATCTTATCGAGGCTGTTGTTGTGGAAGTTGTGGTTAGGCTCAAGACAAGACAAAGAAAAGTTACTAGAGATTTAGTTGGAATGGAGGATCGAATAGCAGCCATAAATGGTTTATTGGACATCCAATCTGGTGGTGTACGGGTTATTGGAATTTATGGGATGAGTGGCATTGGTAAATCAACACTTGCCAAGATCATCTATAACCAACTATGTCCTCGCTTTGGGAAAAACTGTAGCTTTCTTGATGGTGTAAGGGAAACAGCAAAAACCAAGGGCTTAGTCAAGTTGCAAGAACAATTGCTATCTAATATCTCTAATTCTAGAGTGACTCGCAACATTGATAACATTGATTATGGAATCAATACTGTTGACACCTAAATTTTGGCGGCACATTTAGTCATTAGGGGTTAATTTTATTTTATAATTTAATTGCATAGCATATAGATTTAGGTTGCATTTATTTTGTTATTTGCATTATTTGCATTTTATTGGACCGGTGGCGGATGGGTTCAAATTAGATGGGCTAGGCCCATGAAGCGAGCAAATTGGCCCAAGCCCATGTTTTTTAATGATTGAAAGATTATCTCGTGAAAAATTAGAAATTCGAATTTTTTGTTCGAGATATGATGAATTGTTTTCGGATAGAGCAAGTGATATTGCGTTCAACAAAACAAATATTGCGGATATCGATTCGAAAAAAATTGAAAACCTAATCGGTGGCCTATAAATAGGTTTGTTCGCTTAGGGTTTCAAGGAGGCCACACAATTCCATACACGGCCAAACATTGATACATATAGCCATTGAGAGAAAAACGTGAGTGGGGGCGACGCACCATTGAAGTACGTAGCCAAAGGAGAAGAAAGCGTGAGAGAGAGAGGCCGTCAGTCAGCCCCGGATAGGTGACAAATCCTGAAAGAGGAGACTTAGGATGCTCATTGCGTAGACACGAAGGCCACGCGCAAAGAGAAGAACAGTCCGGCTTGCCGCCAAAACAGTCCCCGTCGACAGGGCTTTTGGGCTTTATTCAGCGGGTGCCAAATTTTCTGGTGATGCCCTTGCATTGCGTGTTGAGGCTGCGACGTGTGGTTTCCTTCTTCGATCCGCAGCATCACCACGCATGCTTGTTCTGAACTCGCTAGGACTTGTTGTCCCCGAGTCCACTTTGAGCAACCTGAATCGACGTCCTAGCTTTCGGAAAACGTTCAACCGTTGCATCCCAAAACGCCACCATCACCATTCTTGGTGTGCCGTTGCTCCTTCAATTGAGAAAGCAAGTTTTGGGGCATCGCTAGGCAACACGAAGCCAAGTAGAGAACGTGATCATGGGGTTCAATAAGTCAAAGCTCGAGAATTAGTGAGGAGACCGAAGGGAGCAGATTTTTTCCTTTGGTCAAAGTGAAATTGAAGCGGAACACCTGGACATCCGGGCAAGCACTCAAGCACGCCCACATCTCAGCGCACGGTCAAGGAAAAGATGGACACCTGAAGAAAAGAATGGAACATGCAACTCAGTAGAAATTTCCTTTAATCTCCCTGGGTGCACGAAGAGTCCAAGCATTATTGTTTTTGTTTTGATTTCTCTTATTGTAGGTATTCCTCGTGAGGCACCACTGCAAAGTAGTCCCTCCTCAGTCACGTATCACCTTGAATCGCGGTCATTGCTGTTCGAACCATTGATCGTGATCCGCTTGCCCGTTTGAATTTGGAAACCATATCCTTCGGATTAGGTGAAATTCTCATCCCAAGTTGATTTGAGTATTTAATTGTCTATTTGATGCGTGTTGATATCTAATTAGATATTTTCGAGTGATAGACATAATCATTTAGGATTTATTTCTTAATTTCACAACGTGCATACGATTGACAGTCCGATTTTCGCGCCCGAAATCCGACTCGCAATCGCACGGAAAAATCGTCAATCCGATCTCACGCCCGAGATTCGATTTGCGATTTTGTTTAAGTTTGGCCAACCTGATCTCATGCGCGAGATATGGTTCGCCAATTTTTGGATATCAATCTTATCTTGTTTGATTTGCTGTCGTGGTGTTTAAGTCAATTTTATTTTTGTAAAAGAAAAAAAATCCAAAAAAAGTTTGAATTATGATTAAGTTTTTTTTTTTTTATCTTGCATGATTAGATTAGGGATTTTATTTTGACTCATGAAAAAGAAAAGGAAAAAACGCATTCATTTAGGATGTTAGTTTTTTTTTTTATTATCTGAATTGCATGTTTAATTTTAATTTCGAATTTCATAAACAAAAAAGAAAAAATTAGAATTAGGGCATTCTTTGCACGTCATTGCATATTAGATAAAATTGCATGTTTGATTTTAGGTCTAGATAGATTTTTAGATGAATTGCATGGTTAGTTATTTTTTAAAATGCATGTTTAGAAAGCATTTATAATAGATAGCATTTTACTTTAGTTTTCACTTTAGCTAGACTTTTATTTTCCTTAGTGATTTTAATTACCAATTTTCGTTAGATAAAAATCATCATGTGCACGTCATATAGAATTTGGCCCATTAGTGATTATTGCTAGAGTCATTTAATTAGAAATTGCCTATCATTAGAATTAGGTCATTTTGGTTAATTTAGATTGCATGTTTAATTATTGCATGTTCATTAAAAAATTCACAAAAACTTTTACTCATTCATATAGTTTAAGACATTTTGCCATGCCATATTATTTCATATTAGATTAGAAGCATTGCATTGCATATGGACTATATTCTCATTAAAAAGTGAAGGCAAAAATTGAGTGATTGCTTGTTAATTAGAAATCATATCTAAGATTGTTGATGTGAATTCTGATCTAACAACGCAGATGCTTTCGTTGCTTTGGGGTAAGTCCTGCATTATTTTAATTGCTTTCTTGAGTGTTAAATTGGTGGTATGCGCATCCGCATGAACACCTCACATGTTAGGAAAATAAATTGAAATCAATTCAAGCTGCTTGCCAAACATTTTTCAAAAACAAAAGAGAAAGGTACCGAAAGGGCGTTAGGGAAATCTAACGTAATCAAGTCCCCGTACCCATAATCTCTGGTTCGTAGGAGTAAAGTAAATCTCCCATTACTTTATTTGGGTTTCTAATCAACCCACCAAAAAATAGATTAGTGGCGACTCCCAATTAAAAAATCAATTGCATGTTAAGAGCTCAAACCTAAGTCGCGAATTGGTATGGGCTTGGGAGAGCCCGAGTTAAGTTTAGGCTTAACAATCCATTAGCCAAACCCTAGGTGGTCCAAACCCGAAAAATTGGTCGCGACAAATACGATTAGAGAAACAATTTGCAACAAGAAGGTACTTGTTGTGTTGGATGATGTTGATGAGGGAAACCAAATCGAATACCTTATTGGAATTGATTCTCTGTACAATGGTACTAGGATACTTGTTACCACTAGGGACAAAAGTGTTATAAAAATTAGGGGATTGAAGTATGAAATTGTGCCTTATGAAATAGAGGTGTTAAGCGACAAAGATGCACTTCAACTTTTTAGTAGGCATGCATTTGATGCTGACTTTCCTCCGGACAAACTATATGACACTTCAAAAGACATCGTCTCTACTACGGAAGGACTACCTTCAGCTCTTCGAGCAATAGGTTCATTGCTTTTTCTTCAGAAAGAGGAAAAAATATGGCAAGAGATGCTAGAGAAGCTAAGAAAAACACCTACTAGCGATGTCTTGGGAAAGCTAAGGATTACTTATGATGCCTTAGAAATGGATCAGCAACAAATATTCCTTGATATTGCATGCTTTTTCATTGATAAAGATAAGACTAATCCATTCTTTGTGTGGAAAGACTGTGGGTTTAGCCCAGAGTATGCTATTGATGTCCTTATTAACAAATGCACTATAAAGGTTTTAGACAAAAATAAGTTTTGGATGCATGATCAATTTAGAGATCTTGGAAGGACAATTGCTAATCAAGAGCGTTCCAGGTTGTGGGCTCCAGACGACATCATTCACGAATTAAGATCAATAGAGGTAATGTGGTGACCAAATTTAATACTGTGTTCATAATTAAGGATTCGTCTTTCTAAAATGAGAGCTACTCTTATGTTCCATTTTTTCTTCTCTTTAATGGAATAAAAACATATAATATTGACAAATTCCTGATCTTGCTCCTCAATTTCATTGGCAGATCAAGAGTAGCGTTCAAGCACTGGATTTGACAAATTGGTCAAGGACTGATGATAACTTAACTATCACTGCGGAGGAAATTAAACGTTTCCCACATCTTCGGCTGCTGTGGTTGCATAACATAACCTACCAAGGCGACTTTGCGGGCTGTCTTTCCGAATTGAAATGGATCAGTTTGTTTTACCCTGATAGAAGTTCTGAACGTCATCCACATTTTGAGGCAACCAATTTGCATCTAGAAAACGTGGTTGTGGGGAATTTCGTTGGCCATGGGTTCACGGATGATCATGTCAGGGGCCTAATCAAGGTATGTCAATTTCCCTATCAGTCTAATTTTCTTATTCAAGGACAAAATTCATTGGATTTGTAGTCTAATTTTCTCATTTAGTGAGAGGATCAAAGGACAAATGATCCAAGTTGAGAGCCTAAATTCCCATGTATTTCTTGTTTAGACATCCAATTGTCCATGCTGATGTTTCATTTGCTTTTGTAGGATGGGAGGAAATTGAAGGTTCTCACTCTTGAGAATAATATGTCGATTTACAGGACACCAACCTTTTTTGAATACTCAGTTTTAGAGAAGTTGAGTATTTCTAATTGTTCATCTTTGATGGAAATTGACTGCTCTATCAGAAAACTGCGGTTGTTGACTGATTTGAGTATTGAGTCATGTCAGAATCTTGAAAAATTACCCGAACAAATTGGAGAGCTACCAAATCTTCAGCACCTCTCTCTTAGGAATTGTGATAGCTTGAGTGAACTCCCCAAATCAATTTCGAAACTAGGGTCATTGATGAAGTTGGATGTGTCTCACACACCTATTACAATATTACAGGATTCCATTGGAAGACTATCAAGCTTGTCATCTCTCAATGTATCATCCACACCGATTGTGAAAGTGCCTAGTACAATGAGCGAGCTTCGTCGCCTCCAAACACTAGACTTAGAGCATTGTCATAAGCTCCAAGAATTGCCGGAGCTCCCTAAAAGTTTGACCACTCTACGGTTGAGATCTAGTTCATTGCAGACCGTGCCTAACCTCTCAAATCTTACTAATCTAGTTGAACTACTTCTATCTGATGGTTCTGAATCTAAGGCCACATCAAATATAATTAAAGCTTGTGACCTACAGTGGATAGGGAGGTTATCCAAATTGAGGAAGCAGCACTTGTGCCTTTTAAATGTCCGCGCGCAGCCTACAGAGTTGGGCTCCCTTTCTCTCCTAAAAAAACTTACTATGTATGGATTAGACTTTGAATCCCTCGAACAACTTCCGTCAAACTTGATAGTTCTAGAGCTTGATCGCATTCAAGTGAAACGAGTACAACTAGACGGGCTTCCTCAGTTGGAAATGTTGACCATCAGAATGTGTGAACTCATCAAAAAATTATCCTTTCCATCAGGTTTAAGAAAACTGAGAGAAGCTGAGGTGTCTTCTTGCACTGAGCTAGTTGAAGTTCAATTTCTTGGTGCCTTAATATCATTGGAGGAATTATGTATTGAGGACTGCAGATCTTTAGAGAGGTTTGTTAATCCATCGGAGGAGCCAGGGTGTAATGAGCTACAAGCTACCAAGTTGACTAATGGTGGGAGGAAAGTGTCCATTGTCTCAAGCTTTCTAAAGATGCTTCAAGTATTCCAGCTGTTGAGGTGCCCAAAGCTAGAGGAGATTCAATTTGCTTGTATGTTCAAATCATTGGGAGTATTTTCTGTCGAAGGGTGCACTTCATTAAAAAGGATAGACGGTTTGTCAAACTTGAAGAACTTGACGCGGTTAGGTATTGTAGAGTGTGAGAGCCTGCAAGTTGTAGAGGGCGTGGACGAATTAGAGCATTTGGAGCAGTTGAAAGTTTATAGGTGCAGATCAATGGAAAGGATGATTGATGTATCAAGCTCAAAAATATCAAAGGAGTGCCGGATTCAAATGAGGGATTGTGGGGAGTTATTGGACATTGGTCCAAATGATTCAAGCATCACTTGGGAGTCTTACAGAGAGAAGATTCTGAATGCCCCAGCACGAGCGTTGGGCTCAACATTTGAAACAACTCTTTACGACTATGAAACAAAAACAGAAACAGGGGATCTTCTATTGGAACAGGTGCGCCTCCTTTCTATTTATGGATCATCACTGTTTCTTTTGCTTTATTCGCTTTCTAATTCTGTTCTATTATAGTGAAGAGGGACAAAAAATAATTTTAAAATGTGCAACTAGGGATAATCACATAAAAAATCCCCATCTTACTAGAAATTTTCATCTGCTATATGTGTGTCAACTTCGGAAATGAGGCCAGGTATCTTACATCACTCACCATTTGAGAATTCATACTCTCCTTCTTCCTATTTGTGCTTTTGGTTCATTTTATGCTATCACAATTACTCAATGATGTTGAGCCTATTTTTACCTTAAAAAATGGAGGATGAAACTTCATGTCTTCCTTTTCCACTTGTTAAAATCAATATTTGCAATAGGATCATGCAATTTACCAAAATCACAATGTTGACACCTAATATTTTTAAAAAATAATAAATTAAATTTGGTTTTTAAAATTTTTATTTCAAAATTCGAAAATAAAAAAATTCAGTTTTTATTTTTTATTTCCACTTATTAACACCTAATTTAAAATTAGTTTTAGAGGGAATTTTTAAAAAAATATTGAATTCAAAAGTTAAACGGCCGTGCGATTTAGGAGCCATTTGCTGTTGAGAGGTTGAGTGAAAATCTCAACCTAAAAAACAAACTTGATTCGTTTTGGCTCTATAAATGAAGAGCACGAAGGTCGAGGAAAGGGGGGCTTCTCTTCGTGCGAATTCGAGAAAATTCAGAGAGAAAATTGTGTCATTTGTGGGGGGTTTTTCTTCTTCCGTTTTGGATTGGAGGAAAAAGAAATCAGAAAAGTAAAAAAAAAGTGAAGAAAGGAGATTGAAGCCGTCCGTGCGTGGAGAAGGAGCAAAAAGCAAAAGTAAAAAGGTCAAAGTTCAACAGTGAAGTGTATGGGGGAAGTGACGTGAGGGTGCAGCAAAAAGAGAAAAAAAAGCAAAAGAAGAAGAAGCACTGTTCATCGTCTTGTTCGTGCGCCCACGCCACGATCACCCTCGCCACTACTCCAGATCCACCTGCTGCAACAACCTGCGTCGCTGTGCCCATCGCCGGTTCGCTGGCCACCGTCCTCCGATTGCCTCCGCATCCCACGAGCACACTCGCGCCGCCTCCAAGCCGCGCGAAGCTGCCGACCTACCCTGCCTGCAACAGCCGCGCCAACACCGTCCGAAGCTCCTCTGCAGTCGACCGCCGCCGCGACCCAAAGCCCTGCAGCCAAGCTCGACGCCCCCGCTCGCCTGAGTTGGCCTCGCACCAGCAACCGAACGCTGCTCCCCGGCCTCGCCCGAATCGCGACCTGCTGCTTGTGCCACCAGTTCTCTTGTCGTCGGTCCACTTTTGCCCAAGCCGGACTGCGGAGCCTCCATCCGACGTCCCTGAGGAGCCTCCGTCTGCCGCTGCGTCTCAGAACCCGCGAGCTCCGACCGAGCACCACTCGCCCGAGCCGCTCCGTCACCGCTCAACGCCCGTGACACCCAACACGAAGCCCCGAGCCCGAGCGACGTCCTACTCCGTTCGTGAGTCCTTCCACCTGAAATCCCGCGTTGATCCGTGAAGACCCGAAGCTGATCAAGCTATCGGACTCCACACCACCGAAGACCCGAAGCCGCTGCGACCACCGTGCCCACGACCCACTTGCTGCTTTCTTCTTTTTGGTTGTAGGTCCGTTATCACCCGAGCCTCGCCGGAGCTCCGACGAACAACCTTGTTCCGAGTGGCGACCCATCACCCTTGGCGAACCACCATCGCAGCTCAGCCATTACTGCTTCCTCGCCATTTCTTCGAGTCCACCGTGAGTTAGTCTAGGTAAATTTTTAGATATTTGGTTTCATAGTTTATTTATTTATTATTTTCATTTTAACTTGATTTGTTTTGATTTATTATCCAATTAGGAAATTTGTCATATTAAGCCATAGTAATTAAAAATATTGACCCGCGAGACGTCGGGTTAGATTTTTGATTATCTTGACTTTTTTATGGTAAAATTATTGGTTTGCCTTGCATTAGTGATGCCCATATGTTATCAAGTTATATTGATGTTTTGGTGTATTATGGTTATTTTTTATCACATATCATGCATTATACTTAGAACTTAGATATTTAGGTCCTTAAGTATTTTACATTTTAAGCAACACATTTTATCTTTTTAGATTCATGTAGGATTAGGTTAATTTTCCTTTGATAAACTAAAAAAAGAATAAAAAAAATGTTATTTAGATTATATAGATTTCATAAGGTGCACGTTACATGTTGCATTTTAATTAGTGGGTCATAGTTTAATGTTTTGTTTTCCATCATGTAGTCTTTTTAAATATAAAATAAAGATATAAAAAAAACTAAAAAAAAACAAAAAGTTAGCATTGCATCATTACGTTTTTTTTTATTAATAAAAATTATTCGGCCATGTTGAAAAAATGAAAATATAAAAAAGGAAATAGTGAAAAGCTAAATATTTGCATGAGCATATAGGTCATATAGGTTTATTAATTTAGACACGTAGGTTTAATAAATTAACCTTTAGGATTGTTTTTAGGATTTCATCCTTAGTTATTTGCATGCTTTCATAATATGGAAAGATAATAAAAAAGGTAAAAAAAATGGTTTTCTAAGACAAATGAGGTTTAAATCAAATTAATCCCGAAATTGAATTAGGAAATTATTCCATTTTGAGTAGCTTAATTAGTTTGTTTTATTTCAAATAAGAATACTAGGTGCATTTTAGCTAGTTTGCATAGTAGGCACATTTAATTAGAGTTTACATATTAATAAATTAGGATTGCATCATATTATCATGTTTTAGTAATCCCATCGTGTAATTTTTAATTGCAGATAATTAATCCTTTAATTAAAAAAACAAAATAAATCATTTACTTAGTTAATTAATAGGTGAGTTTATAATTAATCCCATTTCATATCATCTTTATTTAGTGTAGGTTGCCTACATAAAAAAAAGAATCATTAAAAAATCACAAAAAGAACATGCATATAAAATTGTTATATCATGCATCTCATGTCATGTAGTATATGCACATTTAGGATTGCATAAATCAGATTGCTTACATATAGTTCAAATTAGGCCATATAAATTGCATTTCACATATCATTAAAGTAAAATTCATGCATATTAATTTTAGATTAAGATTGCATAATAATAAAAGTTAGGTGTCATGTCATTTAGGAATCATGTTTAGGGCATGCATTTTAATTAGCATTTTCTTAAATGTTTTCTTAGAGAGTGGACTTTAATAAAGTTGTGGTTTATAATTTCTTAGCATTTTGATTTATTGAATGTTATTTAATTGATTGTGCACCCGCATGACCACCATTTGCATGTTAGCATCTTAGGTTAAAATTAATCAAGACTGCCTGCAAAAATGTTTTTCTTAAGGTACCGAAAGGGCGTTAGATTAATCTAGCGTAACCATGTCCCCGAATCCATTAAATCTCTGGTTCGTAAAAGGTAAAGTATTCTCCCATACTTTACCTGGGTTTCTAATCAGCCCTAATTGGTTAGTGGCGGCTCCAATTTGAAATATAATTGCATGTCTTAACGGGTCTTTTTCTTAGTATCAAGTCGCGATTGGTAGGGCTTGAGAGAGTCCGCGCCAAGTCTTCGGACTTAGTAATCCATTAACCTAGTTTTAGGTGATTCCTCACCCATCGAAAAATCGGGTCGCGACACACAAGATACCAGAAAATTAAATAAGAAATAGATTAACACACCACAATTTGCGTAGCTTAGTTCAAAGAGGGATCTAGATCCACGGGAAGTATAACAATGATAGATCCATTGCAAACTAGGAGATTCTAACATAAAAATAATCTCTTGATTCCAACCTTCGATTCCACCCAATCCTTAATATTGCATTCTCTAGTACTGTTTTTCTTAAACTAAAACTCACAGAGAACCTAAAACAAGGTTGGTGCTATTTTTACCCCGAATATAACTAAATCCACCCTATTTACCTTATAAGGATTTTCCCTCCATCATTCGATTACAAAGTGATGGTTCCATTCTTTCTTATTCCATTCTTTCTTATTCTATTTTTTCTATTCCTATTTAGAATCTAATTGTCATGATTAACGTTTTACATGTTTTTTTTAGTATATTAAAAAAATCTACAAAATCTATCACTTCATCGACAATCTGCTAACGTTTTTACTCTTTTTGCAATTCCCCTTATTTATGTGTACACCACTTAGATCTTTATTTACAATTGGTTGCTCTCTCCTATTATAAGATAGAGCAAACTCGTCAAAGGTAACATCTTCGCTTATCATAACTCTAGCTAAAAACTCATACTTGTGCCATATCTTGTGTCTCTGGTGCCAATGCATAGTTTAGGAATATGTATCTCCTTGCTTGAGTGCCATCTTTCACATGAGCATAAATAGGGCAATTACAACTTCTCAATCTAGTGTGATAAGCAACTTGCTTAACCGCATTTCCTCATATTACTACAATCAATTGATATTGATGGCTATACTGTATTCATGGCCAAAATTGTAGAGTAAAGAGTGAGCTCTCTCTAGTGAAGTTATATTCATCCATCCTCTGAGTTTGCTTAAGTGTGGTGTGTTCACAGTAGTGTGGTGTCTCACTAAGCTTTCCTCAGTGCAAATCGGCTATAATTTTTTTTATTTAAAAAGAAGATAAAAATTAGGGGAAAAAAGAAGGTAAAAGAAAAGTGGATAAGAATTAAAAGAATTACAAAGCCAAAATATATATATATATATATTTTGAAAAAGAAGGTAAGACTGTCGGGCTGCATCGGCAAGGGCCTACGACCCTCGTTGCGTATCAGTGAGGGCTGTCAGCCCTCGTCGCTTGCAAACGAGGGCTTGCCAACCCTTGTATGTGTCTAATGGTACTAGCACCCTTATTGCCACAAACAACCTACCAGCCATTAATCAAGCGAGCAACATCCTCGGCCACCATCTTTGTTGAGGGTTAACACAACAAGCTATGACACCAACCTGACCCATTTTTGACAACTATCATACCAGTATTTGATCCTTGCAAATTTTCACTTTTGTCTCCATAATCAGATTTCCTTCTTTTCTTCATTTGTCTCCAGAATCAGATTTTCCTTCTTTTCTTCATTTTGAGGGAATGAAGATATGTGAATATGTGAATGTTGCTTGATTCTAATAGACATATGTTCAATAGATGCATTATAAAGCATTATTAGGGGGATTAATTGTAGGGAATCCCTTTATGTCGATTCCTGCTTGGTGCTTGCGTTTGGGTGTTCAAACTTAGGATTATAGTCATATGATATTTGGGAAATCTATCATCTTCTTTAAGATGTTTAATCCACATTAGATATGATACTTTTGAACCTCCCTCTCTCAGCAAGATGATAGTGACAAGCATGAGGATGGTGACAAGGTCGACGGCAGGGAGGATGACAATAGCGAGGACAGTGGTAAGGAGGATGACAACGATGACAACCATTTGCATATAGATGATGATGACAGCAAGGAGGATGACGACGATGACAACCATGTGCACATAGATGATGATGATGGCGAGGAGGATGATGATGACGACAACCATGTGCATGTGGACAATGAGGATGACGACAGCGAAGATGATGAGAATGTGCATTCATCGGGCAGGCCTTCGCCGGTTTGTTCCATGGACAATAATGATAAGAACGAGGGTGTCGACAAGGAAGGTCAATGTGAAGGTGATGGCAATAGTGATAGCAAGGACAACGAGGACGAGAATGATAACAGTGAGGATGACGAGGACAACAATGTACATGAGCTTTTGCATTCGTCTGACGGGCCTTCTCTAGTTGGTTCTGTGGACGGTAACGATGAGAACGACAATGTTGTCGAGGAAGGTCAATGGGAAGGCAACATTAGCAGCCATAGCAAGGACGACGAGGACGAGGACGATGATGGTGAGGATGACGAGGACAACAATGTGCATCGGCTTTCGCATTTGTCTAGCGGGCCTTCGCTAGTTGGTTCCGTGGATGGTAACGATGAGAATGATGATGTCAATGAGGAAGGTCAATACGAAAGTGACGGCAACAGCCATAGCAAGGATGACGAGGACGAGGACAATGACGGTGAGGATGACGAGGACAACATTATGCGTGAGCTTTCTCAATCATCTCGAGGGTCTTCACCGGTTGGTTCCGTGGATGATAATGTCGAGAATGACAATTTCAATGAGGAAGGCGAAGGTGACGGCTACAGCTACAGCTATGGCAACGGCAATGACGATGAGGGCAAGGATGAGGATGACGAGAGGGATGATGAAGAAGGCGAACAAGAGGTAAGAGACGACAACAACCTAAAACTCAACTGACTGTTCTCTGTTAAAAACTCATGTGAATTTTTTGAAAAGCTGAAATTAAATCTAGGGATAGTTAATTGCAAGCTTGCTGCATCTATTAACTGTCAGGTTTAAATCAAAAGAAGGGCTTTCTGCACATCTCTATCCTTTGCTTTGCCCTACTTTCTCCAAATCCGAGTACCAACTAATTGCCAGGAAAAAGTCACGTCAATATTTTCTATAAATCAATTTGGATAGAATTAAGAGATTATGTTGATTCTTGTTAGTTGCTTGAGTTTGGGTGTTCAAACTAGGGATTAATGTAAAGTAATATGATATTTGGGGATTTTGACCTTTTCTCCTTAAGATGTTTAATCCACCTTGAACATGATAATTTCAAATCTCAGCAAGATGACGGTGATGACTACAACAACAATGAATACGATGACGACACGAAAGACAATAGCGATAAAGCGGGTGACGAGGGTGACTACAACAGCGAGGATGATGACGGCTACTAGGACAAGAAAGAGGGCATTGATGAAGAGGCTGAAGAGGAGGTGAGTGATTGAACAGAATGGTGTACTTGGCTTCTCTTTTTCCTTCAAAACATGTGGCGAGATGACTATGGCTAGCAGCCGAAAGATTGTTGATGCCCAATCCTTCCGGTCTCAAGAGCTGATTGGCGAAGCGACCTCAGTTTCTCGTCCCTTTCGGTTCTTATAAGTTTCTATTATTTTCCTTTTCGATAGTTCAGTTGTTAATTCCCTCCTTTCTTTTCCCTCCATAAAACGACTATGGTGTGTAAGTGCCCCTATTTATATCACATACTAGTTTGGATCTTACTTGTTAATCAATTATAATTCTCCATGTATGCATCTAATTATGTCGAAATTTCCCCCTGTGGAAACATGCTTCATGAATATGTCTTTGCTGATATTGTTTGAGACTCATCAGTTAAACACTATATGACACTCAAAAACCGTAAAAACGGTATTAATGTTCCTTTTCTAGACCAAATCCTTCGTCCTTTACCTTTTGGCAAACAGGAAATTCCCACAATTCTTCTTCTTGCTTTTTCATTGTTGATCACATTATGATCGACTCCACTTTGCCTGTGAAGGCAGGCCCAATTAGTCAAGGCTTCTTGTCCATCCTATAAGATAATTTCATTGCCGACATTCTTACTTGTCTTTATAGTATATAAACAAAAACAGGTCCATCTCATTGGGATTAAGTAAGGAAAATAACACAAATGGTCCATAAACTTTGATCAATATGCAATGTGATTTATGAACTTTTAATTTGTTCAATGTGGTTCATAAAATTTAGTACAATTTATAATGTCTTCCCTAAATTTTTAATTTGTTCGATATGATCTTTAAACTTTTTATACATGTTCAAATTAGTGTTTGAACTATATGAAAATGTTCAATATTATTCCTAGACTTAAAATAATGAAATGACAGTATTGAATATTTCCATATAATTCAAGGACCACATTATCTATTGAGCCAAATTTTAGGAACTATTTGTGTCGTTATCCTCATTAGGAAAGGAATTAACGTATTCAATCTCATGTACAATTTGTCCAAGTCGATGTGATGGTCTTTTGAAGGACCAATTGAAGACAGCAATTGAAAAACGCTTGCCTTACTAAAAGAATGAACGCAAATCCATGCAGGACGGCTTTTAGGCAAAAAGAGAATTCATCAATAATCAATGAAATAAGCAAAAACGTACGCAAAAGGAGAAGGTAGATCAAAGGGCCCATGGTGACAGAAAGTTAGAAACATTGTTTACTGTGCACTTCTCTTTTGCGTCCTCCCTCTGATACAACCTTAAGTGGCGGTCTAAAGTAACACAAAAGAAAGGGTTCCGAGAACAAGGCTGCATATGATTCTTTTTGTTTTGTTTTGTTTTTTTTTTTTTGTTTTTGGTCGGTAAAGCTTTCTTTCATTCTATACAAGATTAGAAAGAACAGATTTCGTTCAAAATTGTAACAAAAAATGGTGTTGTTGTCCCTAGTGATATGTATTTCGCACGCGCTCTTCAACGTTGGATGAATGTGCACTTTGCGTGTGCTCTTCAATATTTGACTTTCTTAGTCCTTTTATTGTGTAATATTTTATTGTGATCTAAACAAGTTATTAAGAAAGTGATTGAAAAGGACTTATAAGTTTATAGTTGTCCCAAGTGATATGTTTTTGGGCGCATGCTCTTTAACATTAGAATAAGAATGTGCATTTCGCATGTGCCCTTCAATATTTGACTTTCTTAGTCCTTTTATTGTGTACTCAATATTTTATTGTGATCGAAACAAGTTATGAAGAAAGTAATCAAAAAGGACTAATGATTTTATAGTTGTCCCAAGTGATATATATTTTGTGCGTGCTCTTTAATATTTGACTTTCTTAGTTGTTTTATTGTGTACCTAATATTTATTGTGATCGAAACAAATCACAAGACTAATAATTTTCTGGTTGTCCCAATATTTTATTGTGATCGAAACAATATTTTATTGTGTACGCTCGAATACGTATGTGGAATTTGCGGTGCAAGCATGACTCATGAGCGTTTCTGAAGTGATACATACGAGCCACGAATTTCATAAACCGGATACTCCTTGAAGATTTGTCTCGTGTGAGATGGAGTGGGGTAGTTACACTTCCCATGCTCGATAGTGCTTGAATTACACAAAAGAAGCTGTGATGAGCGGGTAGGTACGAGATCAGCCGCTATCAACTCCAATGTGCTGTTTATGACAACTCAAAATCCAATTTTAGAACTTCCATCAGTTCATGAATTTTAATGCGAGGATATTGATGTTTGCACGACCAATCTCTCGCAGTTGCAAATCAAGGTTATGACACATGTCCAAGGTTATGATTAAATCTTATGAGGGTTTTTGATTCATGAGCAGTGCATACAAGGCCACGTGAATTTTTCGATGGGCTCGAACTATCGCCAACGCGTCCAGTGATGTCGTGTGCGCACATAGCAGCGAACAACAAGCATCGCAGAGGCAAAACCTGAACCAGATAATTCTCTCTTGTGGGTTTGGATTGCAATTGGGCCCTTCTTTTTCCCATAGAAATGTCATGAAACGTCTGCTATTTTCTTTGTGCTTTAATTTCCCACATTCTCAAGTATCTCCGATCCACGCACTCTGAAGATCAACATGACGGTTCCTTTGTTGCCGAATCGTTGGAAGCAGCCATCGCCTGCATTTGTCGAGACTCCATGGGTTGATTGGTAGACGGATTTGCGAGATTAGCACATGCTATCTCGGCCGCGCAGGTAGAGTGCATAGTTACGGTGGAAATCCGAATCTTCCTCTCCATTTCCGCATGAACTGAAGCTTCGTTTAAGTCTTGAGTCCGACAATGCAGATCTAATAAGAGCCTTATCAAGCACAAATCAACTGAACTAGGAAGTGCAATGGATGCACTAATTGGGAGAGAATATTATATGATGTTGAGTTTTTCAGGCCTTAAGTTAGCCTATTGCAGCAGGGAGTCCAACAAAATAGCCGATTAGGGCGCCAAAGCCTAATGAAAGAAAAGTCCTAGTAATTGGACTATTTATCCACCTCAAGCCCCTTGGAACTTGATTTGCTCTGAAGTTTTAAACTTGTATTCACTAAATACTTCTAAGGGAATGGCATTTACGTTTTCAGACCTTGGAAAAAAAAAAAATCATTCTGATTGTCTCTTCAAAAAAAAGTTTTGCACTAGATTGCCATGGAGTTTGCTAGATTAGCCAATAAAACGGCCCCATAAAAATTTTAGTGACGAAACTAAAACATCGTGGAATGACATTCCTTGAGATTAATGTCAACACATTTTGCGCGTACACACATTATCATATGGAAATGGATTTACTCAACTGAACAAGAATAGAATAACACTGACAGCAAAGACCATGCAAAATGAATCTGACCAAATATCTTACACGCACACCAAAATCTGCATTAGTTTGTTGTTAAAATCGTGCAAAGTTAAGAGTAACCTCTATATTAAATTGACTATTAAAATTGATAACGATACACTAGATTAAACCAGATGCACTTTGGCTAGCTAGGGCTCCTCAAGTCATGAGCCAAACAAATCTCGAAATTATTGTCTGTTGGAGAAAACCTCCTTATTTGTTTTGAAGTTGACAAAATGTTTCCATCAGTCTAGTTTGAAGACTTGCAGACTCTTCCGTCAAAGTCTGAAGACCGCCAGACTCAAGTTTTAAAGTCTGCCCTCATTGACAATTTCTAGACCGACGAAGAAGACTTATCCAGAATTGAGTATTTATTTAAGGATTTGATTCGAGCGACTAAATAAGTTTCTCACGGCTGGAGATTGTTGACACCCGATTTTTTGTCGACATTTTAAACATCATTTTTACAAAAATATAAAAAAATAAAGAGCCAAAAAGATTAAAAAGAAAAAAAAAAAAGAGAGAGAATGAATGAAAACATTAAAAAAAAAGTGAAAAGAAAATGAAAAGAAAAAAATAATAATAAAGAAAACAATAAAAAAAAAAGAAAAAAAAAAAGGGATTCTCTCTCTCCCGCGCGCGCTCTCTCAGATTGTGGGACATACGGAGTCTCTCGGGGACGCTCCCTCTCAGGCACTCTCTCTCTAGATCCGATTTCCATCTTCCCGCGTCCTATGGGGAGTGAATTCATCAGCGACGAAGCGTGGTTTTTGATCGGGGACGCTATTATCGCCGGGGTGAATCTCGCCGCAAGGGTTTTCTTTCACGGGATCTGACTCCGGAGGCTCGGTCTCGCTCGCTCCTTCTCCGTCGAGCTCGGATCAAAGGCTAGGGTTTTCCTCCATTGGCGGGGATCGGAGATCGTAGATCGGCGGTCAGAAATCAGTGCTTTCTCTCGACGCTCTCCGTCTCTTTCTTGGAAATCTGACGTTCGTTCAGGGATTGGAGTTTGCCGAATCGGTGATTCTCCCGATCGGACGCTCTCTGGAGATCTCGTGCTCGCTCGCTTGATCGATCGTTCTCTGGATCTCAATCTATCTCTCTCTGGATCTCACTCGCTGGAACAGCCGGTCAAAGAGTTTGAGGTGCAGAGCTCTGATCCGGAGTCGACCGACGACGACGACAGCGGCGGTGACAGCGTTGACGGCAGCGGAGGCGATAGCTACGGCGACGGCGACGGTGACGGTTTCCGATCTTTAACCTATTCATTCAAGCTGAGCTTCAGCCCTTTCATTGCCGGTAGGTACCGCAGCCTTGTGATTGAAAAGGAGAGTTTTCCTGATGATGTTCTCTTGGTTCATGCTTATCTGACCTCACTTTCACAGTAACAACCACTATGTGGGATAAACGATTAATAACTAGTGCAATCTCGTTAGTGTGGGTGGATTATTGGCATATGTTGGTCAACGATTTATCCTTTTTCTGCATGTGTGTGTGCTTGACGGGATCATTAGATATCCTACTTTACGATCTACACGCACACTTTGATATTTTTTAGGGTAAATCCCCTGTGCTTTTAGGTAGCGTTCATTGTGTTCATTGCATTGAGACTTCATAAGTATGTCTCTGCACTCAATTCGTGTTCAATATAAACAGAGATTTTAGTTTTTTTTTACCACAACATGTTGTCAAAGATTAAACATTGTGCTTTCCGGATTATGGTGACTACATTTGATGTTTGTCTCATCATACCATGGTTAATCAAACAAACTGGCTGTTCTGCCTTGGTTGGTCTAGTGTCAAATGCTGCTGGTTATTCTGCATTTAAATACATTCCCATGTGGGAGATTATGTGGTTCTCTATTATTGCCAATATGTCCATCACGAGAATGAACTTAAGTTTGATGCTTAACTCTGTCGGATTTTACCAAATTTTGAAACTGAGCATGATTCCTATTGTTTGCATGATGAAGTGGATCCTACACAGTAAGTATTACTCAAGGGAAGTAGAAATGGTTGTTCTGGTTGTGGTAATATGAGTGGTTGTTTACACTGTTATGGACGTTAAAGTCAATGCCAAAAGTTTTATATGTGCTTGTATGGCTGTCTTCTCCACATCGTTGCCAGAAATTTCAATATGCTCTTAACAAAAGAAATATTCGATTGAACCTTTTGAATTGCGGAGCAAGACAACTCCAATTTAAGCTGTCTCTCTCCTTGTTTTTTTAGTCCTTTGCCCTTTGATATTGAATCCGATAAGATGAGAATGGCTTAACCGATCGGGCTTAGGATTCGACTTTAGATTTACATAATATGCTTAGATCTTGTGATTGATGATGTTATTGGATGATTTTCTGTGAATTGATGATCATTGATGATGAACTTGAAATTGATTGAACTTGATTTGCCTTGATCTGCAATTTCATATACCTGATATGTCACTTTCTGTTTTGGCTTAAATGAGGTGTTAAATGAGGTTTTTTGATCTCGAACCCCTCTAGACATAGAAAATAGACTTCTCAAGCTTCGATTTGATATGTCGCACGCCCTGAACGGACGTCATTCGGTCATCCAAAAACACCTATAAAATCTGTCAATTCTGCAGTAGTTTTTTGGTTGATTTGCTGTTTTGACTTACTGCAGTTTTCTGTTTTAACTGGAACGAACTGGTAGATGATGTTATTAGGACTTAATGTCTTCTAGAGATTTGTAATAGACTTCTTAAGCTTTCCATAGACATATTATATGTACGATTTGGTCATCATTTGTCCTGCTTCTCCATCTTTTAAATCGAGCTTTGAAATCTGAAATTTGTCTTGAACTGCAGTGCTGTCTTGCCCTTATGAATCTGACTGTTTACCATTCTTGTGTGGTCTTATGCATGATGATTTTGCCTCAATAAAATTTTGTCCACATCATCCATGTGATCACAATTAGATTTTGAGTTCTCAATGAGAAATGTTTGTCATCCCTTATTCTATATGACGCATCTTTGGTTAGATTCATGCCTATCTCTTAGTGAGCAAAATCATGCATGTTCTCAAATCTTGTTACAGAATTGAAGCCTTGATATATGCCCATCTTTTTATACTTGATGGGTCTCTTAGAGGCCAAAATTCATGTTAGTGTCTTCTCGACACTTGAACTACATATGGCAGGTTTATTGTGCATCTTGCTTGGGTTTTATGTGCAAGTACATAGTCACTATTAGCTTGCATAATCTTCATCTCGACATGTGCTATTTGTTGAATTTGTACATTTGCTGCATTGTGAGCTCGCTAGATATGTCTACTCTTACCATACATGGCTCAAGTTTACTGAATTCATTGTTGTTCTTGCTGAACATGCTGAATTCTTGGCTATGAATGTCATGTATGTTCATAATATGTTGTCGCCACATTATAATTGTTGTTTGTGACTTGAATTTGTTGGATTCATGTTCATGCCTGATGCCTATGTCTATTCGTTATAATAATGATTTCAATGCGTTGTCTTAGTCATATAAGATAAGGTAAGGAATCATTTTTTCTTAGATTGGGTTTAGATTAGGATTCCAAAGATGGACTTTGATGTGAAGACGATGGAAGTCGATGTCCATTCCGACTATTATCTTGTACCATTTGTTTCCCGAAATATGTCTTGGGTTTCATGCATTGTATAAAACCCGACGAGTTGCGGGTTTCTTTTCTTTCCCAATTGTTTTCTCTTTCATATTTTTTTTAGGATTGCATGATTAGATTTAATGCTTTTTCTTGATTGTTTACTTCATGTCTTGCACTTTAAATTTCTCTGATTGATTTCTTTTATTGTTTTTCTTTTAGAAATAGAATAGCATAAAAGTAACCCACCACGCGTGATCGCTTAGCTTAGAATTGGTGATCCCGAAAATATAAAAAGAGATGCATGGACATGTTAGGAAAAACACAACATACTGTTAGGTACCGAAAGGGCGTTAATAGCTATATTAGCGTAACCCAAGTCCCCGAATCTAGATATCTGGTTGCGTAGGAATCGAGGGAACTCTCCCAATCCTCGATTGGGTTTTCTAGCCGACCTCCAAAAAATATATATAAGGCTAGTGGCGACTCCTGTATGTTCTTAGGTTGTTAAATACTTAGATCGTATAAATAAATTCGCTGTCACGCGGGGTACGAGCTTGGGAGAGCTCGCGATCTTATGATCAAGTATCCCTAAACCCGACCTTTCCCCCTTCGACATCGAGGGTGGCGAGATCGGGTCGCGACAGAGATAGTATCTCAAGATCTTTTATTCGTTTTGAATTTGATACGAGTAAATTGGATTCATTGATTGGCGAAGTATACTTGGAATGATCTACTTATGGAAACCTAGATCCTAATTGTATGGGCGAGCAAGATTGGTGGGCTATTATCACATTCCTTAAGTAACTCGAAATCTCCCTAATTGATTCTGTCCAACGGGTAGATTGGAAAAACTCATTTGGAAGGTGCCAACGGACATGAAGGCATGGAGGAGTATATAAGGAAGAAGTTCTAGTTATTCGAGTGTGTGCGTGATAAAAAAATTTCAAAGTCTGAAGCTCCTTATTCTTTGTTGATTCAATTGTTGAGCGAAAACTTGTACTCAAAAGAGAGTTTAGACATTTGTGAGACCTTGTGAAAGTGTAGCAAAGTCTCTACACTGTGAAATCAAAGGATGTGATACTGTAACGACTCTTTTGATTCATAGTGAAATCCAGCCGGTGGGCTGTTAGTGCGGGAGAGTGGACGTAGGCTTGGATTAAACCAAACCACTATAAACTCTGTGTTTATTTTCTCTTATCCCTGAACTTCTTATTCATGCTTACTAGTTGTTCATTTGTTTAAAGTTGAAATCTGTCTTATGACCAACATTTTCTAAAATCAAAATATCTATTTAAGTCCTGCAAAAATTCTTACATACACCTATTCACCCCCCTTTAGGTGTATTCTCTAGCCCATTTCATTGTCAAGATTGATCTCGAATGAGGAAGATGTCCCAACAAGTCTTGCACTTCGTCTGTTTGCATTTCTCTGGCCCAGAGTCGCACCTACTGTGTAATTCTGTCTTTTGTGGTGTTTGATCCTGTCGCGTTTGTTGTGTACATCCAAAAGCCGAAGAAAAACAATGAGATCAAATGACTTGCTGGGTCGACGTGTAAGCTATCGCTTAATCCGTCTAGAGTTTTCATTTCCTATGTCAATAACTTTCATAATAAACGAAGATGAGATCCGCATAATGATTTGGTGTAATCTTATAGGCGGCAGTATTCAATTTGCGGCCAATATATATCAAAGATCTTTATATTAACTTTATGTCTTTTATTGTGTTCATTTATTGTCAAAATGTACGGTCCTTGGCTTGATGGACAAACCTACGATATGGAAGAAAAATCATGTGTAAAGATATGATCGTTTTGAGAATACAAACATAAATTGTTATTATAATGGAAAGATGAGTGCTCTATATAGAATGCTCGCTGATTTTATTGAACTCAAATTGGGAAGTTATCAATAGTTAGCCGGTGAATTTGCTATATTAACAGTAGAAATGTAGGCACGAGTGTTTAGGGAATTCTTTCATAAAAGTTTGAGATCGAAGTTTCCATTTAGTTTTTTTTTTTTTTTGGGAAATACAAATATAAATCATAAGTCTATTATATAAATGTCAATATAGTTTTGAACTTTTCAATTTGACCAATTTAATTATAAATATTTCAACAATTTGTCAATATATACTTTTTGGCTAATTTTAACCGAAACCAGTAAAACATACATCATTCTACTTGGTATAGTTAGCTACTGGCAAGGGTCGCAGGCCTTGCCAATCGTAGGGAAGGCAATTGCTAAGGTCTGGTGAAGGTTTCAAGCCCTATCCTCACCTACCACAATGGAAAAAAAAATATGAAAGATTAAAAATAATTGTAAAATTATTCACGTTAGTACAGGACGGTATCTGTCGTCGATTTTTTATCAAAATTGATCGGAAGGATTATATTGGTAAATTGTCAAAAGATTTATAGTTTAAGACTGAATTGGTGTTCATATAATATGTTTAGGATTATTTTTTTTTTGGTAATATTCCCCAATAAACTAAAAGCGTAATAAATGGATATACACTATATTCCTTTGATTAAAAAGTGCAATTAAAATATAGAGGAAATGATGATTAGAAAATCGCATAATTTGTTAAGATTTCCCAACTTTTCTTTTTCAAATATCGGGCAAGTCTAGAGTTGAATATTAGGGAGTGCAATGAACAGAGCAGAAACCAAGATCCAAGGCAAGGGCAATGCGAGCAGAGGCAGATCGGGAGGGGAGAGAGGAGATGGGGGGTCTGTTCCTCGTCACTCCCTCGCTCGGGACGTCTCTCTCTCTCTCTCTCTCTCTCTCTCTCTCTCTCTCTCTTGATTGGGAGCCGTGACGGTGTAAGCAGATTTTTTGGATTTTGCAAAAAGAAAAATGGGCTTAGACCAAATATGATCGCAGATCATGCGAAATTCGACACTTTTTATGATTTAATACATATCAAAGGCATGTCTCGCTGAAGAGTAATTTTGAGGAGAATCATTCATTCGAGCACTCGCCTTGTATGAATATTTTTCCTTTGTTTTTGTTTTTGGAAGTAATTGACTAAACATAGGGTGTAGAGAATGAGTGAAGATTAGCTCATCCCGGGTGAATTTTACCTGAATCCTCATATACTACTTTTAACTCTGCTCATTGATAAGAAGTTGATTTGTTTGATTTGATTTTGCTTGGGGCTTGGATAGGCTGCGTACTGCTTCCTAATCACTAACTGAAGGTGGTCATCCTCCAGTTCCATGTAATTGATCTCAAATCCTTTGTGTTGTTTTGAATGTGAACTTTAAAACTGAAGTTCGACCCGTCCCAGTGTCTTCCAGGCTTCTTCTCCCTTTTTTGTCTTTTTAAAATGGGCTTCTCTTTCCTCTTTGATTTATTCAATCGAATTTCATTACTTCCACGTTGTTCGTCACTTACAACTCCGTTCATATGCCCTGCGCTTGCTTGTAAAATAGGTAGCCCAGCACTACGACCGGGTGATCGCCACTGATGCGAGCGCAGCCTAGCTAAAATGTGCGATGCAGCATCCGAAGGTCCATTATGTCCACGCCCCAATACCCATCTCCAACGCCGAAATCATGACCTTAATTAGAGGTGAAAATTCAGTGGATTTAATTACGGTGGCTCAAGCGGTGCACTGGTTCGACCTACCCAATTTCTACTCCCTCTTGACCCGTCTGCTCCGGAAGCCGGGAGGTGTGGTGCCAGTATGGTGCTACAATGGCATTGAAGTGACCTCTACATTTGATCCGGCCATGAAACGCTTCCGTGAAACTACGCTGCTCTTTTGGGACCCCAACATAAAGCGCGTATCCGATGGTTACGAGAAACTTCATTTCCCGTTCAAGAGTGTGGGGTTGGGATGTGAAGTTGAGCCGCTGCCACTGGATATACCGAAGGATCTCTCTTTCGAAGGGTTTCTGAGGGTGTTAAGGTCATGGTCCGCAGTTACTACAGCTAAGGAACGAGGTGTTGATCCGTTATCCGAAGGCGTAGTGAGAGAGCTTGAGGATGCATGGGGTGGTCCATATTTGGTCAGGTGCATTGTGTACAAGGCTTTAATGCTTGCCGGCACAGTGTAAGCTGTAAATTTCCGTGTCCTCTTTTGACTCCATCGGAATATAATTGAACATAAAGGGCAGTTCAAATGATCTTGTTGGTTGGCAATTTATACAAGCTCAGACAATGTGCTCAGCTGATATGCAGATACCCTATCTCTGTCAAGCATGTCAGACTTGGCTTCTTTTCTCCTTCAATAGAGGTGGCGAATGGCCACATCCTTCGGATCAGTTTTTTCGTCTGTCTTGGTTCTAACCAGGTTTTATTCTTTCCATTTTCAATAGATCAAATGTTAATTCGCTCATCTTTTCCATCCACAACCAGACAATGGTATGCAAGTGCCCTGTTTATTTGACGAATTTGTTTGGATCTTAGTCTATTCTGTTCCAATTCGGTGTATGCATTTCTAATTACGTCAACGAGAGTTCATTTGTGGAAACATGCTTCACGAATCTGTATTTGCTGATACTGTTCAAGACTCATTGGTTTACCACTCCACGACACTTCTTGTTATAGAAAATGTGAATTGGGGCTTGTCCAGCACGAATTGTAATTTCACTGCCACCATTTTCACTCGTCTTTATAGGGTGCATACAATTCCCTGCCATGAAGTCCATATGCAGTAATGAAGCTACGATTCACATCTAGACTATCACAAAATCATCAACATATTTAAATCATTAATAGAACCTTTATCACGGATGATTTTTCACTTAAACCGTAACCAAACTTCTCAACTGTGTTTTCATTCGCAAATATTAAAAACAGAGCAAATTTAGTTCGATCTAGCAAAGGATTATGACCTGGGATGATTACTGATCGGATATGAATAAGGCAAACACAGGTACGGCTTCTAGGATGGGAATCAACGAAACGAGTAGAAACGAGTAGAAATGATCACTTTACGAGTACGGGTGGCAAATGGGTAGGTCGGGTCGGGTATGGGTCGGATCGAAAATGGGTCGATCCATATTTGACTCATTTAACCCGTTTTGACCCATATTCTTGTAGTGTAAATCTAATGACCCATACTCGACCAGACCCGACCCGTATTGCTAAAACCTACTTATTGTTAAAATATTTTTATGCAATACAAATTTAATGAAATTTTTTTATAATTCTTTTTAAAAATATTTTAAAAAATCGAATTTTTAATTTTTTAAAATATATTTTAAAATATTTTTATTTTAAAAATATAATTTTTATAATTTTTATTTTAAAAATATCATTTTTATAATTTTTATTTTAAAAATATCATTTTTAATTTTTATTAATTTTTTTTAATTTTTCTCTTTTCTCTTTTTTTTTTTCCTTCTTCGACCGGCCGTCGGCCACGACGACGACCGGCGACTGGCCACAGGCGAGATTGAGCTCACCGACGTTAGGTAGGGCTCGATCTTGCCAATCCGGCGAGGCCAAGGCCCCGCCTGACGCCGGCGAGCTCGAGCCTCGCCAGATCCAATGAGTCTCGAGCCTCGCCAGTCATTGGCGAGGCCGAGCCACGCCGGATTTGGCGAGGCTCGAGCTCGCCGGCGTCAGGCGAGGCTCAATCTCCGATTTGGCGAGGCAGAGGCCCCGCTCGACATCAGCGAGCTCGAGCCTCGCCAGTCATCGGCAAGGCCGAGCCTCGCCGGATTTGGCGAGACTCGAGCTTGCCGGTGTCGGGCAGGGCTTGATCTCGCCAGATTTAGCGAGGCCGAGGCCCCGCCCGACGCCGGCGAGCTCGAGCCTCACCAGTCGTTGGTGACCTTCCAGGGAGC
This sequence comes from Eucalyptus pauciflora, assembly GCA_007663325.1. Lineage (NCBI taxonomy): Eukaryota > Viridiplantae > Streptophyta > Magnoliopsida > Myrtales > Myrtaceae > Eucalyptus > Eucalyptus pauciflora. The sequence continues at coordinate 917,961 of VMYD01000377.1, read as the reverse complement.
GGCGGAGGCGAGCCGCGGCGGCAGGCGGCGGAGGTGAGCCGCGGCGGTGAGTGGCGGAAGCGGCTCGAAGGCGAGTGGCAGAGGACAAAGGTAGAAGGGCTGTGTCACTGAGGATTTTCATTTTTTTTAGGTTTTAAAAATTGGTTGAAAATGGGTCAGAACGTGTGACCCATTTTCGACCCATATAAAACTGAACTTTGGGTCGAATGTGGGTCATGGCCCATTACAACTTCATAACCCACATTCGACCCATTTGCGAAAAATATTGGTGCAAAATGGGTCCACGACCCATTTTGCCACCTCTATTTACGAGGTCTTCGGTTGCGGCGACTGCGAGCAGGGGTGAACAGAATGTCTAGGGAATGGCAGTGAAATCAGGAACCTGCAATGAAAACTGCGGTTGTCCGTAGCCTGAGAATATCGGAAAAAGTGAGTTGATCAGTGGAATCCAAGAGAGGTCTTTCGCGCGTTAAAGAGGAAGATGTGGATTTATCCGAGAGGGAGCTTTCGAGGTGCTGCTCTATAACCATGTTGCAATTAATGAAGAGGAGCTTCAGAAGTGAGGATAAAACCGCTGGAAATACAAAAGAAACGAGAAATTAGTGCGACGATTGAATCGAAAATCGAAAATAGAAAATCCGACAACCCAGAAAACTTGGCTTCAGTTTCGTTGCCATAATCCAGTAAGGTAGAGCTTGAAATGATAAATTGAGCTCAATGGAGCTCCATCTATGGCTGCTTTCTCCCTGCTTCAAGTCAGGCATTTCGTCGTACACGCAATGTGCCCCCGTCAGCACATATACGTAACCGTGCGTGCTGAGCAGAGGAGTGAATCGGGGGGAGCCGCTAGTTGAGCATGACGAGCGCGTGCTGAAGGAGGATAGACGACGTTGGGTGCGTTTAGGAAGGTTTTTGGGGAAAGTCTTTAGGAAAATGTAAAGACCTTTGAGGAAAATGGTGTTTGGGGGAATTACTTTTGTGATAAAAAAAAATTATCAAAAGAAAAATAGAAAAAATTGACCGACAAAGGCAGGCGGCCGTCGGCGATCGAAATTTGTCGCTGGCGGCCAACATCCAACTCAAGTAGTCCTGGAGACGACTGGGGAGGGTTGCCCGGGGTTGAGCGACCCCTGAAGACCACCAGCAAAGGCCACCCAGGGTCGGGTGACCTCCGGCGACCCCCAAAGACCACCGGCAAAGGCCACCCAAGGTCGCACGACGCTGCCGCGACCTCTAGCGACCCCAGATCTAGGGTGGCGAGGTCGCACGACGCCGTTGCAACCTCCAGCAACCCCGGATTTGGGGCGGCGAGGTCGCGCGACGCCGCCTCAACCTCCGGCAACCCCGCCGCGACCTAGATCCAGGGCGTCAAGGTCGCAGGAGGACCTCGCCGCCTCGGATCTGGGTTGCGGCGAGGTTGCGCGACCTTGCCGCCCTCGGATCTGGGGCGGCGAGGTCGAGGGAGGTCGCGCGACGCCGTCGCAACCCAAATCCGGGGGCGGCGAGGTCGCGCGACCCAGATCGAGAGCGGCAAGGTCCTCTCGCGATCCTATCGCCCCAGATCTGGGTCGCAGCAACCCATACCTCGCTGCAACCCAAATGGCGCGGCGATCGCGCCACCCCTCAACAACGGTCGTCTGGGCAACGGTTGCCAATGATCGCTCGTGGAAGAAGAAGAAGACGATGAATAGTGAGGGCAAAACCGAAAAAACGAAAAACGAACAAGGTTAATTTGGAAAGAAAATTTTTTTTTAGCTTCTCAGCTCAGCATTCTCGGCATGCTGAAAGCCCAAGGCAGCCCCCCAATCTGCCTTGGGCTTTCAACCTTGTGAAGGCTGGCATTTTGCAAAGGGGCTTTGAAATTTTTTTGCCAAACACCCCATCCTTGGCCCAAAGATTTTTGGGGCTTCAAAGTAGCCTTGAGAAGCTACTCCCAAACGCACCCGGCGGAGGCGGAGGATCGAAAACGAAAGAAAGAAAGAAGTTATCAAGGCCAGGCTTGTTGAGTCTTGAAGCGAGCTGAGCTCGTAAAGGTTTGGGCTTTTCTCAGTAAACGCAGGCTTCTTTTTTACTTTCCATGGGCTAAAGCTTTGGGCTGAATTGTTGGAACTTTTATAACAAGGCCTGTAAGACAAGACAAGACACACTCAAGGTGAGCTTAAATTCTGTTCCTTGGTATGGGCCGGGTTTTATGTATACGTGCTATCAGTGCGAAGGACTTTGATTGTCTTCGGGAACCGAGTTTTTTTTTTTTTTTAAATATAATTTTTTCTATTAAGGATTTTCGTAAAACATCCACACATAAAATTTTTGTCGTTTTCAAAATACTGTTTTTTCTTATTTTATACATAATCAATAAAGTCATTTCTTACTTGGTGCGGAATGATTAATAAGTGCCTAGAAAACACTCAATAACAAAAATTTTCTAATAATAATCCTTTATTGGTCACCGTAGCAACTCCTATTCACGACTCGGGAGCAAATGTTAGAGGATCTTTTTTTATTTGTCCAGAAGTTCAAAAGTTGATTCAGAACAGGTGTTGTCTACATCGCCAGAGTCATGTGAAAAGCACGAAGAAGAAGAAAATCCATGTGATCTTGTAAGGATAATGTCCTCCGCTTTATTATTTTTAAATCCATCAACTTTATTGACTCTGAATTTTCTACGGAGACAAAGCCATGTGAAAAGTACGGAAAAAGAAAGAACTCCATGTGATCTTGTAATGATAATGTCCTCCACCTTATCTTTTAAGTCAATCAACTTTATTCTGTAAATTGGACGTGACTGTAAATTGGACGCTGCACCTACCGCGAAGTGGCCCACGCGTGTCTTTTATGGCAAATGGAGTCAAATTCAAATATGTGAAATGCAGTATATTTTAATTAGCATTATGTCATTACTTGTCTTCATTTAATTTATAGTCCTTGGTTTGGTGGACAACCCTGAAAAAAGATCATGTTTAAACATATGATTATTTAGAGATTATAAACACAATTTGTTATAAGACTGGGACGATGAGTGATTTATATAATGCTTGATGATTATGTTGACTTTAAATCGGGAAGTAAGAAATAGTGATTGGTTACTTGACGAATCTTAATTATCGTAAATTACTCTTTTGTTCATCTATTATCATATTCATTATTATTGTTTATTTAGATCTAGGCATGGTTTCTTATGGATTGGTTCGACACGGTTGAATAACCATTGGATTTGTTATATTCAAAGTAAAAAATGTAGGTGCGCAATCATAAAAGAAAAACTTTCTTTAAAAGTACAAGATTGAACTTACCATTGGATAATTCTTTAAAACGTTAAGATAAGTCTCAAATGTTTTTTTTTTTTTTTGGGTAGTTGATAAGTTCCAAATATTGGCAGAAATGGAATTATGCAATCTTTACATTCACCTAATTCACGTAAGATATCTCATAATTTGGGTCCTTTATAGGTCTACTGAAGTTTATGGCTCACATGAATCCGGTGCACCCAATAACTTTTAAATGTAATAGATCAACGTTAAGATGTCTTATGTCGCCACATGTCTAGCTACCATAATTATATGTGTGTTTTCCCAAAGCTATTAAAACTCATTTCTAAAGATAGATATGTGCCAATACATTCTTTAATCACGTTTGTGAGAAGCTTGTAAAAGGATGAACAACCCATTTTATTATTTTCGAGATCCGTGACCATATGATATTGTGTATTAATTTTTGTACATTAGACTAAATCTAGCCATTTAGTTAGGAAAGAGTATCAAAAAAATCGATTGATATCAATTTAGTTCTAAATTTTGAATTTAACTAATTTAGTATCAAATTTATTTGTATTAATTGAATTCATTCAGCTAATTTTACTTGGAAATCGCTGACGTGAATATTGACCTTTTTTTTTTTAGCATAATTGATGTTAACGTACATATTTTTAATAATATTTTCTTAACTTTCTATTTTGGTTTTTCTTTTCCTTTTCTTTTCTTTTCATTTTTTTGAAGACAACGTCTGCTTCTTTTTCTTAACATTCTCTCCTACAAGACCGTTTCGAACCTACGAATTCAACAAAATCCGCAAGACTGCTGCAAAAATAAAGATTAATAGAAGTGGACCCATAAGCATTTGGAGTTTTGACCTTCTGATACTTCATCAGAGGAGCAATTAGGTCTGGTCCAGTCCTCTTCTTCGCGACGCTTGGCCATAGCCAGAGCCATGTGAAAAGCAAGAGAAGAAACTTGAAAGAAGTTGGGCGTGGGAAAAGGTACACCGCTATCTCTCTATGTATTCTTAGTTCTCCACTATATTATTTTTAAATCCATCGACTTTATTGACTATTGACCGGAAGCTGCACCTATTGCGAAGTTGCCCATACGTGTTTTCTATGACGATGGAGTCATATTCAAATATGTGGAGTGTAATATTTTTCTAATAGTAATCCTTGGCTCCGCCATGGCATGTCCTTTTCATGATTGGGAAGCAAATGTTTCAAAGCTATTGAAATAAGCCCACCTCTCTAGGTTGGAAACCATGTACCGTCGATGTCTGAACCGATCTTCCTGTCTCCTGATTAGATCCGAATATTCCAAAATTCTTAGAAGCTATTGGTCAGCTACGTCAATTTTATTATCTCGAGACTTTGTAAAATTAGTAATAATTGAACGGACCCTCTACAAGTCTTAAAAGCCTTCGTCATGACCATATGTCCCCGGCTTGTACTCAAGAACCGCAAAACGAGAGAGAGAGAGAGAGAGAGAGAGAGAGAGAGAGAGCTGACTCTGCTAAGCGTGGAGTGAGCTCCTATGGCGAACTCAGAGACAGGAACGAGGACTAACGTTGAATCTAGAGGTGAGTATCAGGTCTTCCTGAATTTTAGGGGGTTTGATGTCCGTGAAGGATTCGCGGACACCCTCTACCACTTCTTAGATGATGCCCAGATCGGCATTTTCATGGATGACGCCGAGATTAGAGCGGGTGAAATAATTGGTGACAAGCTAATAGAAGCAATTGATAATTCCAAACTCTACATACCTATCTTCTCTCCAAATTATGCATCGAGTCACGCGGAAATTATGTATTAGCAATTGTTGTTAATGTCCGAACCAATCTTATGGACTCGAGATTAGATCTGAGTACATCGAAACTCTTAGAATCTTTTGGTCAACTAAGTCAATTTTAATTTTCCAAATCGATTGGTAATTGGCTCATATCTCGAGTTTTTTTTTTTTTTTTGGTGCTAGATGAACCGCTTTGGCCGACAGCCGCCACGTAAACCCTCAGGTGACGTTAGCGGGGAAACCACCACCCCGACACCACGCGTCAATCACCTAGTAGCCCGCCAGCTTGAGTCTTTGTAAAATTAATTTTATAGTCAACGGTCCTCTGTTAAGTCTTAGAAACTCTTCGTCGTGACGTCAAATATTAAAGTCACGAGCTTGCATCGAGATCTGCAAAACATCTTCGGCTTTTTGCGAAATTGCCTACAGCCGGCACGATGTGGTAGACGGAAAAGTATCTCAAGAGTGCCTTAGAGAGAGAGAGAGAGATTGAGTGAGGGGCTAAGTAGCACTAACCCGCCGACCCGCGATAGGTCATTTTTTTAAAAATAGAGAACTACAACACGTTGAGACATGTTGTATAACACGTTGAGACATGTTGTATATTAAATGAATATTTTTATTTTTAATTAATTAAATTTAAATTCAATATTTTTATTTTTCGAAATTATTTTTAATCTCATTTATTTATTTTTCCGATTAAAAAAAAAAATCCCCATTGGGTCCACCCCTACTCTCTTCTTTCCCTTGTCCATTTCCCCACCCTCAAATTTATTTTTCTTTTCCTCCTCACCACCTTACAGACAGGTCGTCCTTGTCACAACCCCTCCCCCAAAAGTCACACCATCACTGATGGCCCATCAGAGTCCCCATTTTTTTTTTTTTTTGAGTTTCTTATCAAAAACCCTAGCTCAATTACCTCCTCCTCCTTGCCACTCGCCGCATGATCCTTCCTCTCCTCTTCCTCTCAATCCTTCTCCTCCTTCTCCTCGCCACACGACCCCCTTCCTCGCCGCTCGCCGCACGACTCCCTTCCTCTCCTCTTCCTCTTGATCCTTCTCCTCTCCTTCTCGCTGCATGACCGCCTTCCTCTCCTCTTTCTCTCGATCTTTGCTTGCTCTTAGTCCTCATCACAATTGTTTACTGCCTCGCCTTCGGCCCTTTCTCCCTCGCAGCTACAGCCTCGTCGCCGATCCATCGCAACATCACAGTGGCGCCCCTCGCCTCAGTCTTTGCTCTTTCTTTGGCTGTCTCTGGCCGTTGCGGGCTTGCCGACTGTTGCGGGCTTGCTGTCGCTTGCAGCCTCGTCTTTGCTCCCTTGCCCTCGCCTCCACCCTCCATGTCTTCCGAACACGCGTGTCGAGCAAAAGTTGACCACATGTCCGACCGTGTCCGAGCGTGTCGACGTGTCCGACACGCTCTGACACGTGTCGGACACGACATGGAAGGACAGACTTCATAGGTGATGGGTGGCTTTGTGGGGTGCGAAGTGAGCTCCTATGGTGATATCAGAGACGGGAACAAGCACCAGCAATTCAATAGGAAGGGAGTACCAGGTATTCCTAAGTTTTAGAGGACCCGACACTCGTCGTGGATTCGCCAACGTCCTCTACCGCGACTTGTTTGATGCCGGGATTCGTGTTTTCATCGATTACGAAGAGATTCGACTGGGTGAAAGAATTGATGGTGAACTTTTGCGGGCGATCAATGACTCTAGACTCTACATACCCATCTTCTCCCCAAGCTATGCTTCGAGTTACTGGTGCCTTTGCGAGCTTGCGAAGATGGTGGAGAACATCTCTAATTCTCGGGAAGATGAGAATAAGAAGGTGATATTGCCCATCTTTTATAATGTGAAACCTGATGATGTGAAGTTGAGAATCCCATCGTACGAAAATCAGATTCAAAATTTGGAGCAAATGGTGAAGGATAAGAAAAAGAATTTCAATTCTGAGGATGCAGATACATGGCGACGAGCGCTCAAAATAGTTGGTGGCATCAGCGGTTTGGACTCGGACAATTATTTGGGGTAACCATTTAGCTATGAATGTGAAAGTCATTTTTTACAATTGAAAGGTAGATCTTATTAAAATTCATTAATTATATTCCAACTCCAATTTCCCAAAATTGAAATAAAAAGTCTCAAATTCTGTTTTTTTTTTTTAATTTTTTATATCTTGAGATATACAAATTTTTTTTGACCTAATAAAATCATTATGATTTCGTTTTTGACCTAATTTTCATTGTATAAAAATTTAGTTTTGCTTAATCATTTTTACACTAACTCGATCCATGTATGTATTAAGATTCCTAATGTGTGCCAAAGAACTTAAATATGGAACTGAATGCAGTTGCATTTATAAAGTTTTTTCCACGACAAAAGAAATAGGTGAATCTAATATTGCCGTAATTGATCATGCATTTATATTTTGATTCTTCTACGGTTCTGCCCTTTTTTTTTTTTCGCAGGAATTTTGATTCTTCTTCTTGATTTAAAGATAGTCCATTTCTGTCCATCTTTTCCTTCAACTTAAACTTGTAATGGATGTTCAAGTTTCCAATTCATCATGTTCCTCTAGTTTTGAGGGTATCGTTTTTGTCGATCTTTAATCTCGTGGTCCCATCCCGTTTGTCACATGACACTTAAATTCTTGTTTTAACTGAAATAATAACGTAGCGAACAAATTTTTCGTGTCTTTGAACACGATGAACATTCAGAAAAATGAACTTACAAAACTTAATGCTGTTTAGTATTTTTATTTCGGTAAACAACAAAAACACTTCTTCTTACACTGTTTTTCTCATTGGTTGCTTACGCAATGATAAAGTATCAAGATTAGATTCCTGGCTCCATCACTTGACTGATTAGGATCTTCCTTTTGATTAGTCTATGAAATTGATCTGCAAAATAGATCCAACGAAGATTTGTTAGATATTTAAATAAGAAGCACTTATTTACATACTCCTTTTTGTTGATCTCGTAACATAACAATAATATATTCTTATTATGTTATTCATTCATAAGATCAAAGTTTACTACAGGGGAACAATTCACTAGGCGGTGTTTGGATTAACATTATTTAAGATAATCAGATTGAAATTAGCTGGCGATTACATAAGAAGTTGATTCGCTCCAAAAAAAAATTTCACCTCACGTTCCCAACCGATTACTTAGTAGATGGTCCATCAAAAAGCAAGGAAATGAATTTGTTACATTTTCTCAATTGAAACCGTTAAACTTTATGGCAGCGATGGGCATCTGAGCAAGTTGATTGCAAATGAAGTTACAAAACTTAATGCTGTTTCATATTCTTATTTCGGCAAACAATAAAAACACTTCTTCTTACACTGTTTTTTTTCCTTTGGTTGCATACGCGGTGTTCTTTCCTACATGCAATTACAAGTCAAATGAACATCGCCAGCACCATAACTTTTGTATGATGATCATTAAAATGCCATAATTTTTTTTTGACCACTTAAGTGCCATAATTTATACGCAACGCTAACTTGTGTATCATAATTTTTTTTTCTGATCACTTGATTGTTATATAACTTTTAAATCGATTACTTGAGTGCTATAACTTTCTAAAAACTTATACCATAAGTGCTATACTTTGTTGGATTTTCAGCACTTTGTTGAACGTTTTTAAAAAGTCATGGTAGTTAAAGTGATCAATTGAAACTCATGGACCAGGAAGAGACTGATTGGGCAAATAATTGATATTTGGAGGACTAGTCTATAGAGTACTCAAGTAAACATTTTTTTGAGATTTTATGGCACTCAAAGTGGTAAAGAAAAAAGTTATGACCCTTCGAGCGTCATACCAAATGATGAAGACTTGTTAGATATTAAAATAAGAAGCACTTATTTACGTACACCTTTTCTTTTTTTGATCTTGTAACGTAACAATATATTCTGATTATGTTATTCATTCATAAGATCAAAGTTTATTACATGGGAATTGACTAGGCGATGTTTGGATTTATTTAAGATAATCATATTGAAATTAGCTGGCCATTACATGATGATATATTGATTCCCTCCAAAAAAAGTTTTGACCTCACGTTCCCACCCGATTACTTAGAAATGGTTGATCAACATGTAAGTAAATGAATTTGTTAACTTTTCTCAATAATTGTTCAACTTTGTGGCAGCGATGGGGATCTAAGCAAGTCGGTTGTTGAAGAGGTTGTGAATAGGCTCCAGACAAGACAAAGAAAAGTGACCAAAGATTTAGTCGGAATGGAAGATCGAATAGCAGCCATAAATAATTTATTAAACATCGACTCTGGTGGTGTGCGGCTTATTGGAATTTACGGGATGGGCGGCATAGGGAAAACAACACTTGCCAAATTAATTTTCAATCAACTGTGTCCTCGCTTTGGGAAAAACTGTAGCTTTCTTTTTGACGTACGCGAGACGGCAAAAACCAAGGGCCTACTCAAGCTGCAAGAACAATTATTATCTACTATCTCTAATTCTAGAGTGGCTTGCAACATCAGTGACATTGATCATGGGATCTATAGGATTGGAGAAAGAATTTGCAACAAGAAGGTTCTAATTGTTTTGGATGATGTTGATGAGGCCTACCAAATCCAAGAATTAATCGGAATGAATTCTTTGTATCCAGGTACCATTATACTTATTACCACTAGGGATAAAAGAGTTTTCAAAATTAGGGGATTTAAATATGAAATTGTGACTTATGAAATGGAGGGGTTGCACAACAAGGATGCACTTCAACTCTTTAGTAGGCATGCCTTCGATAACAACTCTCCTCCAGCTGATTACTACACTCTTTCGAAGAACATTGTCTCTACTACGGCTGGACTACCTTTGGCACTTCAAGCAATAGGTTCATTGCTTTTTCAGAAAGAGAGAAAAATTTGGAAAGAGATGCTAGAGAAGCTGAGGAAAACACCTCATGGGGATGTTATGGGAAAGCTAAGAATTAGCTATGATACCTTAGAAACGGATCAACAGCAGATATTTCTTGATATTGCATGCTTTTTCATCAGTGAGAATAAGATTAATCCAATCTACGTGTGGAAAGATTGTGGGTTTAGCCCAGAGTATGCTATTGATGTCCTTATTAACAGGTGCATGATAAAGGTTTTAGATGATGACAGCTTTTGGATGCATGATCAATATAGAGATCTTGGAAGGGCAATTGCTAATCAAGAGCGCACCAGATTGTGGGTTACAGATGACTGCATTTGTGAATTAAGATCAACAAAGGTAAATATGACCAAATTTGAATAGAGAATTACCTAGGAGCTGCTATTCTGTTTCATTCTTCTTTCTCTTCAACCAAATGAAATTGTGGGGTACTGACAAATTTCTGCTGCTGCTCCTCAATGTCATTGGCAGACCAATGGAAGTGTTCAAGCACTCTCGGTATCGGGGTTATGCATTCAACCTCCTATAGTTGTCACTCCAAAGCACATTAAACGGTTCCCACATCTACGGTTTCTTTGGTTGCGTCATGCGACCTGCCAAGGCGACTTTACGGGTTGTCTTTCGAAGTTGAGGTGGATTAGTTTACATTACCCGTATGAAATTCCAAAACCCAAATCTCATCCACGTTTTAAAGCAACCCATTTGCATTTAGAAAACGTGGTTGTGATGAATCTTTTTGGCATGGGGTTCACAGAAGATAAGGTCAGGAGCTTAATGAAGGTATGCCAGTTTTCCTCTTAGTCTAATTTTCTCATTCCATGAAGGAGAAAAATTGATGGATTAAATGACAAATGGTACATTTGGGAGCCTGAATCCATATTTATATCTTGCACAGCCATCTAGTTGTCTGTCCTGATGTTTCGTTGGCTTTCTTAGGGGGCAAGGAAATTGAAGGTTCTCACTCTTCAAAATTTTTGGTCCACATATAGGACACCAACCTTTTCGGAATACTCAGTTTTAGAGAAGTTAACTATTTCTTCATTTCCACTTCTGGTGGAAATTGATTGCTCTATTGGGAAACTGAGGTGGCTGACTGACTTGAGTATTATGTCATGTTCGGCACTTGGAAAATTGCCTGAACAAATTGGAGAGCTGAAAAATCTTCAGCACCTCTGTCTTAGGGGTTGTGGTAGATTGAGTGAACTCCCCGAATCAGTTTGGGAACTAAACTCTTTGACAAAGCTGGATGTATCGTACACGAGTATTTTAGGATTGCCTGATTCCATTGGTGGACTCACAAGCCTTTCATCTCTCAATGTCTCAGAGACACCAGTTGCGAATATGCCAGGGACAATGAGCAAGCTCCGTCACCTACGAACACTGGAGTTATCTTTATGTCATGAAATCCAAGAGTTGCCAAAGCTCCCTAAAAGTTTGACTACTCTACGGCTGATATCTAAATCGTTGCAGACTGTCCCTAATCTCTCAAAGCTTACTAATCTAGTTGAACTGGTCCTATCTGATGTTTATGGATATACGAGCAAATCAAATATAATTCAACCTTGTGACTTGCGGTGGATTGGGAGATTATCCAAGCTGAGAAATCTAGAGTTGTGCCTTTTAAATGTCCACGCACCATCTACAGAGTTGGGTTCCCTCTCTCTGTTGAAAGAACTCACTCTAGATGGACTAGACTTGCAAACCCTCAAGCAACTTCCATCAAACTTGACATTTTTGCAGCTCTATCGCACTCGAGTGAAACAAATGCAACTCGATGGGCTTTCTCAGTTGGAAAGGTTGATTGTCAAAGAGTGTGAAATCCTCGAGAGATTACCCATTACTTCAAGTTTGAGAAACTTGAGAGAAGTGGGGTTGTCTTCTTGCCCTAAACTAGTCGAAGTTCAATTTCTTGGTGTCTTAAAATCGATGGGGAGGCTATATATTAAGGACTGCAAATCTTTCGAGAGGTTGGTATGTCTATCGGAGGAGCTACAAGCTCCCGAGTTGACTTATGGTGGGAGGAGACTGTCTCTTGTCTCAAGTTCTTTGAAGATGCTTCAAGAATTCCAGCTGTCGAGGTGCCCAGAGCTACAGGAGATTCAATTTGTTTCTACGTTGGAATCATTGGAAGAATTTTCTGTTGAAGGGTGCATTTCATTAAAAAGGTTAAGCGGTTTGTCCAACTTGAAGAACTTGAATGATTTAAGTATTGAAGGGTGCAAGAACCTACAGGTTATTGAGGGCATTGACGAATTAGAGTTTTTGCATCGGTTGAAAGTTTATAGTTGTGGGTCAATGGAAAGGTTCATCGATGCATCGAGCTCAAAAATACCAAATAAATGCCGGATAAAAATAAAGCATTGTGGGGAGTTACTCGGCGGTGGTTCACATCTTTCTTGCATCACTTGGAAGTCTTACAGAGAAAAGATTCTGAATGGAGCAATAAAAGAGTTGGACTCTGAAACTGAAACAACGGAATCTGAAACAGAAACAGGGGATCCTCTGTTGAAAACGGTAGGCTTTCTTTCTATTCATAGATCATCATTGTTTCTTCGCTTTATTTGCATTCTCTTTCTGCTCTATTCTAGCGAACTAATTCAAAAATGTGTAACCAACGACAATCTCCTTAAAATTTCCCATCTTACTGGGAAGCTTTGTATGCTAGGTTTGTGCCAACTTCGGTAGTTAGGTTAGGGACCTTACATCACTCATCATCTGACTGGAAATCTATACTCTCCATCTTCCTGTTTGTGATTTTTGTTCTGTGCTATCACAATTGTTATAATGAATGGAGCCTATTTCGACTCTTAAAAATTGATGATGAAACTTCATGTCCTTTCTTTTTCTTTTTTTCTTTTTTCACTTGACCAAAGGGCTTGCAAGCCCTCCTATGCGTCACAACGTGGTGGTGCCACCATCACCATAGACGGAATCATACCAGCCAACAATCTCACGAGCATCGTCCCCAGCCACCACCTTCGTTGAGGGCTAATACAGAAAGCTACAACGCAAATTGACGGCCATTTGCTATCGTACCTGTATTGATTCTTGCAGAAGTCCACTATTTTCTCCAAAACCAGACCTCCTTTTCTTAACTTGATGAAGTCTTGGGAAAGTCATGAAGAATTACATAAACGATTAAGAGTTGCTCTGTTCCAATATCAAGGGAATTAAGATATGTGATTCGTGAATGTTGCTTTATTTGAAAGGATTTATGTTCGATTGATGCTTTAGAAAGCATTCTTCCGGTGATTAAGTGTCAGGAAAACTCTATATTGATTCTTCAAGGTTCTTGCTTTTGGGTGTTCAAACTAGGGTATATTGTCATATGGCATCTGGGGATTTTGACGTTTCCTTCTTTAAAATGTTTAATCGACCTTACATATGATATGTCTGAACTTCCCTCTCCTCAGCAAGATAATGGTGATATGGACGACTATGATGGAAGCGAGTATACTGACTCTAGTGATGACGAAAGCAAGGACTCTGAGGACGACGAAGAAGCCGATGAGGAAGAAGCCTACTTCGAGAAAGGGAGTGGTGATGAACATGACGATGAGAAAGAGGACTACGAGGACGACAGTGGAAGCGAGGACAAGGAGGAGGATGAAGGTAAGGATGATGAGGATGAGGACGGTATGGGGTTCTGTAGTTGGCTCGTGGGCCTCCAGCAGTTCATACCGTGGATGACGGCGACTGCAACGGCGACGGCGACGGCGACAACAAGGAAGAGAGTGACCGGGAAGAAGCTGAAGAAGAGGTAAGAGACGACTAAACAGCCGATATCCTTTCTCTGTTCAAAATTCCTGCTGATTTTGGAAAAGCTGATATTAAATCTAGCCCGTAAGGGCAAACACAACCCTTAGAGCGGAATTTCTGAATGTAAATAATGCATCGCTTGCTGGACCAACGCTTGAACTAGATTGACTCTGTATGGAGGAGGGATAGCTAACGATGTGGCCATTGACTGAACCAAGAAGCGACTTCCAATAAACGGGTGCTTCTAAGTTCCCTTGTAAAGTGAAAATGGACTGGTCCGTATGAAGCCATTATATTCCTGAGGTCATTGTAAGGTCGGTTAGACAAATATGTAGTCCTTTAATTTTGTGGTTCATAACTTATTTGAAGAGGTCTTGCTTATAATTATTTATTTACCTCGCTGAACGGTAATTTGTCTATAGAGTTCATAACCTAAAAATGTCAACATTTTGTAATTTAACCAATAATATAGTTAAAATACAATAAATCGGCTTATGTCATGGTACGGATACTTAGCAGTTTTTCTCAATAATAGTGACTTTCCTATAAGTCTCCGTAAATCACAAGTTAGTCATCACCTTTCAAAATGTAGTACTTTACGAAAAAGTCTAGTGAGGCTGAATTTCTTAAGACTCGTAACTTTCTATGAAAGATAGTAAACTACATGAATTTATTGTAATTTTAATTTTCTCTGCTCTTAGAAACAACAATGATCATAACATTCCTTGAGGGTTAATGAATTTAAGGAACCTCTAAATGAGTAATTACCCTTATATTTCATAATTTTTCCAAATAAATAGTAACATTCACAATCTTATAATCATTATTCCAAACGTGAGTCTATCAATTAAACATCATTGACGGTCAAAATTCATTCACTCTTAATCTAACGAATTAGATTGATTTTAACAGATTTTGTGTGACATCTCATGTTCGACATGTGTTAGGTGAACATTTATTGAGTGATTTATAAGTCAACACTTATTCTCAAAAGGTCATTAATTTATGTGGTCACCAAGTTTTGGGAGTTTTAAATTTGAAAAAAAAATGTCAAATAGTATAAAAAGGAGAAAAATTAAAAAGAAAAGGAAAAGAAAAAAAAAGAGTAGAAGAATTAACAAAGTGAAAAAGCTAAATTTTTATTTTTGAAAATGAAGGTAAGACCATCAGGCTTTGTCCGCCAACCCTTGTCGATGTATCGGTGAGGGTCATCAACCCTTGTGCTCGCACACAAGGGCTTGCAAGCCCTCGTACGCGTCCAACGGTGGAGGCGCCACCCTCATCAAAACAGAATCATACCGGCCAACAATCAAGCAAGCAACATCCCCAGCCGCGATATTTGGTGAGGACTAACACAGAAAGCTACACACCAATGCGACGCCATTTCCTACAATTGTACCAGTACTCTAATCTCACAGAATTTCACTTTTTTCTCCAAAGCCAGTTTTCCTTCTTTTCTTAGCTAGACTAAGTCTTGGGAAAGTTATGAAGAAGCAGATCAAAGCTTAAGAGTTGCTATGTTCCAATTTTGAGTGAATGAAATGCGAATATGTGAACGTTGCTTGATTCTAACGGATTTATGTTCAATTGATACTTAAGAAAGCACTCTTAGGGTGATTAGGTGTGCGGAAAATCTTTATGCCAATTCTTAGGATATGGACACTAAAGTGTCATAACTTTCGTACAATACTCACTTGAGTACCATTACTTTTTATTTGATCACTTGAGTGTCATATATTCTAAAGAATGTCTATTTGAGTATCATAAGTTTCAATTGATTACTTGAGTACCATAATTTTTAAAAAACATTTATCCAAGTGCCAAAAATTTGACATGACATGGCACTTAGGGTGAACGTTTTTAAGTAGTTATAGCTTACAAGTACTCGATAAAAGAGATATATAGCATTCAAGTGATCGAAAAAAATTTGCACTGAAATAAAAAATGTCAATAAGTTATAACACTAATATGATTAAAAAAAAAAGAAATTATTTCATTCATAGTATTCTTTTCCCCCTAATTCTTGGTAGGTGCTTACCTTTGGATGTTCAAATTGAGGATTATTGGCATATTGATATTTGGAGATTTTGACGATTTCTTCTATAAAATGTTTAATCAACCTTAGATATGATACTTTTAGACTTCCCCCTTCCCGGCAAGATGATGGTGACAAGGAAAACAAAGGCGACGAGAAGGGAGAGAATGGCAGTGAAGACGACAATGAGGGTGACGAGGACGATGAAGTGTGGATGATAACATTGATAAGGACAACAATGTGCATGAGGTTTTGCAATTGTCGCAGCCTCAACATTATGGTTCATTTCATGACAATGTTAAGAACTAGGAAGGTAAAGGCAAAGACGACAGCGGTGGCGACGAAGTGACAATGACAATGATGAGGATGAGGAGGAAGAGAACAACAATGATGAAGCCAAGAGGAGATTGTTGGGAAAATTTGATTGAGGATGAAGACAGAGCATTAGTATGTAGTTTTTGGATATTTTGACGTATGATAACGATTCCTATCTTTAAAGAATTATTTGTCCCCCCGAATTTTACAACTGGATATCAAACAAAACCTCTAGGATCTACACCAAAGTCATAGAGAAACAAGTTTAGCAATTACTCAATTTCTCTCTTGTATGTTCAGTTGAAATGTGTTGTTGAACTATGTGTGAAAAGAGAAGAAAAGAGAATATGGTGAAGTAGAGAGACTTCTTATTATTACAAAAAGTTGTGACAAACAATGTATGATTTAGTCCTATTTACAAATAATCAATTGACACATCTCTTGAAAGTATTCCTCAATATCACTACTTTAAAAAAAAAAAAAAAACCATCATGAAAAGTTGTGATGAACAATGTATGAATTAGTTTTATTTACAGATAATCAATCAACACATCTCTTGAAAGTAATCATCAATATCACTACTTTTCAAAATCAATCATCATGAAAAGTAGTGATGAACAATGTCCGATTTAGTTCTATTTACAAATAATCAATTAACACATCTCTTGAAAGTATTCCTTAATATCACTACATTTTCAAAATTAACCATCATCACTTTTCATGACCAACTATCATGTCAACAAACACTTCTTTCATATCCATCAATTACATTTTTTCATGATAATAAATTATTTCAATAATCTCTGACTTAGCTTATTATATGTACTAATTTACGTAAATTCATACATACAAGAAGGTATTTGTTAAAATTTGAACAATCAATTAGTATAATCCATTCCATTAACGAAATCAATAGTAGATAAAATTTTGAAACATAATTTCATTTATTAATCGATTTATCACACAAATGAATTTACATACATTCGGTTAGAGATTTACTATGCCGTAGCACTTTTACGGCCTTATGTTCCTCTTGCATACATGAACATTTAAAAAGTTCATTCAACATTTGTTAAAAGTGGCACCACTTCTTATATTCATATAGGTGAAGTTTGTCGCGACCTTTTCGGAGGTGAACTACTATGGTAAAGCTAATGAATTACTAAGCATGGTTCTAAGCACGGACTTTTCTAAATCCTACCAATTGCAACTTGATACTCAATTCAATCTTATAATTTATCTTACCTTTTGGAGCCGTCGCTAATCAATTATGGATTGATTAGACACCTCGATAAAATATGGGAGTACAATTTATTTTTGTTAACTAGAAATTCAATGGATTTAGGAATTTGGTTACGTTGGCCTTTTCGATATCTTTTCTTTTTGTTTTGAATTTTTTTTCATGCAGTCTTTATCCATTTTTAATCCTATGCCACTAACATGATGGTAATGCAGGTGTGCAATCAACAATAAAACATTCAATAATAAATTAATGAAAAGATTAAAGAACTTGGAATACACGAGCAAGTGAAAATGGATCTCTATTGATTTTCCATTGAGACGGGTTCTAGAAGCTTAGATTTTGGAAACAAACATGCAATGACGAATGCATTTTACTAATGAAGAGTTGATGAATAATACTAAAGCATGACCTAAGCTATGTGTGATATCTAAGATGAAAAGTCAATTGGTTCTTTTTGTTTTTCCTTGTGTATGAGATGAACTCCGTAAATGCAACAAGGACACGACTCGATAAATGCCATGATTACATGCACCAAGCTAACATGCAATGATGAACTAACATAAAGTCCTAAATGTCATGCATCATTGTATGATATAATGAATTAACTATATGGAATGTTGTGAAATCAATTCCTAACCATATGACATGAATGCTATAGCATGAGAATTAAACATAGATTAATTCTATGATGCAAACTATATGAATGCTATTTTTATTTTTGATTTTATGAACAGCAACTTTAAATCCTAGACTTTACCAAAAAAAAACTTTAAATCCTAGGACTCTAATGTGGCCTAATGAACTAGTCATTGATGTGCAGGAGCCTCGGAGATAAGGATTGACTCAGCTACGGCTGGGTGTTCCCTGGAAGGCGCCGAACTTGCTGGAGAACTCGAGGAAGTCATGGGACATGATTGGGACACCCACCGGGCGGCCATCAGAGCCCCACCTGCCCATCGGGAAGCAGAACTCCCGTAACTTCTTGTCGATGAGTATGAATTACATCCCAACAGATGGGGATGGGCAAAGGCGGATTGCTGCGGGTACTTGGAAGGAATTTCGAGACGCCTCGACTACTGGAGGACCAAGGGAACAATGCCGGAGGGAGGAGGCGTTGCGCAAGATGGGCAAGGTTTGGAGCCACCGAGGGGCAAGACCGAGAGAGGGCCTAGAGATTGGTGTTGACACCTAAATTTTGACGGCCCATTTTGAAAAATTAGGGGTTAATTTTATTTTTTTAATTTCATAACATAAAGATTTATGTTGCATTTATTTTTTATTTGCATTTTTTTTATTATTATTGAATCGGTGTCGGATAAATTCAAATTAGTTGGCCAAGCCTATTTTTAAATGATAAGAAATTATCTTGTGAGAAAATAAAAATTTGAAATTTTTCGGGATAGGCCAAGTGAAAAAAATGAATATTTCGAATGCGATTTGGCTTTTTAGGATTTGGAATTAAAGAGTAATTTTATCGAAATCTTGGATCATTATCAATAGGGATTAATTTTGTGAAAAAAGATTTGCGGATGTTGAATTCGAAAAAATTAAAATCCTAAAATTTCCCCTATAAAAGACCAATGCGCACAAGAACCAGGGGGGTTGGCTTCTCTTTGGAGTCAAAAGAGAAAAAGAAAAAAAACACAAAGAAGAGAAAGCAAGGAGGCCATCGTGCGTTTGAGAAGAGGAAAAGGTGAAAAGAAGAAAAAAAAAGAAATCAAAAAGCAAAAGCAGAGAAAGGCAAAAGGTAAAAGGGCAGGTGAAAAAGTAAAAAGGGGGAGGGAAGCACTGTGCTTCTCCTTCGTGGAGCACCGGCCGCCGTTGCTCACCAACGCCGGGACGCCTACCGCCGCGCCGATCACCTCAGCCACGTCCAGAAGTCTCCTCTGCTCCGTCACGCCTCCGCCCGCGAACCGCCGCGCAGCCCCGATCCGGCGACCCGCAACCCGCGCCCACGTCGCTCGCCCGCCGCTCGAGCCACTCCGCCTCAGCGAGTAACCCACGACCTCCTGTCGTCCGTGAGTTGCTCCGTTCTTTGCTGAGCCTCCATCTAGAGCCAGACCCGAGCTGATCTGCAGTCGCACCACCGGTCACCGCACCTCCGCCTCGCCGGTCACTGCTGACCCACCTGCTGCGACGACCCCGACGCCCCTGCACGCTGCTCTGATCCGCGCGAGCAGGATCGGATCCGAGCGACCCACTGTGATTTCTGCTCTACCGTGACGATCGCTGCCGCACGAAGCCCGAGGAAGCCGAGCCTGAGCCCAGCCGCGACTCGCTTCCGCTCCGCCTCAGCCACCGCGAACCGAACCCTCCGCCCGTGCGCCAGCCCACCTGAAGTTGCGGAGTGACACCCCTGCCCTGACGCTGCCTTGCCGCCGGCCACCTATACCCGAATCTCCTCACTGTGCGCCTGCTGCCGGAGCTCCGGTGACCCGCCGGACTGATTGTCGCCCTGCCTTGGAGACCCACGGTTACACGTGGGAAAGGAGAAACAAGGAAAAAACAAAAAAAGAAGAAGGAAAATTAGGTAGTTTTTTTTACTTTTATTTTTACTTACTTTTTTAAATATTTTATTCTTTCTATTTGTTAGGTTATGTTTTTGGTTATGTTATTTGATAGTTTTCTTTAGTCTAGGAATTTAAATTGTGATAATGGGTGCGATATTTGCAAAATCTTGTAGGCATTATCTTTAAGGAATTGCCCAAAATTATGTAATTATTAATTTGGTCCGTAAGACGTCGGATCATTTTTTTGATTATACTAATTTTTGGGCATTTTGATGATATTTAATTTGCTAAATCATTATAGTTATTAATTTGATCCGTAAGATTTCGGATTAGATTTTTAATTATTTTGATTTCTTGTTTGATGTCTAGGGTTAAAAATAATCGTTAATTTGACCCGTGAGACAATGGGTTATCTTTTCGTTTATTTTAATCCTTTATCTGTTTGAATATCTTGCTTGTTAGATTTAATATTTGTTTTAGAAAATCACTAAGAAAAATCAAAAAGACATTTGGATTAGGATTTCATTTGGTTTTAGAATATTTCTGGTTGTTTTGCATATCTAGAATAGGGATTTTGTTTTGAATTTGAAAAAATTTTAAAAAAACAAAAACAAAATGCATTCATTTAGGTTGTTAGTTTTTATTCGAATTGCACGTTTAATTATGTTAGTTTTAATTTTGAATTTCATAAAGAAAAGCAAAAACAAAATCAATCATTGTGCATATTAGGTTAGAATTGCATGTTTCATCTTTAATTTAAATCATCTTTTTTAGATAATTTGCATTTTAGATTAGGATAATGTCTCAATTTAAATTAGGATTTAATATGATCTAATCCTTAGTTTAAATTGGATAGAATTTTAATCTAGTTAAATCATCTTTGCATTCGAATTTCATGAAATACAAAAATTGTCTTAGCATAAGTTAATTTCAATTTTTAGGACAGATTGCATTTTTAAAAATAGGAACATCAAATGCACATCATTTAGTTTATTTAAGTTCATTCAATTAGAACTTTCATGTCATTAGATTAAGCCATTTAATAAATGTCACGTGACATATAGCTTGCATATTAAATTGCATGAAGCATGTCATTTTAGTTTAAATAATTTAGTATGTCATTGCATCACGTTGCATGTCATTATAATTAGATCATTTAGATTGCATTTAATTATTGCATTTCTTCATGTCATATAGTTTTAGGTCATGTCGTCATTTCATGTTTGAATAGTGATAATGCATTGCATAAGTCATGATTTTTAAAGCGGAAACAAAAAAATTGATTGCTTGTTAATTATGAATCATATCTAGAATTGTTGATGTGAATTCTAAGTTAACATTGCAGATGATTTCGTTGCTTTAAGGTATGCTTTTTGCATTATTTAAATTGCTTTCTTGATGTGTTAAATTGGTGGTATGCGCACATGTATGATCACCTCACATGTTAGGAAGCTTAATTAAAATCAAATCAAGCTGCTTGAAAAACATTTTTTTAGAAGTGGTACCGAAAGGGCACTAGGATAGTCTAGTGTAACCAAGTCCCCGTGCCCAAAATCTCTGGTTCATAGAAGTAAGATAATCCTCCCATTATTTTACTTAGGTGTCTAATCGACCTACCCTAAACCGATTAGTGGCGACTCCTAGATAATGATCTTTTGCATGTTAAATCCTTAAGTCGCGATTTGGTATGGGCTTGGGAGAGCCCGAGCCAAGCTTAAAGGTTTAGTAGTCCATCAACCTAATTTTAGGTGGCAAACCCGAAAAATTGGGTCGCGACAATTGGCTTCAGAATTTTTCGGATTAGTGCATGTATGAATGCCGATGTGGCCGAGTATGAGATGTGAGTGGGTGTGAATCCATTCTGAAAATCTCAATTGAGGACTGTATCCGAATGAAAATCAAACCACCAATTGGTTACCCACATGGTATCCAAGTTCCACAAGTTGGCCTCCACTGAGGTTGGCTTAGTATTTCCTTCGAGTTTTCTTTTGCCTTCGCTGACCAAGAAGACTAGCCCCATTCCACTAATACTGTGACATCCCATATTTTCAACCATGTTTTCTATTGGATAAATCGGGCATTTCATTGACGCCCCTATAGGGCTGTTCTTAGAGTTGATCACTCTTGAGATAACTAGACTATCTGGGGAAGCCATTAAGAATTTTTAGGCAAATAAACTTGAGAATTCGACCAGGAATCGGCTACTCGACCGTGCTTATCTTTAGAGGTCATTGCGGCACAGATATAAATCGATTTGACATCAGAGATAGGTCGGTTCGATTAAGATGTGTGGCTAATCATGGGTGACACCACTAAATTGGAAAATTCTCATCGATCGGCACTAATATTTTTCCATTGTTTTGGTACCTTGTGTCCGTATTTGAATCCTCAAGATTTTCACGACAACCGGGAGTCACCAATGAGTCGAGTGGGTTCATAGTGGCTCGAAGAAAATCGACCACGGGTCATTTGCACTAAAAATGCCTGAAAGTTACCCGGTAGCCTAGGTCACGCTAAAAACGCGCCCGATGAAATTAACTGTGAATTCAAGTCCGATTTCAGAAATTGAAGATTCTGTCATATCACAATAAATTCTAGAAACGTCGAATCAGTCTCAGAAGAATTTTCAGAGATTTCGAGATTTTTACAGAAAATCGGGTCGGACGTCACGGAAAAATTAATGGAAATTCATATGGGCTAAGTCGATGGAATTTGGGACTTCTAAACTGAACCTTTGAGTGTCGGGGAGTTATAGAAAATTGTTCGGGATTTTTCTTCACCGAAATTGGATCTCAATTTGGGAAATTGAGTGATGAAATTAAAGATCAAAATGTGAAATTCGGATTGGAAAATGGCAGCAATTTTAGGCTTCAAATTTGATTGGTTTATAAAGATTATTACAAGAAAATATTAGAGACCAACCAAGATAAGGATAAAGAAAAAGGAGGGGGACAAGCAATTAAGGGAATGGCTTAGGTTTGTTGATTTTTGGGTCCCTCCCGTCGCTGTCTTCATCATCACCGCTTTTGTCTTCTTCTCAAAGTGTGACTTCGAAGACTGCATTTCCACCGATCGACATCCTCTCACGCCAGTGAACCACCCTCCTCTGCCATGAAGCTCACTCACCGAAGACCCTAGCAACGTCCACCGAAGTTCCTCTCTTCTGCCACTCATCCAACATCGAACGCCCACCAGTCAGCGTTGCAAACTCCCCATCCGGTTTGTTGACCAGCAACGATACCCACGTATCCTCCGCCGAAGCAGCTTCCGACTTTGACGCTGTAGCCCGACATCTCCACGTGGAGCTCCATTCCACCGAACAGCCGCATGAAGCCAGCGTCCACCGAAGCCACAATCGGCGCCATGCAGCAGTCAACCTCGGTGGATCTCTCCCCAACAAGTTTCAAAAGTTGATTCCTGCAGCTACCAGCGAAACCCCACGCGGCTTCAACACACGAGCTGCCCACCTCCATTCAAGCTTCTCTCTCCCTCGTGCAGACGCCAGCGCAGCCATTTCAACTTCACGAGCAGCAATTTCGGTCTCCTCTTGCCCGTGAATTTGAGCGGCCCAGTAGTGAATCCACCGAAGCAGCTGCCCTCGTCCGCTTTCCCTCCACGCGTCCACAGCAGCGTCCTCTAGGTCAACCATCAACCGTTTGTTGACCCTTGTGTTGGTAATTTGTTTATAAAACAAATGAAGAGGTGCCTTGTCCCACATCGAAAAGATGTGAGTGCGCACGTGGACGAGATTTGGCACTAACCAACAATCATTGTTTTATTTATTGAAAATTCGGATTTATTTCTATAAAAATTAATTATAAAGTCTTGTTGAAATAGTGCGACTGTTCACGAAAAGTTATGATTATTTTTTAATTATTATTTTTTTATTCCGAATTTTGTTTGTGTCTTTTCAAGACAACCTTTGAATAAAGATATCCGTTCGGTTTGCAACATTTCCCGAAGGGTTGCAATTGTTCGGTTTTAACTTCTTACGAATGGACACATTTGTTCACTTGAGCAATTTTCGAAAGAATGTGTTTGTTCATTTCGCAACCTTTCACGAAGAGTTGTCTTCGTATTTTAAGACTATTTTATATATACTTGTCAGAGAGAAGAAGAATAGGTGTGATCATTTTTCATCTTTTCGAATATCTTCTTCCATCTTTTCGTTTTCTTTGGAGAGAAACTACAGCCATTGTTTCCAATTGTTTCTTATGAGAGACCCTGGAGAACTATTAGAATTGCTATCTAGTATTCTCATTTGAGACTTTGTTGTATCCTGGAGGAAATTTGCCGGTGACCATTAGCAACTTTGTGGGGCAAATAAATCCTTAAAGAAAGTGATATCACGCCTCAAAGTCCGACTCGAGTACTCTAAAGATCCGACTTCATTGTTCTACCCAATTTGAAGCAGTATTTTCCCAACACCTTGCACCTGCCGTCTTCGTTTCTTCGTGCGCCCAGCGGAGCCATTGGAGACCGAAGCTGCCACATTTTCTCACTGCATCGACGTCCTCTGCAAGAGCAGCATCTTCGGCCCACTCAGTTAGTCCACGAAGCCAACAGCCACGCAATTTTCAGCCTTTGGTCCGGCCACTTGAAGTCCACAAATCAAGCCCACGGCCCACATCTTCAGCCCACACGATTTCAACTCAAATCAGTCCAGCAAAGCCCAATTGAAGTCTACGAATCCAGCAAGTTCGGCCCAACTTGCAGCAAGCCCATTTGCAACCCAAGCCCGCGAAGCAAGTCAGCCCAAGCTCAGGCCCAAGTTGAGTTCAAGCCCAGAAATTTCTGCGGGTTTGCGAGGCTTGTAGGCCCGGCCCGGGTGTCCGCTGACGCCGCTGAAAATTCGGATTTCGGTCGCCGTCGCGGTATTCCAGTCTTCGCTTTGCCAAGTGAGTTTTACCCACTAATGCTTTCTTAGTTTGCTAATTATGCCTAAGGGTTGGTTAGATTTAATTAAATGCAATTAGGTGGTTAGATTAATTTAGATAAATTAAATTAGAGACTTAATTATGCATGTTAGGTGGTTAGAAATAGACATTAGCAAGTAGGCATGCCATGTTATTTATTGAACGAGTTTCGGTAATTTTACGGGCTTGTCTCGGCCTCCAATTAGGCATTATGGGCCTAAATTGGATTTTTAATTTTTTTTTTAAAATTAATTATTTAATTAATTATTTTTCTGGAAATTCAACCGGGATGGTCGGTGACCGGAATTTTATGCTGATGATTGTGGTGCAGTTCGTTTATTTAATTGAGCTTTATTTTGTGCTAAATTAATTTATGAGTGATTTTAAGATTTATTCCTAAATTGAATATTCTTTGGTTATTAATTGAAAAATAACTGGGCATCGGTTGACAATGCCAAAAATGTTTTGGTAGACTACAGAAAATGGTGGGATTTATAGAAAGGAAATTATTCTATTTTGGCTAAGGCCGATTGTGTACCCACACATGATATTTTATCGGATATCTTTGATACTAAGGAATTAAGCCAAAATATTATGAAATTGAGGAATTTAATTATGAAGTGCAATATCGTTGGCCGCGGTTGAAAGGGTCGAGTGGGACCATAAAGCCATTGAATTTTGAAAGGGTCGAGTGGGACCATAAAGCCATTGAATTTTGAAAAGGGTCGAGTGGGACCATAAAGCCATTGAATTTCGAAAGGGTCGAGTGGGACCGTAAAGCCATTAAATATTGAAAGTGCCGAGTGGGGCCGTGAAACCACTAAATATAAGGAAGTTGCTTGGTGGGGCTGTGGTTACCACATATTATTAAGTTGTGTCCTAAGGAACTTGATTCATAACTGGGGATTGAATTGGAATAGTGGAAATGATCGGCATTGATACGTAATCGACTAGGTCGATTTGATCGATGCTTCGATATGTGATGTGATTGCTTGGGTGCCTATTTGATCTGTGCTAATATGCAGGTGGAATCTGAGGCCAATGTAAGTATTCTGACTTGTGTTGTGCATAGGCAGCCTTAAGGCGTATTGGTTTACTAATCGAGTCTTAGGGGGTAGAACTTGCTGAAACGTTGTCTCATTGGTTATTGAATAACCATTTTAGGTCCCTAGATGCAGTAGACTTGGATTTTAAAGATCTCGAAAGTTCGATGCAAATCTGCTGAAGGCTCCAGTTGGAGTATGGAGGATGATGAAGAGAATGACAGGGACCGCACTTGTAGAACCTCACTTCTACTTGTAGACCTTGTTTTAAACTGGCTTAATGTGAATTGAACTTAATTGTTCACTTTGTACATATATATGCACTGGTTTGCAATGTGTATAAGAGTGAAGGTTTGAAATTTAGTCATACTGTTCTATCCTAATGTTTTATTGTCTGTGGATTTAATAATTGCTTCCGTATGTGCTTATAAAAAAAAAGAAGGAAAGGGTCGGCGATACGTAGTTCTGGGATATCGCATTTAAAATTGACCAAAGTAAGGGATGTGTGTGTGCCTGAGGATCGGGGCGTGACAAATACCCCACCGATCGGGCACCATTCACCGCTCAATTTTTTCTTTTTGGTGTTCCTGCGTGTGAGAAAGTGGTGCAACGATGAGGTGATGGCCTTTGATGTGGCTCGGTGATGGGCTTGATGTTGTCTCTGTCATGGTAGATATTAAACCGAGAAAAAGAGATCAACTTCTGGGACTTAGACGCAGTGGTAGTGTCGCTGGTTTCCGGGGGAGTTGCAGTTGAGCTGGTGGAGATGTTGGACGCTTCGTGGTCGCTGTTGGACATTCGCTAGGGTTGCTAGGTGTGACCAGGAGCCGCCGCAATTCGCTGAGAGAATTACCGGAGAAACGATCGTTGATAGCAGCGCCTCACTTCACGTCGAGAAGTTTGTTCTTTTGCGTACCTCTCTCCCCCTCTCTTTGCCGAGCGCCCTCTTCTTTTTATAGGATGAGGGATGATAAAAAATCATATCTCGTCTTTCCACCTTAGTCCCATCCTCTTTATAATTATGGACTCTTGACCTTGGTATGAGATAAGGATCAGAACAGAAATAAATTTATTATGACCAGATCTCCTTATCTTGACGAACTTGAATAAAAATCAGTTCAGTTTAAATCACCATAACTTGCGCCCACGAACATTACCCCCACAAATTGGCCGAAATTTATGGGCTCTCCTTTTTTGGAATTAAAACAACTTCTCGCATTCTTGTAATCAGACAAAGCTCGGATATTTATGATATAGCTTCCAAATTCTTGGAGCGTCAAATCCAATGTTTAGGAGTTCCGAGAAAGTCGGAAACTGAACTTTACGCCTATTGCGTGGGTTGGCCCATTCGTCTTGTTTACCTTTAGTCCCCTAGAACATGCTTGATTCTAAAATCTAGTGCAAATGCAGATCAATAACCTTTTTGCTTAGAGGTTGGGTTGATTCATAATTTACTATTCTATAAATGACTAAATGGATTGCTAAAATATGTGTCAACAAATTTCCTAACTTCTTACCTTAGTCATGCCTTGCTCAAATCTTGATCTTTATTAAGAGTATTTTCTTACACTTATCCTCCAATAAATTTTCATAAGGGCTTTGTTAGCATGGCTACGTGAGAATAACAGCTTATTATGAGTCACAAATTTTTAAAAGAATAGATCCCGCAACAATTTATAATTCTTTGTTATTTGGTTCTTTGTGGTCTTGAATAGACTGTTATTCCTACAATACATTAAAGACTGTTACATAATCATTTCTCTTTTCATAAATACTAACCTTGTGTCTCAATACTTGATCACCGTAACAATACGATAGCTTTTTATTATCCATTGAACTATGACAATTTCGTTAGAAATTGTAAATTTGTCGACATATAAATTTTTTCTGAAGAATGGTGTTGATACAAAACAAAGGTTTGGTTTTGCAATCTACTATCTTTCATCATCTCTCTAATTTTGAAAGGACTCCGCTAGTTTATTCCATGGGCGATAATGATGACAACGACGATGTCAACGGGGAAGGCGATGGCGACGAGGACGAGGATAAGGACGAGGACAAGGAAGAGGAAGAGAGGGATGAGGAAGAAGCCGAAGAGGAGTTAAGAGGCCACGACAACCCAAAACTTAGTTGAAATCTGTTCTCTGTTCCAAATTCGTGTTAAATTTTTTGAAACGCTGAAAATAAATCTAGCAAGCGTTGTTGCTCTAGATTGCAAGCTTACTGCAAATAAATCTGTGATTGGAGAAACTAATATTGAAATTGTTGGTTTACAATCTAAAGGAGGGCTTTCTCCACATCATCGTCCCCTGCTTTGCCCTACTTTCTTCAAATTTGAGTACCCACTGATTGAGAGAGAAAAAGGCAATTGAAAAAAAAAAGTCACGTCAAAAAATTTTATTGGTTCATTTGGACGCAACTAAAGGATTATGTTGACTCTTGTCAGTTGCTCGTGTTTGGGTGTTCAAAGTAGGGATTAATGTCATATGATATTTTGGGATTTTGACCTTTTCATCTTAAGATGTTTATTCCACCACAACTATGGTATTTTCAAGCCTCCCTCTCCTCAGCAAGATGACGGTAATGACTACAATGACAATGAATATGACAATGGGGGCAACTACAACAGCGAGGATGATGACATGACTAAGATGACAATGCATAGGAGGTTATGTAGTCGTCTCACGGACATCCATAAGCTCATCCCATGGACAACGACAAAGAGAAGGAGGAAGGCGAGAGGTGAAGGCGAATCGATGGCAACGAAAAGAAAGAGGACGAGATCGATGATGAAGAAGCCGAAGAGGAGGTAAGAGATGGAACGAAATGATGTGCTTACTTATTTTTTCCTTCGAAACATGTGGAGAGATGATTAAGACTAGTAGTTGAAAAAGTGTTAATGCCCATATCCTTCCGGTCTCGAGAGTTACTTGGTGAAACCAACTTGATTTCTTGTCTCTTTCATTTCTTATCAGCTCTTGTTCTATTCCTTTTCGATCATTTAGATGTTCACTCCTTTTTTTTTTCTCTCCATAAAATGACAATGGTGTGCAAGTGCTCTATTTATGGCACATGAATTTGTTTGGATTTTACTAGTTAATCAGTTCCGATTCAGTGTATGCATCTCATTTTGTTGAGAGTTGCCCCGTAGAAACATGCTTCCTGAATCTGTCTTTTCTGATATTGTTCAAGACTCATTGGTTTACCACTCTATGACACTGAATAACCATAAAAAACAAGACGAATATTCTTTTCCCAGATCAAATCCTTCGACCTTGGCCTTTCAAGCAAACAGGTGACTCCCAGGATTCTTCCCCCTTTAAGGCTTTTTCATTGTTGATCACATTGTGGGCCGACTCCAATTTACTCGTGAAGGCAGGCTCGATTAATCAGGGCTTCTTGTCCATCACGAAATGTAATTTCACTACCACCATTCTTAATCGTCTTAAAAGTATTAAACAAAAGCAGGAACACCTCAATGGGAAAGGAATTAAGGTATAATCTCTCCTAGTTAATGTGATGGCCTCTCAAAGGACCAATTAAAGATGGCAATTTTTAACTATTGTGACCCTCCCGACGTGGTTTCGGAGAGTGGGTTTGGAGATCATGTTGAGTTTGCATCCCCAAATGACTTGGGTACTCACAAATCCTTATTTCACGCAACGTTGGACTTTGCATTTTAAATTCTATTAATCCTAGAAGATTTCTATGTGAATGAGCTGCCACTAGCTTGATAGGACCAACTAGGAGTTAAGTGAGAATACTTCACTTCTCACACAATTAAAAATCTAAGATCAGGATGTGATTAAACTAATTGCCTAACTAGTGCCCTTTCGATACAATAACTTCATTGATTTGTTTAGTCATTACCCTATGCCATTGAATGATATCCATGCATAAGTGCACAATCGAGGGTAAGTAACCAATCATAATCAAGATGATAAAAGTGAATTATAAGGAAGTAAACCCGATAAAGTGTTAAGCAAAGAAACCACATACCCTTGTTATTAATCCCCTAGACAGCAATCCCATGAGGTAAATATAAAATAAGTCAACTTCCTTGTCTAAAAGATAAATCCATTTAAACCTATTACTAAATCAAAAGTAATCACTAAAATCCGTAAACTATATATACACACACACTAATTAAATAAAACTAAGCTAAGGGCGTACATAATAACCATTCTGTTTCTCTTCTAGAACTATTTTTATGTTTTTGACTTGTTTTTGGTGTGTTCTTTCAATTTTTTTCTTATCATTATATTCTGCATGAGTGGATGGCTTGTGTGCATTATTTTTCTAGAATCAACATGCAATTTCATAACAAATACATGGTCATTGATTGAACCAATAAGCAACTTCCAATGAAGGCGTGCTTCGAGGTTCCCATGAAAAAAACAAAAAATAGACAAGTCCATATATGTCGTGACCCTCTTGGTCAAGCATCGGGGATAAACAAGTTTAGAGGTAATACCGAATTGGGGACCAATGGTCCTCAATTAGCTCAAGTTTTGTCAAATCCTTATCTCATGCAATGTTAGAATTTATGTTTTAGTCTCGATTAATTAAAAAAAAAAAATCTTCTATATGAAGGAGTGGCACAAATTTATTGGGGCCAGCTAAAGCCAAGTAAAGTACGTGAGGATACCACACTTTTTAGAGTTGGGACATGATTATACTAGTTTTTTTAATTAGGGCCAATTCAATATCTAAACTCGATTATCTGTCAATAGAATCTCACATGCAGTTTTCTTATTCAATTATGAGTCCTAAATTTCTTGTCCACTGCCCATGCAATATTTTTGTATTTATTATGGTCCTAAAATGTAATCTAATCATTCAACTAAAATAGGAAAATCATAATTTAGAAAAACAATATAAAAGAATCACAAACAATTCATCAAATATAGTAATGAAAGAATGAGTAAAGAGTAAAATTTAGTAAAGTAATCCAATATTAGTCAAGCAAAGAAAGTGACATGGCCTCATCATTAAGGCTTAGGATTTCAACCCCCACAAGCTTAGTTGAAATCGAATTCAATTCTTTGTCTAAAGGATCAATCTACCAAAATTGAAATATAATAAAGCTACTCATTAAATTCTCTAAATTATATGAATACTAACTAAATGAAACTAAACTGATTCTTTTTTTTTTTTTGGTCAGTCCTACTCTAATCCTATTTTACACTCACTTTCAGACTTTTGATTTGCCTCTTGCAGGGCGTGGGAGTCGAAACCCACGCTTGAAACTTACGCGTCCCCACCCCATCCCCTCCTGAGAAGGTGGGGATTTGAACCCCTCACCTCCCCCTTCCATGTTGGAAGGGTGGCCACTAGGGCGAATCCCAGTGGTTAACTAATCTGGTTCTAAAAACAAAATCTAACAACCTAATAAAGGTCTATTTTTCTAACTATTTCTCCAAAAAAACTTATTTTTTATTTTTTATTTGTGCAAAATGGGCCTAGGGTCGGGTCCTTAGGCCCAATCCGAATATGGATCACGAGTGGATTTCTGGGTCTAGACCACAAACACCAATGGGCTTATTAAGGTAAATCCACATCAATCAAATTAAACCCAAGTCACAAAAACTTGGCCCATATTTATTTAGCCTAGTCAAGCCCACTCACACTAAGACCATGATAAGCCTTTTTAAGCTGAAACTACCGCAAGCCGAACTATTTTCTATTATAACTAATCTCGAGCCCAATTTATTTCTTCCCCTTCTTCTTCTTTCTTATCAGCATTTCCATTTTTTTTTTTCATTTTTTGCTTTCTCTTTGTGCCCTTTCATGAAGTAGAGCTCTTTTGGCTCTATGCAGCTCTTTCTGCGATTTGAGAACAAACTCCCAACTTACAAATCACTGGATTTGCTTTAATGGCTATCCTTCCCTCATGAGAAAGGGGAGATGGGGGGTTCAATTCCCCACTTTCTCGAGATTTGGGATGGGGATGAATAGTTTCGAATGTAAGTTTCGACTACACCTTGCAAAGAGACATAGCAAAAGGTTGGAAAGCGAGTTAAGAGTTGAAGTAGGACTAACAAAAAAAAAATCCCAATTAATACATGAGATTTCCAGAACTTACAAAATAACAGCGATGGATCAATATATCAAAATCATAAGTTGTAAACCAATCTAAGCTCCACCATCAACCGCCTCCATCAACAAATGCCAAATTTTCACAATCAGCCATTATGCTCAGCCATTGTCACCGGCCATCCAGTGACAAAAATTTTCATATTGGTAGACATTCTCTGAATTTCAAAAACTACCAAAGCTGATATGAGCAATTTCAAGACAATATTGGATATTTGGTAATATGCATTTCCTCGCCATTGTTCATCATTAGAAGATCATCCAATACGGAGAACACAATAAACAAAAAAGAAAAAAGAAAAAAAAAAGACAAGTTCAGATTCAGTAACAATGAAACGATGAGTGGTGTCAGATCTATATACTTAGTAAATCAACTTCTAAGAAACGATTCATTTGAACACGTTTGAGATCTGACATTGTCATGATCTATTTCTCGGTCATGCCTATGAGGTGTTTGGTCAAACAATATACGCGCAACAAAACGATTAACTCAAGTTATGGAACGGAACCAAAGCCATGTTTTCATCTAAAATCCCAAAAATCAGGGTTAAAAATTACAGCTCAGATCTTAGGTGAATTACATCCGAACTACATGAACGTGGCTCTTTTACACATCTCACCGTAACAGAGCAAGAAAGAGGGGAATGAGTTTACCTGGTTTATTGGCGGTATGGATACTGCAACAAGAGGAGACGAAGAATAAGAGACTCACGATCGTCCAGGAACAAAGTTAGAACCAGCGGAGAAGTTCGAACGGAAACTGGATTCGTCGTATCTTAGGGAAGCTGGATTTTCTGACGATGAGCATACCAAAGGATAAAGGTTTTAGATGCGCTTGGCTATGAAGTTCAACGCCCGCGCAGAAGTACAGAGTGAGTGCGAAGCACTCTGGACACTCCGATCAGAAATGCAGGAGAGAACAGAGGCGTGGCCAGCGAAGCTTGGAGACTGCGGAGGACGTCGATTGACGGCGGCTACGGAGATTGAATCGACGAAGAAAACATGCGAGTGAGAGCAATCGATGAGAAAGATCTTTCAATGAACCCTCTGTAACTCTAAAAGCTAATGCTCTGTTTTCCCCCATCCTGTTATGGCCGATCTCGCGGTGTTCGGTTATGGGATGCGACGATGAAAGCTGGTAGTCAAGATGGTGATCAGTGGATTCTGGCGTTGATTGGTGGTGAAGAAACTTTTTGGAACTCGGCGGATCCAGAGAGAGCTAAGGTATCATGGCGATGGGCTCTAATAGTTGTACTTGCTTGGGCTATTGTGCAGTAGAGATTTTGAGCAAATTAGAAATCTTCAATAATGGGTTTTGGGGCTTGAGCGTTGCGAAATGAATTGAGATAAACTGATGGGTAAGGCGAAATGGACCAAGTCCAAAAAGTTATGTCATGTTCTTTTTGCATGGACCGAATTGGAGCCCTTCTTTTTGTTATTTCTCTCCTTTAAAAAAAAAAAGAATTTTTGAATTATCGACTAAAATTCAGATGTCAAAATAAGCTTGGCTTGACCTACATGTTGTAACTTTATTTCATTGGTTGTTATTTATGTCAATGTATTTTGTTTTGACTTACAATTGGTAATTTATATTTTCGATTTGTTATTTGTCTTTTAGAGTTCATAACCCGAAAATGTTAATACTTAGTAATTAACCCAGAGTATAGTAAGATACCATAAATTGGCGTTTGTGATGATACCTATACTAAATAATTTTCCTTAATAATGATAACTTTCCTATAAGCCCTCACAAATGGCATATTAATGATCACCCTTTAAAATATAGTAATTTTATCTAAAAATCTCGCGAGTTTGAATTTTCTAACGTTTATAACTTTTCCTGAAATATAGTAAACAACATGAACTTCTTGTAATTTTTATTTTCTCTATTCCGAGTAAATTATGACAATGATCTTCATTTACAGTTTCTAAATTTAAGGACTTTTTATATGTCATAATTTTCCTTCATCAACAATTAACGCCGACAATCTTATAGTCTATAATTTTGATTAAATATTCATAAGTTTTTTCTATTTTTCTAAAATAATTTGGCGATCGAAATTTATTCACTCTGAAGCCAAAGGCTTAGATTGAGTTTGACCTATTATGAGTGATATCTCACGTCCTCTGTCAATTAGTGGAGGCCATCTGATGGTTGAAACTTATTCACTCTTAATACAACGGCTTAGACGAAGTTTAACGAGTTATATGTGATATCTCAAGACCCGATATCAATTGGGAGAGGTCTTATTGAGTAATTTATAAGCTAACACTTTCTCAATACTTTGTGTAGTTACTTTGAGTATTCTTTTATACTTGGCTTACATGTATCTGGTTGGCCTGGGTCATTACAGATTGTTAGAGGAGGATCGTTTCTAGTACATATATGGTTTGTGGCTAGACTAGGCCTGTATGCCATTAGAATAGGGACAAAAATGATCATAGGGCGAGAGGGCTTGAACGAAATGTAGCTCCTAACGGGTTTCAATGCCACCCCAAATGGTCAATTACCTTATAAGATTACTTAGAGTATTCTTTTTGGTTTATTGGCCGATGTGGACCAGCTGAGCTTGGTGGTTACATCCTGCACTTTCCTATACGGGGGACTGTAGAATCCAATGAAAAACTACAGATTGGGCTTGTTTAATTGCACTTAAGTAGAAACATAGTATTTTATTGTTTTCCACCAAAATTAAAAATATTATCTGAATTTTTTAAAATTTAATGTGAAAGTATTTGACGATCTACATATCAAAATTGAGTGTTGTGGAAGTCTCAGATGTTTCAAATTTAACAAAAAAGAACGTCAAAGTATACGAGCTCTAAGATTCAAATTAAACAAAAAATAAAAGGCGAAACTCAATCTAGACAGATAGTAGTATATCAATGAGAAGAGCTTTTTACAAGAGTCAACATTTTTTCTTGTTAGAAAGGAGTAAAATCAAGTCCACATTTCCCCCCAAAAGAGACTTAAACCGTAAATGGGTATAAACTATATACTTATGATTACAAAGTAAATTAATAGTATAGATGAAACGGTGATAAGAAAATAGCACTATCAGTCTGAATGTTCCTTACTTTTCCTTTCCTAAATATAGGGAAAGTTTAGAGTTTAATCATGGGGAGTGCAGTTATCAAAGCAGAAACTAAGACCCAAGGCAAAGACGATCCAAGAGCAGAGGAAGACCCAAGGCCGAGCACCACGACGAGGTGATCGCCACTGATGCAAGCCTGGCCTAGCTAAAATGTGTGATGCAGCATTTAGGGTCCGCTGCATTCACACCCCGAGGACGAAATCGTGATCTTAATTGGAGGCGAAATTCAGTAAAGTTGATTGCGGTGGCTCAAGCAGTGCACTGGTTTGACCTCCCCAATTATACTCCCTCGTGACCCGTCTGCCCCGGAAGCTGGGAGGTGTGATTGCAGTGTGGTGCTACAATGATATTGAAGTGAGCCCTACACATGATCCGGTCATGAAACACTTCCACGAAACCACACTGCCCTTTTGGGACCCCAACATAAAGTTCTTAATTGATTGTTAAAAGAAACTCCCTTTCCCATTTGAGAGTGTGGGGTTGGGATGCGAAGGCGAGCCATTGGCACTTGATATACCGAAGGAGCTCTCTTCCAGAGGGCTTTTGAGGATTTCAAGGTCATGGTCTGCAGTTACTACAGCTAAGGAACAAGGTGTTGATTTGTTATCCGAAGGCATGGTGAAAGAGCTTCAGGACGCATTGGGTGGTCTTGATTTGGTCAGGTGCATCGTGTACGAGGCTTTCATGCTAGCCAGCACAGTGAAGCTGTAGATTCCCGTGTCCCCTTTCGACTCTATTATAATAGAATTGAGCACTTGGGCTGTTCAAATGATAAGCTAAGAACTTATGAAACCTGAGCTCAGACTTTGTGATGAGCCGATATGCATAGACTGTGTCATATCTCTGTCAAGCATGTCCAACTTAGTTGGTGAAGGAATGACTTGGAACAGAATTACGTACTTGGCTTCCTTTTCCCTTCGAAACATGTGGCGAGAGCGTTGAATGAGTGTTGAATGCCCATATCCTGCCGATGTCGAGCTGAGGCGCAAAACCACCTTAGCTTTGTGTGGTTCTTGTCTGGTTCTGTTATTTTCCCTTCTTAATTTGTTGGCTTGCCACTCTACAACGCTTGCAATTATAAATAGCATGAATTATCTTTTCCCAGACCAAATCCTCCTTCGGCCTCTCAGGCAAACAGGTGATACACTAAATTCTTCCCCTTGAAGGCTTTTTCAGCGCTGATCACATTAATGGGCCAACACAGATTTTCCTTTGAAGGCTGGCCCAATTATTTAGGGCTCCTTGTCCAATGCGAATTGTAATTTTACCACCACAACTCCTACTCGTCTTTGAAGTATATATATACAAAAACAGGAACATCTCATTAGGAAACGAATTAACGCAATCAATCTCACATACAAATCTCTCGAATTCAATGTAATTTCAACCTCCTTCATCGCTACCATTGATCTTTGGCGTTGCTATCACTACATTCACTCCCAAATACTTGATGAGTGATATCTGAGCAAAGTTGTGAGAGTCAATGTCTGGCATTAGAGCCAAGCTTCCTTATTAACACTATAAGAACAATTCAAATAGATATAAGCAAATTGTATATGATTTTTATAAAAAAGAATGATTTTTCAGATGACGTGATCAGTGACTTTTTTATTACATAAATGACATCAAATCAATATATTGATGTCAATAACCTTAAGATTGCTTGCTTAAAAAAAAAAAAATTCTGATTCGGTATAACATGTTATAAGTATAAATAGATTTGTTCCGAAATAAAATAATAATAAAATCTTTTACCCCAAAAGAAATAATTATTAGGGGTAAGTAAAAAGTGGTTCAAACGGTTAAACCAAATCCAACCAAGTTTTTTGTTGGCGGTTCAGTTTAGTATAAGAATACTGTTTTGAAAAAAATGGTTCACAAATCAAATTGAACTGTTTTATGAGGTTTGATTTGGTTTCCACTTTTTCTGAAACTAAGCCGAATTGCAAAACGGCACTATATCAATTATTAATTTTGTTAATTAGTTTTACCATCCATATATTAAGTAGCTTGTTGAATTAGGTTTGATTTTCATTTTGTGTGAATATATGAACTGTTGTGAGTGTCTTGAAATTGTAAAAGTTGGAGACAAATAAGTGAAAGAAGAAAGAAAAATTATACCTAATCAAACGGGGAAAAAAAAAGATTTGGCCTTGTGGGTTCTTGACTATAAAACGATTTAGTTTAGTATCACTTTCCTTCGAACTGTATATATGCAGTTGGTTTGATTTAACGTCCAAATCGCATCAATCGCGTTGCTCACC
The DNA here is from genome assembly GCA_007663325.1 of Eucalyptus pauciflora. Classification (NCBI taxonomy): domain Eukaryota; kingdom Viridiplantae; phylum Streptophyta; class Magnoliopsida; order Myrtales; family Myrtaceae; genus Eucalyptus; species Eucalyptus pauciflora. The sequence continues at coordinate 880,737 of VMYD01000377.1, read as the reverse complement.
TCCTGATAGTTACAAATAAGGAAGTAAGTGTTGTGAAAGAACGTCGAGACAACTACACATGTACATGTGGACTTCCGTTCACAACAATTACAAGAAAATAAATGAAAAAAGTCATATAGTGTTATTTGTAATGAAATTCATTCACTTATTTACACAAGAGGGGTCACATGGGCCTCATTTCTTGAAGAAATTCTCCCCGGTGGTCTGGCGGAGGACCCAAAACCAAGAATCAACAGCAATTACTGCAAGTACGACAACTAGGGTCTCCAATTATTCATGGGATCGTTCAACCTTGCCGGGCTGACCACGACACTTTTCGTGTTCGGAGGAGGCTCACCATGCTCATCTCCGGCATCGTCTTCATCCTTGGGTGTTTAACGTCGCAGCTCAAGAGCAATCATGCTCATCATCGAATAAATTTTGTTCGATTGTGGTGCTGGCTTCACCAATTAGGTTTACATGTATACATGTGTGCACACAAAAAATCGTGATTGTGATAACTATCATGTGGTTGTGATTGTGCTTTGAAATGTTGGCCAAAATGGTTGTCGTTATACGGCATTTTTAACTGTTGAATTGGAATCTTGATCAATGATGATTTGAAAGCACGTGAAATAAAGTTGGAGTACTTTTTTGTTTTTTTGTCCTGAAGTTGGAGTACTTTAGTTGTTGCCTTGGAATCTTGACTACAAAGGGTGATATTCCACCATCAGACAAGTAAAGGTTTTTTTCCCCATTTTTTATAGGAGTTCCTTATATAAAAAGAAGAAGAAGAGAAGAACCAGAAAAACAGCTCTAGCACGTTAAATTTTGTAAAGTTATTCTCCTTTCGATAAGCCAAAGTTAAACTGAACATGATTTTGGGCCTCATAACATGAAATACATCAATGATTTCATTTCTTTTCTTAATTTTGTTTGAAAATAAAGCCATTAGTTCTTATATATATATTTGCTTTTCAGTTTTCCAAAATATTCAGAATTAAAGTAGGTTTTCATTCCACAGCTTCTTGTTGATCGTCTCACTAAATTTCTTATTATACAATAAAGCAAACACAACTTAAATGTACGTGAGATCACAATGGACTTCCATTTTCCAATTTCGTTTTGATATTTTCTGTGTCCTCCTCCCTCGAAATCCTAATCACCTTTTAATTTTTTTTCCTGATATAGATTTCGTGAGTTCTGTAACTTAATCAGCCAATGCTTTTATGAAGATAGATATAGCCTCTGTTACTTTGCAGCTTTTCCATGTGATGCGACATTTCAACTTTTTTTGTGGACATCGACTGTCTTCGAATGATCCAGTGGGAGCCGACACATCCAATTGATACATATTCTAATAATTTTGCCTTTAAAAATGCCCTTTTGGCTATTGGTTTGAATGAACGTGGCTCTGTGAAACTCTGTGTCCAATCCAAAGTTCAGACCTTTTTTTTTTTTTTTCCTTTTTTGATAGGAGTTCCTATAGAAAAAGAAGAACAAGGAGAAAAACAGGCTCTAGCTCGTTAAATCATGTAAACTTATTCTCCTTTTGATAAGCCTAATTTAATTTTGACATTATTTTATGACCCTGATAACATTAACAGGAAGTACATCAATTATTTTATCTCTTTTCTTAACTTCTTTTGAAAAAAAAAAAAAGGGCTATTGGTTTCTAACATTATACATTTTTTTTTTGTTTTCTAAAATATTCAGAACTAAGAAAGGTGTCCTTATGAGCTTCTTGTTAATCGTTTGACCAAATTTCTTATTATGCAATTAAGCAAGCACACTTAAATGTACTTGAGATGAGGATGGAATTTCCAATTTCATTATGATGTTTTCTTGGTCCTTCTTCCTCGAAGTCCTAATCATCTTTTTATTTTTTGTATAGATATAGATATCGTAACTTTAATTAATTGTTCTTTAATTATAATTTTCCAACTTTAATAACGATTGCGATATATTCTGTTGATTGGCAGTGTTTCCATGTGTGGAGATTGCGATATTCATTTTGATTTCTCTGCTTTTTGGGTTCAGAGAGCATCATACTGGACATTGACTATCTTGGAGTTATGCGGATAAGGCCGACACATCCCTTTAATACCCATGAAACTTTGTGTGACTTTGTGTCTCTTCCCTCTTTCAAGTCCAATCTAAAGTTCGAGACCTTTTTATTTCATTGTATCCCATTTTCACTGATTTAATTTTAATTGTTTAACCTAGCATGACTATGGAGTCGGAAATACAATATTAGTTATTTGATCTAGCAAAATAAACGGGGCAAGTGCCAATTAGACCACCAAATACGATTCCGATATTTTTGGGTTTAAACATAATCATCAAAGACCATATATAGCATGGCTACTAATTGTTGGGATTCACCGCATAATCACAAAATAAATAGAGAGTAAAAGGAAGAAAGAGAATTTGAGATGCAAGGTTCAATTTGATTCATCCTTAAATTAGGGTTACGTCTAGCTGATAATTCCACTATAATTAGTATTCGCACATCTTTGTTACATTCCTCAATTACAATAAAAAGAAAAAAAAAAAAAAAAAAAAATATATATATATATAGTAATATTCATTGGCCCGAACCAAGACTATTAATAAAATATAAATAAAAAAATATGAAAGCATGGAAACCAAATCAAACCATCGAACCATATGGTATAATTTATTAATTTTATTAATTATTTCACCACTTCAGCCTATTGGAATAGTTTTGATAGTGTGAATTTGTGTGTTGTTGTGAGTGTAGAATGACTCTTCTTTTTTCTTTTTTTCATGTAATTGCAAAAGATGGAGAGAAAATAGGGAAAGAAGAAAGATTGATCGAAGCGAATCAAACTACAAAAAATGGTTTAGCTTTGTGGGTTCTTGACTATAAGTAGGTTTAGCTTAGCTATACTTTTCTTCAAACCGAATTTATGCTGTTTGGATTGTGCACTTCTATTCATAACAATTATAAGTGCATTATGTGAAAAAGTTATATACGCTAATGTTATTTTTAAAGGAATTCATTCACTTATTAACACTGGTGGGAATCACATTGATCCCTGATTCCTTGAGGAAATTCTTCCTGATGGTCTATCCGAGAACCCAAGAACCAAGAATCAACAGCAATTACTGCAAATATGGTAATTAGGGTCTCCAATTATTCACGTCATTGTCGTACATCCCTAGGCTAATTGAGATGCTAGTCACGTCCTACATGACAAGGCGGCTCAAGAGGAAGCTCACCATGCTCATCCTTGGGATCTTCCTCATGTGTTCAACGCTGCAGCCCAAGATCTGGCCATGCTCATCTTTGAAAGAATTTTGTTTGGGTGCAGTGTCGGTTTCGCTATTTTGTCCAAGCTCACACATGTGCGCACATTAAAATTCGTAATTATGATTTCTAGCTTGTGCAATGCGAATGTGTTTTGAAATGTGGTCCAAAAAGGGTGGCGTGACGTTGTGCTTTAGTTCTTGTATTGGAATCTTGATTGAAGATGACGTGGAAAGATATGAATTATATCATGAGTGGCTCGTAGGGATTTTCGTTGAGCAAAGGACGATTTTTGCCGTAAGGACAAGCTGTCTTTTTATCTAAGGAAGAGCATAAGGTGATATTTCAACATCAGGTACGATATGTTTTTCCCCCTATTTCGATAGGAGTTCCTATGTACGAAAAGAAGAAAAACAGTCCCCAGCACATTAAATCATGTACAACTTATTCTTCTTTTGATAAGCCTATGTTTAAAGTCGACGTGATTTTTGGACCCTGACAACACGAAGTACATCAATTATTTCATTTATTTTCTCAGTTTCGTTTGGAAATAGTCATTGGTCCCTAACATTATTTAATTTTGTTTTCAGTGTTCCAAAATATTCAAAGTTAAGGAAGGATTTTCCACCAGCTCCTTGTTGATCGTCTGACCAAATTTCCTAGTAGACAATTAAGCAAACACATCTTAATTTTACATGAGATCATAATGGAATTCCAATTTCCAATTTCATCTTGATGTTTTCTTAGTCTCCTTCCTCGAAGTCCTGATCACCTTTTTCTTTTTCTTTTTTTTCCTGTGAGATAGATATCATAACCCTAATTAACTGTTCTTTAAACTTGATCAGCCAATACTTTTACAAAGATAGGGATAGATTCTGTTACTTGGTAGCTTTTCCATTTGGTTGCGATATTTCATTTTATTTTCGTCTTGTTTTTCTCTACTTTGCTTCATTTCCCCTGCCAAATGTAGGTCGCGGAACTTTATCAGCAAGCGATTGTCGACATGAGCGATGTCGGTTTCCCTAATTTCTCCAAACTTGTCTTTGTCCGCACATTAAAAATTCGTAATTATGATATCTAGTTTGTTGTTGCTTATCATGATGTCGTGCTTATCATGATGTCGTGCTTTAGTTGTTGCATTGGAATCTTGATTAAACATGACGTGGAAAGATGTGAATTATATCCTGAGTGGGTCATGGAGATTTTCGTTAAGCAAAGGACGATTTGTTCAAATGGACAAACTGTCTTTTTATCTAGGGAAGAACACAATGTGATATTTGTTGAACATCACGTAAGAAAAGGTTTTTCCCCCCGTTTTTTTATAGGAGTTCCTAAAAAAAAAAAAAAAAAAAAAAAAAAAAACAGGCTCTAGCACATTAAATCATGTAAACTTATTCTCCTTTTGATAAACCTAAGGCGAACTCAAGGTGACTTTTGGACCCTATAACATAAATTACATCAATTATTTTAGTTCTTTTCTTAATTTCGTTTGGAAATAGTCGTTAGTTCCTAAAATTATATAAATATTTTTCTTCAGTTTTCTGAAATATTCAGAATTAAACAAGGTTTCCTTACATTTTCACCAATAATTAAAAAAAAAAAAACAAGGTTTCCTTACTAGTTTAATGTTCATGGGAAAATTGCCCAAAAAGTCTAAAACCTATTGTTAAATGAGTCTTTAACCTTATCGATATTGCTAATTGAATCCTAAATCTTTTCATATTTTGCTAGCTGAGTCTATCCAATTATTTTTAGCTAGAAATCATTGATGTAGATACCAATCATTCTACATGACACAACCAGCATTTATGTTGACAAATTTTATAATTTTTTGAAATTTTAAAAAAATTTCTTTCCTTTTTCTTTTTGTTCCTTCCTTTTCCTTTATTCTCTTCAAAGCCCGGTAACCCTCACCAGTCACGGGTGAGAGTTACAGCCCTCATAAGACTTGGTAGAGAAAAATGAAAAATAAAAAATATTTGTTTGCATTAGCATCGGCCATCCTATCTAACATCCAATGTCCATGTTAAAATTGGCTAGACGGATTCAATTGGCAAACCGTGAAAATATTTATAACTCAATTTGTGAAATTTAAATACAAAATGTAATATGTTTAAAATTTTTTGTATAATTTTCCCTACCATCGATATCAAATTTCTTGTTATACAATTAAGCAAACACAACTAAAATGTACATGATATCACAATTTCGTTGTGATGTTTTCTTCTTCAAAGTCCAAATCATCTATTTTAGTTTTTTCTCTGACATGATATCGTAACCCTAATTATCTATTCTTTAAACTTAATCTGCCAATACTTTTATAAAGATAGAGATAGATTCTGTTACTTGGCAACTTTTCCATATGATTGCGACATTCCATTTATTTTTGACTGATTTATGGTCCAGAGACATCATATTGGACTTTGGCTATCTTGGAGTCATCCAGTTGAAGCCGACGCATCCCATTAAAACGTGTTTCAATAAATTTGCCTTTAGAATAGTCCTTTTGGCTTTTAGTTTCAATGAACGTGGCTCTGGGAAACTTTGTGTGGTCCCCCTCTTTCGAGTCCTATCCAAAGTTTCAGACCTTTTTATTTTATCTTATCCCCATTTCACTGACTAAACGTTAATTATTTAATCTGGCAGACCATTGGAGTCGAAAATAAATATTAGTTATTTAATCTGGCAAAAAATCAACTAGTGGTGTGGCGTCATGAAAGTCAATTTGTGTTATCAGAGCCAAGCTTCCATATCCAACACTATAAGTCCAACTCCAATAAATATAAGCATATTATATATAGATGTTATAAATGCAAAAGTTTCCAAATGAGAGGAGGGAAAAAATTTATCACACAAATATCATTATATATAACAGTTTTTAGTTGGACATGTACTATACAAATTCCTTCTTTTATGGAATTAATCATCAGTTCCCTTTAGAAGGATATGAAATTAAGTTTATGTTCAAGTAGCATATATGCTACGGTTGCACAAGTCTATCCATCCGATATAGGTTCTTAGGACATCATAGCTTAACTATGGTAGGGTGTCATCTCGATGTAGTGCAAGTCATTAGTTTGAGCCTAATTATCCCTAAAAATGCAACTAGGTACAATTTCTCTTTGTGGTACTTCACCTTGCTTGTTTTTTGTTCAAAGATGAAATTCTTAATAAAAGTTGGTTGTATTAACATAGTTTTGCAATAATAGCTTGTTCTACGCACGATTAACTGCATTCTATATGTTCTGAATGTATTTACTTTTGAGGGACTTTTAGTTTTTCTTGGATCAGGACTTATATTAGGAGGTCTAGGAATGGTATTACGTACCAATCCAATTTTATTCTGGCTTTTCCTATATATGCCATTTTGTTTTGATGTCAATAACCTCAAAAACGCTTGCTAAAGAAAAAAAAAAATTCTATTGTAGGAGTGCGGTCTTATAATTACAAACTAGACATGAACCTCCGCATTGTTAAAGAATAACTAATGGAAAAAGCTATTTATCCTAAGATGAATACTTATAAGGACTGAGCAAGAAAAGTTCAAATCGTTAAACCAACTTGACCAAACCCTTTTTTGCCCATTTGGTTCGGTTTAAAAGCACTCTTTTGAAAAATAAAAAAGTTCACAAATCAAACTAAATTCTTTTTTGCGGTTTGGTTTGGCTTCAACTTTTTTCGAAACTAAATCAAATTGCAGAACTAAATTATTAATTTTGTTGTTTATTTTTATTAATCATATATGAAATAGCATTTAGAAGTAGGTTTAATTTGCATTCTGAGAGAATTTATGAACCGTCGTGAGTGTAGATTTTTATTTTATTTTATTTACGAAATTACAAAAGATAAAGAGAAAAAATAAAAATAAAAATCAAACCCAAACCAACCATAATAATGGTCTGGTTTGGTTGGTTCCTGACTATGATCTGGTTTAGTTTGGTTTCACTTTTCTTCCAACCATATTTATGCAGTCTGATTGTTTAGGTAGCACTTAGGTGGAGTATTTTTTGTGAACAATGCAGCAAATCTAATATGTGCAACATGAAGGATATTGTTTATTTATCTAGAGCTTCATGGGTCATCATGAAAAATGATTCTTTGGGTATATCTTGTTATTATGTATTTATCTACATATATTGTAAATCTAGATTAATGGATTGTGATTTTAAATAAGCCCAACTATAGAATAGCTATAGAATAATCGTAAATGATTTAATTGCGGGAGTTCATATTTTTCTAATCCAAAAGTTCAAAAGTGAATTGAGAAGCAACATTGTCTGCACAGCCAGCACCACGTGAGAAGCATGAAGAAGAAATTCGAAAGAAATTGGGCGTGCGGAAAGCTCCACCACTATGTGTTCTTGTAGTCATAATGTCCTCCACCTTACTTTTATAGCCATCAACTTTATTCACTATAACTTGGAAGCTGCACCTGTTGTGAAGTGGCCTATACATCTGTATTTAATGGCAAATGGGTCAAATTCAAATATGTGGAGTGTCATATATTTCTAGTAAGGATTTTATTAGCAAGGGTTTCGAGGACGATGGTTAAATTGAAAATATGCATATAGAGAAATTTTATCAGTATACAAGAACTATTTTTCTCACGTTATGCACAATTATTATATTGAAGAAAGAAACTTATTTATTGGGTGTGGCTAACAAGTGCCCTGGCTTAACAATATGCTTCAAGTAATAAACCTTGGCATTGCCATGGCATGTCCTGTCCATGAGCAAATGTATATTTTCTAATAAGCTTGAAGAATAAACGATGGTTTATTATTAAAGTAGTTAGAAATCTTGAAAGCATTAATAAATGTTAATATTTTTTCAAAACCAAACAAGATAGAAAGTTGCCTAGCGACTGACAAATGCTGGTATATCAATCAAACTAAGTTTGGTGATATCGAATAATAGTTAGTAACTTTAAAGGAGTTGGTAAGTCACAGGAATAGGAATTGGTAGATTATTAAACTAATTGCCAATCTTCTATGTGTAAATAAGTGTTTGTACTTTTCAAGCTCAAGCAAAAAAGTGAACAAAAGTATGTCAACAGTTTCCTCGGTTCGTGCGAAATTACTTATACCCGGTACAACGTGCTAGATGAAAAAGTATCTCAACCCTGCCTATTTAAGAGAGAGAGAGAGAGAGAGAGAGAGAGAGAGAGAGAGAGAGAGAGAGGTGACTTGTGAAGTGTGAAGGGAGCTCGCATGGCAAACTCAGAGACAAGAACGAGCACCAACAATCCATTAGGAGGTGAGTATCAGGTGTTTTTGAGTTTTAGGGGGCCCGACACTCGTCGGGGAATCACCAATAGCCTCTACCACGCCTTGGTAGATGCTGGGATTCACGTTTTCATGGATGATGAAGAGCTTCGACCAGGAGAAAGAATTAGTGGCAACCTTTTGCTAGCGATCGACAACTCTAAGCTTTACATACCCATCTTCTCCCAAAACTATGCTTCGAGTCATTGGTGTCTCCGCGAGCTTGCAAAGATGGTGGAGAACACCTTTAAATCTAAAGAAGAGGGAAATGAGAAGGTGATATTGCCCATCTTTTATGACGTGAAACCTGCTGATGTGAAATTGAAAACCCCATTGTATCGTGATGCCATACTGAATTTGGAGCAAAGGATGGAGGATCAAAAGAAGAAGTTCAACTCTGAGGATGTAGAGTCATGGCGACAGGCTCTCAATGAAGTTGATGACACCAAGGGGTGGCAGCTGAAGAAATATCCAGGGTAACTATCTAACCATGAATGTCAAAATTATCTTTTACAATCGAGCAATAGATCTTATAAAGATTCATTAATTATATTCCAACTCCAATTTTTCTAAATTTAAAAGGAAATTCTCAAATTCTTTTTTTTTAATCACGAGATATCCAAATTTATTAAGACATAATACAATTATTATAATTTTGCTTTTGACCTAATTTCTATTGTATAAGAAATTGGCTTTGCTTCATATTTTTCATACCAATATGATCCATGAATGTATTACAAATTTTCTATTATTTTCTTATTACATGTGGCAACGATGTGGGACTTACCGAACATCATATTGAAAAAAAACTTGAAAAATTAAAAAGAAATAATAATTTTAACATTTTAATAGTAGAAATGAGGAAGGATTAGGATAAAAAGATAGAAAAGCTATTTTTTTTTTTATTTTAAAAAAAGCAAAAGAAAAATGCGAGCCATCGGAATTTCTCTCTCGGAATCTTATAATAGTAAGACTCCATTCGTTCAAGAACATGATCGTTGAGAAAAACTTGGATTGTTCGCACAAAGCCGAAGCCTTAGATTCTGAAATAAGAATTGTTCTGACAGCAGCAATTGTTTATGAAAAGGAAAAGCTCACCTTATTAAGCTGCTCCGCTTACACCATTTTCATCAGTCAGACCGCCGGTATCAACGCTTGTTGATCAAACAGTAGTGCAGCTGGTCACTGAAGCTGTCCATGGTCGCCGGCAGACGTTGCCTCAAACACCTGCCGCTAGACTCACCACCAGCTACTGCCTTGCCGGCTACCCTTGCCCTTGAAGACAACCACCATGGAATCAGACACCACCTCCACCACAATCAAATTCAGCCTCCACAACCAACTTCGCACTTAACCACCACCAAACTCATCCCCCACCACCGCCTAGGATCTTAAGAACTCGACCAACTTTGCCAAATTCGTCCACTACCGTCGCCAGATCAGGTTGCCGCCTCCACCATTAGGGTTCGCCGCCATTAAAATCGTGCAACACATCACCACGCACGGAAAGACCCGGGTTTGAGTTTTGGCCACAAACCCAGCGTGAAACCTCATATCTGAGGTCATACGACCTCCAATTTGAGGTTTTGTTCGACCTTAGCCACCATTGAGAACTCCATTGGCCACTCGAGCTTCATCGAGTTTGGCCATGACGGCTGGAATTTCGTCAAGCTTGGGGCTACAATCGCTCGAGCTTCATTGAGTTCGGTCATTCGGCCATGGTGGTTGGAGCTCCTTCGAGCTCACAGCCATGGCCAGTAGAGTTTCCATGTAGTATTTCAAACTCCTGTCTCAAGAACTCAATTTTAAGAAACCATGGAAAGTTTTAATGAAGAATCAACAAATGATCAGATTGGAGAAAAGAGTTACTGGGGATGGGAGCACGCGAGATTTCTTTCCACTGTTCTTCGTGCCCCTTCATTTATTCTTTTATTTGTTAGTTTCTCAGCCTATTTTCAAATGACAGGTCAATTTTTTTTCCGTCCATTAACGTGGGTAGAGCTAAAGGAACAATTTGATTGTATTGATTCGACAAATTTTAGTAGTTGATTGCATATTTTGAACGTTTTAACACTTAATTACATTTTCGCGACAAATTTTAAGACTTCTAATATGTTAATTCCTTTAATAATCAAACATTTCTCTTTCTCTATTCCTTCAACTTAAACTGGTAATGGATGTTAAGGTTTGTAAATTCATCATGTTCCTGAAGTTTTTAGGGTAACGTAATTAGTCTTGGTCAAGTCCCGTTTGTTTCGTGCCATTTTTCGTTGGATAATTCTAGATTACCTATGATGAAGACAATTGTCTATAGACATGTGATAACGCGTATGACTACTAGGTAGAGTGACCATGAAAAGTAAACTGCTGGGTAAACCTCACGCAAAAGCGTGCCACGTGCATGCGTGTTTATAGGCGAAATAATAAGGTAGACTCAAAGTTTAGTGTCTTCGAACACGATGAAATTCAAATAAAATGAACTTAGAAAACTTCGTGCTGTTTAGTTTAGTATTATTATGTCGGTAAAACACAAAAGTACCTTTTCTTGCACTATTTTTATATTGGTCTCTTACGTTGTGTTATTTCTCACATGCAATAAGAAACTGTCAACGTTAGATTCCTGGCTTCATCACTTAACTAATCAGTATCTACCTTTGATTAGTTTATGAAATTGATCTATGAAAGGGATACAACAAATGATTGTTTGATATTTGAATAAGAACCACTTATTTATATACTCCTTTTCTATTCTTTTTAATAAGAGTTTTCCCTCCATAAAAGTTTTAACTTCGTGTTCCCAACCGGTTAACTTAGTAGATGGTTGGTCAACGTGCAATTAAACGAATTTGTTACCACTTCACAATTGAAACTGTTCAACTTTGTCGCAGCGATGGGGATCTTATCGAGGCTGTTGTTTTCGAGGTTGTGGTTAGGCTCAAGACAAGACAAAGAAAAGTGACTAGAGATTTAGTTGGAATGGAGGATCGAATAGCAGCCATAAATGGTCTATTGGATATCCAATCCGGTGGTGTGCGGGTTATTGGAATTTATGGGATGAGCGGTATTGGTAAATCAACACTTGCCAAGATCATCTATAACCAACTATGTCCTCGCTTTGGGAAAAATTGTAGCTTTCTTGATGGTGTAAGGGAAAAAGCAAAAACCAAAGGCCTAGTCAAGCTGCAAGAACAATTGTTATCCGATATCTCTAATTCTAGAGTGGCTCACAATATTGATAACATTGACTATGGAATCAATACAATTAGAGAAACAATTTGCAACAAGAAGGTATTAGTTGTATTGGATGATGTTGATGAGGGAAACCAAATTGAATACCTTATTGGAATTGATTCTCTGTACAATGGTACTAGGATACTTGTTACCACTAGGGACAAAAGTGTCACAAAAATCAGAGGATTGAAGTATGAAATTGTGCCTTATGAAATGGAGGTGTTAAGCGACAAAGATGCACTTCAACTTTTTAGCAAGCATGCCTTCAATGCTAACTTTCCTCCAGACAAACTATATGACACTTCAAAAGACATCATCTCTACTACGGGTGGACTCCCTTCAGCTCTTCAGGCAATAGGTTCATTGCTTTTTCTTCAGAAAGAGGAAAAAATATGGCAAGAGATGCTAGAGAAGCTAAGAAAAACACCAAGTAGCGATGTCTTGGGAAAGCTAAGGATTACCTATGATGCCTTAGAAATGGATCAGCAGCAGATATTTCTCGATATTGCATGCTTTTTCATTGATAAATATAAGACTAATCCAGTCTTTGCGTGGAAAGATTGTGGGTTTAGCCCAGAGTATGCTATTGATGTCCTTATTAAACGATGCACTATAAAGGTTTTGGATGAAAATAAGTTTTGGATGCATGATCAATTTAGAGATCTTGGAAGGGCAATTGCTAATCAAGAGCATTCCAGGTTGTGGGCTTCAGACGATGTCATTCGCGAATTAAGATCAACAGAGGTAATGTGGTGACCAAATTAATTCGAATAGAAAATTACTTACCTTGTTCATTATTAAGGATTCGTCTTTCTAAATTGAGAGCTCCTCTTATGTTCCATATATTTTTTTTCTCTTCAACGGAATAAAAATTTATGATATTGACAAATTCCTGCTCCTCAATGTCATTGGCAGATCAAGAGTGGCGTTCAAGCACTGGATTTGACAAATTTGTCAAAGACTGATAATAACTTAACCGTCACTGCAGAGCAAATTAAACGTTTCCCACATCTTCGGCTGCTCTGGTTGCATAACATAACCTGCCAAGGCGACTTTGCAGGCTGTCTTTCCGAATTGAAATGGATTAGTGTGTTTTACCCTGATAAAAGTTCTGAACGTCATCCACGTTTTGAGGCAACCAATTTGCATCTAGAAAACGTGGTTGTGGGGAATTTCGTTGGCCATGGGTTCACGGATGATCATGTCAGGGGCCTGATCAAGGTATGTCAGTTTTCCTCTCGGTCTAATTTTCTTATTCAATGAAGGACAAAATTCAATGTATTTATAGTCTAATTTTCTCATTTAGTGAGAGGATCAAATGACAAATGATCCAAGTTAGGAGCCTAAATTCCTATGTATTTCTTGTATAGACATCCAATTGTCCATGCTGATGTTTCATTGGCTTTTGTAGGATGGGAGGAAATTGAAGGTTCTCACTCTTGAGAATAATATGTCGATTTACAGGACACCAACCTTTTCTCAATACTTAGTTTTAGAGAAGTTGAGTATTTCTAAATGTTCATCTTTGATGGAAATTGACTGCTCTATTGGAAATCTGCGGTGGTTGACTGATTTGAGTATTGAGTCATGTCAGAGTCTTGGAAAATTGCCTGAACAAATTGGAGAGCTACCGAATCTTCAGCATCTCTCTCTTAAGAATTGTGATAGCTTGAGTGAACTCCCCCAATCAGTTTCGAAATTAGAGTCATTGATGAAGTTGGATGTATCTCACACGCCTATTACAGTATTACAAGATTCCATTGGAAGACTATCAAGCCTGTCATCTCTCAATGTATCATCCACACCGATTATGAAAGTGCCCAATACAATGAGCCAGCTTTGTTGCCTCCAGACACTAGACTTAGAGCATTGTCATAAGCTCCAAGAGTTACCAGAGCTCCCTAGAAGTTTGACCACTCTACGATTGAGATCTAGTTCATTGCAGACTGTACCTAACCTCTCAAATCTTACTAATATAGGTGAACTGCTCTTATCTGATGGTTCTGAATCTGAGGCCACATCAAATATAAAAACCCGTGACTTGCAGTGGATAGGGAGGTTATCCAAATTGAGAAAACAGCACTTGTGCCTTTTAAATGTCCGTGCACTGCCTACAGAGTTGGGTCCCCTTTCTCTACTGAAGGAACTTACTATGTACGGATTAGATTTTGAATCCCTCAAACAACTTCCATCGAACTTGACAATTCTAGAGCTCGATCGCACTCAAGTGAAACAAGTACAACTCGACGGGCTTCCTCAGTTGGAAAAGTTGACTATCAGAAGGTGTGAACTTGTGAAAAGATTATCCTTTCCATCAGGTTTAAGAAAACTGAGAGAAGCCGAGGTGTCTTCTTGCACTGGGCTAGTCGAAGTTCATTTTCTTGGTGCCTTAATATCGTTGGAGGAATTATGTATTGAGGACTGCAGATCTTTAGAGAAGTTTCTTAATCCATCGGAGGAGCCAGGGTGTAATGAGCCACAAGCTACCAAGTTGACTAATAGTGGGAGGAGAGTGTCCATTGTCTCAAGCTTTCTAAAGATGCTTCAAGTATTCCAGCTGTTGAGGTGCCCAGAGCTAGAGGAGATTGAATTTGCTTCTACGTTCAAACCGTTGGGAGTATTTTCTGTCGAAGGGTGCACTTCATTAAAAAGGATAGGTGGTTTGTCAAACTTGAAGAACTTGACGCGGTTAGGTATTGTAGAGTGTGAGAGTCTACAAGTTGTAGAGGGCATGGATGAATTAGAGCGTTTGGAGCAGCTGAAAGTTCATAGGTGTGGATCAATGGAAAGGATTATTGATGTATCAAGCTCAAAAATACCAAAGGAGTGCCGAATACAGATGAGGGATTGTGGGGAGTTACTTGACACTGGTCCAGATGATTCAAGCACCACTTGGGAGTCTTACAGAGAGAAGATTCTAAATGCCCCAACACAAGTGTCGGACTCTGAATTAAGTACTACTTTTTACGACTGTGAAACGGAAACAGAAATGGGGGATCTTCTATTGGAACAGGTGCGCCTTCTTTCTATTTATGGATCATCACTGTCTCTTTTGCTTTATTCACTTTCTATTTCTGTTCTATTCTAGTGAAGAGAGAGAGAAAATGATTTCAAAATGTGCACCCAGGTATAATCACATAAAAAAAATCCCCATATTACTAGAAATTTTCATCTACTATATGTGTGTCAACTTCGGAAGTGAGGCTTGGAATCTTACATCACTCACCATCTGACTGAGAATTCATACTCTCCTTCTTCCTATTTGTGCTCTTAGTTCATTTTGTGGTATCATAATTACTCAAATGACGTGGAGCCTATTTTTACCCTAAAAAATGGAGGATGAAACTTCATGTCTTCTATTTCCACTTGCTAAAATCAATATGCGTAATAGGATCATGCAATTTACCAAAATCACAAGATACCGGAAGATTAAATAAGAAATAGATTCAATACACCACAATTTGCGTAGGTCAACTCAAAAGGTGATCTAGATCCACAAGAAGTGTATCAATGATAGATCCACCGCAAATTAGGAGATTCTAACATAAAAATAATCTCTTGATTCCAATTTTTTTCAAACTAAAACTCACAGAGAACCTAAAACAAGGTTGGTGCTCTTTTTACCCCCCAATATAACTAAATCCACCCTATTTTCATTAAAAGAACTTGCCTTCAATCATTCAATTACAAAGTGATGGCCCCATCCTTTCATTTGGTATTTTTTCTATTCCTATTTAGAATAAAAATATCACAATTAAGCATTTTTACATGTTTTATTTTTTAGTATATGAAGAAAATCTACAAAATCTGTCACTTCTTCGGCAATCTGCTAATGTTTGTGCTCTTTTTGTAACTCCACTTATTTATATGTACACCACTTAGATCTTTCTTTACAATTGGTTTCTCTCTCCTATTATAAGATAGAGCAGACTCATCAAAGGTAACGTGTTCGCTGATCATAACTTTAGATAAAAACTCATACTTGCGCCATATCTTGTGTCTCTAGCGCCAGTGCATAGTTTAGGAATATGTATCTCCTTGCCTGAGTGCCATCTTTCACATGAGCATAGGGCAATTACAACTTCTCAATCTAGTGTGATAAGCAACTTGCTCAACCGCATTTCCTCATATTACTACAATCAATTGACATTGATGGTTATACTGTATTCATGGCCAAAATTGTAAAGAGTGAGCTCTCTCTAATGAAGTTATATTCATCTGTCCTTTGAGTTTGCTTAAGTGTGGTGTGTTCACAGTAGTGTGGTATATCACTAAGCTCTCCTCAGTGCAAATTGGCTAGATTTTTTTTTTTTTTAAGAAGATAGAAATTAGGGGAAAAAATAAGGTCAAAGAAAAGAGGATAAGAATTCAAAGAATTACAAAGCTAAAATATTTTTTTTTTGAAAAAGAAGGTAAGACTGTCGGGCTGCATCGGCGAGGGCCTGTGACCCTCGTTGCGTATCAGTGAGGGCTGTCGACCCTCATCGCTTGCAAACGAGGGCTTGCCAACCCTTGTATGTGTCTAACGGTGCTGGCACCACTATTGCCACAAACAACCTACCAGCCATTAATCAAGCGAGCATCATCCTCGGCCACCATCTTTGTTGAGAGTCGACACAACAAGCTATGACACCAACCTGACCCATTTTCCACAACTATCATACCAGTATTTGGTCCTTGCAAATATTCACTTTTGTCTCCAGAATCAGATTTCCTTCTTTTCTTCATTTGTCTCCAGAATTAGATTTTCCTTCTTTTCTTCATTTTGAGGGAATGAAGATATGTGAATATGTGAATGCTGCTTGATTCTTATAGACATATGTTCAATAGATGCTTTAGAAAGCATTTTTAGGGGGATTAAGTGTAGGGAAAACCCTTTATGTTGATTCTTGCTTGGTGTTTGCGTTTGGGTGTTCAAACTTAGGATTATAGTCATATGATATTTGGGAAATCTATCATCTTCTTTAAGATGTTTAATCCAGATTAGATATGATACTTTTGAACCTCCCTCTCTTAGCAAGATGATGGTGATGAGCATGAGGATGGTGACAAGGTCGACGGCAAGGAGGATGACAATAGCGAGGACAGTGGCAAGGAGGATGACGATGATGACAACCATGTGCATATAGATGATGATGATGGCAAGGAGGATGATGATGACGATGACCATGTGCATGTGGACAATGAGGATGACGATAGCGAAGATGATGACAATGTGCATTCATTGGGCAGGTCTTCACCAATTTGTTCCGTCGACGGTAATGATAAGAACGACGGTGTCGACGAGGAAGGTCAATGTGAAGGCGATGGCAATAGCGATAGCAAGGACGACAAGGACAACACTGATAACGGTAAGGATGACGAGGACAACAATGTACATGAGCTTTTGCATTCGTCTGGCGGGTCTTCTCGTGTTAGTTCTGTGGACGGTAACGATGAGAATGACGATGTCGACAAGGAAGGTCAATACGAAGGTGACGGCAACAGCCATAGCAAGGATGATGAGGACGAGGACGATGACGGTGAGGATGACGAGGACAACAATGTGCGTGAGCTTTCTCAGTCATCTCGAGGGCCTTCACCAGTTGGTTCCGTGGATGATAATGTTGAGAATGACGATTTCAATGAGGAAGGCGAAGGTGACGGCTACGGCTACAGCTATGGCGACGGCAATGACAATGAGGGCAAGGATGAGGACGAGGAGGAGAGGAATGATGAAGAAGGGAAACATGAGGTAAGAGACGACAACAACCTAAAACTCAACTAACTGTTCTCTGTTCAAAACTCATGTGAATTTTTTGAAATGCTGAAATTAAATCTAGGGATAGTTAATCGCAAGCTTGCTGCATCTATTAACCGTAATTGAAGAAATTGATATTGAACCGTCGGGTTTTAATCAAAAGAGGGGCTTTCTGCACATCTTTATCCCTTGCTTTGCCCTACTTTCTCCAAATCCGAGTACCAACTAATTACCAGGAAAAATACACGGCAATATTTTCTATCAATCAATTTGGATGGAATTAAGAGATTATGTTGATTCTTGCTAGTTGCTTGCGTTTGGGTGTTCAAACTAGGGATTAATGTAAAGTAATATGATATTTGGGGATTTTGACATTTTCTTCATAAGATGTTTAATCCACCTTGAACATGATAATTTCAAACCTTAGCAAGATGACGGTGATGACTACAACAACAACGAATACGATGACGACAAGGAAGACAATGGCGATAAAGATGGTGACGAGGGTGACTACACTGGCGAGGGTGAATACAACGGCGAGGACGATGACGGCTACTAGGACGGCAATGCACAGGAGGTTCTATGGTCATCTCACAGGCCTCTGCGGGTTCATTCTTTGGACAATGACAATAAGGAGGAAGGCGGAAGGCAAAGGCGAAGGCGAATGCGATGGCAACAACGAGGACAAGAAAGAGGGCATTGATGAAGAGGCCAAAGATGAGGTGGGTGATGGAATGGAATGGTGTACTCGGCTTCTTTTTTTCCTTCAAAACATGTGGCGAGATGATTATGGCTAGTAGCTGAAAGATTGTCGATGCCCAATCCTTCCGGTCTCAAGTGCTGATTGGCGAAGCGACCCTGGTTTCTCGTCTCTTTTGATTCTTATCAGGTTTCCTTTTCGATAGTTGAGATGTTAATTCCCTCGTTTCTTTTCCCTCCATAAAACAACTATGGTGTGCAAGTGCCCCTATTTATATCACGAATTAGTTTGGATCTTACTTGTTAATCAGTTCTAATTCTTCATGTATGCATCTAATTATGTTGAAATTTCCCCTGTAGAAACATGCTTCATGAATCTGTCTTTGCTGATATTGTTCAAGACTCATCGGCTAAACACTCTATGACACTCAAAAACCATAAAAACGGTACTATGTTCCTTTTCTAGACCAAATCCTTCGTCCTTTGCCTTCCAGGTAAACAGGAGATTCCCACAATTCTTCTTCTTGCTTTTGCATTGTTGATCACATTATGGGCCGACTCCACTTTTTCTGTGAAGGCAGGCCCAATTAGTCAGGGCTTCTTGTCCATCCTATAATGTAATTTCACTGTCGACATTCTTACTTGTCTTTAAGGTATATAAACAATAACAAGTCCGTCTCATTGGGATTAAGAAGGGAAAATAACACAAATGGTCCATGAACTTTGATCAATATGTGATGCGGTCTATGAAATTTTAATTTATTCAATGTGATCCATAAACTTTAGTCCAATATATAATGTCTTCCCTAAAATTTTAATTTATTCGATATGATCTTTGAACTTTTGATATATATTCAAGTTAGTCTCTGAATTATTTGAAAATATTCAATATCATCACTGAACTTAAAATAATGAAATGACAATATTGAATATTTCCATATAATTCGGGGACCACATTATTTATTGAGCCAAATTTCAAGAACTATTTGTATTCAATCTCGTGTACAATTTGTCCAAGTCGATGTGATGGCCTTTTGAAGGACCAATTGAAGACTGCAATTGAAAAACGCTTGCCTTACTAAAAGAATGAACGCAAATCCATCCAGGACGGCTTTTAGGCAAAAAGAGAATCCATCAATAATCAATGAATTAAGCAAGAACGTACGCAAAAGGAGAAGGTAGATCAAAGGGCCCATGGTGATAGAAAGTTAGAAACATTGTTTACTGTGCACTTCTCTTTTGCGTCCTCCTTTGATGCAATCTTAAGTAGCAGTCTAAAGTAACACAAAAGATAGGGTTCCGAGAACAAGGATGTATATGATTTCTTTTTAGTCGGTAAAGCTTTCTTTCATTCTATGTATGATTAGAAAGAAGAGATTTCATTCAAAATTGTAACGAACAACGGTGTTGTTGTCCCAGGTGATATGTATTTTCCGTGCGCTTTTCAACGTTGGATGAATGTGCATTTTGCGTGCGCTCTTCAATATTTGACTTTCTTTGTCTTTTTATTGTGTATCCAATATTTTATTGTGATCGAAACAAGTTATTAAGAAAGTGATCGAAAAGGAATAATAAGTTTATAATTGTCCCAAGTGATATGTATTTCGGCACATGCTCTTCAACGTTGGAACCAGAATGTGCATTTTGCATGTGCCCTTCAATATTTGACTTTATTAGTCCTTTTATTGTGTACTCAATATTTTATTGTGATCGAAACAAGTTATGAAGAAAGTAATCGAAAAGGACTAATAATTTTATAGTTGTCCCAAGTGATATATATTTTGCGTGTGCTCTTTAATATTTGACTTTCTTAGTCCTTTTATTGTGTACCCAATATTTTATTGTGATTGAAACAAATTACAGGACTAATAATTTTCTGGTTGTCTCAATATTATATTGTGATCGAAACAATATTTTATTGTGTACGCCCGAATACGTATGTGGAATATGCGGTGCAAGCATGACTCGTGAGCGTTTCTGAAGTGATACATACGAGCCACAAATTTCATAAACCGGATACTCCTTGAAGATTTGTCTCGTGTGAGATGGAGTGGGGTAGTTACACTTCCCATGCTCGATGGTGCTTGAATTACACAAAAGAAGCTGTGATGAGCGGGTAGGTACGAGATCAGCCGCTATCAACTCCAATGTGCAGTTTGTGACTCAACTACGGATTTCTCTCGAAATGCAGAGAATATCCCTCTCGACATGCAGAGTTTCGTTTAGCCATGGATACTTATGTCTTTTAAAACCCTAACCCCCAAATTCCCCAAATTACACTCTCACTTTTCACCGCCCTTCTCGTTTTCATCTCATCCACTCCCATGGCGGTCCTATTCTGGTTTCCATCTGAATTATTGTTTCGGTGATTGCTGCGACTCTGTCCAGACTTGATGATGGGTCGGAATTTGAAGCCGATGCTCTCTTTTGCATCTCCAGCCGAATTACTGGTTTAGTGACTCGTACGACTCTATCCAAACTAGCTGGTGGGTCGGAATTTGAAGCTGCTGCCCTCTTTCTCATCTCCACCTTCAATCCCACTTGGTTTGTCCTCCTATATGATCGTAATCCCCTGCTCTCTTCTTCAATCTTAAGTAGCTTTCAGCAGAACTTCTTTGCATGTGGGGCTTTTGTACATAGGTGATTTTAGCAGCTTGTTTATCTTCAGTTTCGACCCAAATTCTGCTTGCCCTTTTCTCTTTACATGCCATCCTGGCTGAGTAATGGACTCGGCCGCACATAGTGATGCTGATCGCCTAGCTGCTCTCTGTTCAAGATTGGATAGACTTACAACAGAGAAGGAAATAGACTTCTGGGATGAAGAACCCTCGCCTGCAAAATTAGAGGAATGTGGTTTAATTTTGGTGTGCTGAATTTTCTCAAATCCAACTATAAACTTCCTGGCGTTCCATAATACAATTAAGAAAGCATGGAAGACTAAACGGGTTGAAATTTCACAACGTGAAGATGGCTTTTATATAGCTAAATTCCATTATGAGGCTGATAAACAACGTGTCCTTGCTGGAGGTCCCTGGCTCTTTTCTAGTCATCTAGTCCTAGTAAAGCCATGGCAGTCAAATACTCCACTGCATTGTTATGATTTTTCAAGCTATGCTTTCTGGATATAGATCTTTGGTCTACCTTTGGAATGGACAACTGAAAAGATGATTGTCAAGGTAGTGCAACATATTGGTAGGGTATTACAAGTGCGAGTTGATACCAAAGAGGGATTGACTTCACGGACTGCAAGGGCGAGGGTTGAACTGAAATTATAGGAACCTTTAAGAACAGGCAAGCTGATTCGAATAGAGGGGAAATTGGTCTGGCTTGACTATCGCTATGAGAGATTGTCCCACTTTTGTTACTCGTGCGGAAGGTTGGGCCATTACGCAACGTATTGCCAAGAAATCCCCTATGATGAGTCCAAATTTGAAGGAAGGGACACTATGGCTTATGGCCCGTGGCTTAAAGCGGAAGTTAAAGAGGTTAGTCCCTACTGGCAAACTTTTTACAACCCTCCACACCTCAAGGATCAACCGGAAGATAGCATACCTGAGATGCCCCCTTCTCAGCTGCCAATTATCCCACTCTTGCTCCCACCAATAGCTGCTGCCACAGAATCAGGGGCCAAACCAGGGCTTCTTTCCGAACATGGAGTTCAAGCAGCTGTATGTCAAGTCAATCAAGAGCCGCACATGGAAGGAACTCGTCTTTATACATCATTGATTCCTGCCACAGATAAGATGAAGGGGATTCAATCATCCACTATGGATTTCAAACAATACAAGAAAACCGAGAGTTCTAGACTGCCACCAAAGGTAAGTGTGGCTAAAAAATAGAAACGATATTTGCCATATGACACAAAGGGAGTAGTTATTCGTGACCTGGATGAAGGGAACTTACTGGATACTCCTGTGTGTGAAGCAGGGGAAGCTGACAATTGGGCTATGGTGGCTGGCCCTCAACAGCCACCACCCCACAAATGAAGCTAATCACTTGGAACTGTCAGGGCTTGGGCAATGCGCTGACAGTTCAGGCTCTAAAAGCCATGACGGCCAAAGAAAAGCCCGATATAGTCTTTTTGATGGAAACTAAAAACTTTGAGGTTAAGATTCAACGAATTCATACTACCCTACATTTTCAGCCTTCATATATTCTCAACCCAGCTGGATTGGCCGAAGGATTATCGGTGATATGGAATGATCAAGTATCTATAGAAGTGGACCATTCTTCACAACATATGATTGATATGACTTGCAGGATAGTCCAGGAAGACAGATTTTTTCGCCTGATATGTCTTCATGCTCCTTATAAGTATCAACAAAGATAGGTTTTTTGGGATGAACTTAGGATGTTTAGCCGTATGAATCATCTCCCTTTGCTGTGTGCTGGAGATTTCAATGATTTTCTCTATCCTTGGGAGAAGTTTGGTAAACGACCTGCAGACTTATCTAGGATGCTATCTTTTCGTGCTATCCTTAATGATAGTGAGCTTATCGAACTGGAGAGTAAATGGTGTAAATTCACCTGGACAAATAATAGAGAAGGTGAAGAGCTTGTAAAGGAAAGACTGGATCGAGCATTGTGTTCAATGGATTGGCGCCTTATGTTTCCTGAAGCAGAGGTTTTCGCACTACCTGCTGTAGGTTCCGATCATAGCCCTTTGATCATACAAACTTTAGCCACTTATAAACGACACACTAAGCCTTTTCATTTCGAAGCTTACTGGAATAACGAAGCTGAATGTCGTGAGATTATCTTAGAGGTGTGGAGTTCACACTACGTTGCTCATCCAGTTTTCATTGCCAAGATACAAAAATTTATTATCGCTCTATCTAAGTGGAGCCGTAAGAAATTCTCCAATGGACATGCCAGGGTGATTGCATTAAAACAACAGCTACACGACTTGACCAACCAACCGAGTTTCTCTAATTATAAAGAGGAAGGATCGACTATCAGAGAGGAAATTAAAAAAACTTGGCAGATGGAAGAGCAATATTGGGCACCGAGATCAAGAATACAATGGTTGCAATGGGGAGATAGGAATACGCGGTTCTTTCATGCGTCCACGATCCAGCGAAGAAATAGAAATCGCATTACGATGTTGCAGGACACACATCAGCATTGGATTCGGGACCCTGAAGCGCTACAAGGTATGACTATTGCTTATTTTTCTGAATTATATACATTTGGAGGGTCCAAGAATTATGGCCCTATCCTTGATCAATGTCAGCAACTTGTATCCTCTGAAATGAATGATAAGTTGATCACCATGGCAACCATTGAGGAGGTTAAACAAGTAACTTTTCAGTTGGGGGCTACCAATGCTCCTGGCCCGGATGGATTAAACGGACTTTTCTACCAAAAACACTGGGACATCATTAAGGATGATCTAGTGACCCTAGTGCAGGTCTTTCTCTCAGCTCAGATGCCTTCCAAGCTTAATCAAACCTTTATTGCCTTGATCCCTAAAACACCTCACCCAGAGCAATTGGAGCAATATCGCCCTATAAGCCTATGCAATTTTGCCTACAAAGTTATCTCTAAGGTGCTAGCCAACCGTCTTAAACTTTGCTTGAATTCTTTAATATCCAAGGAAAAGTCAGCCTTTATGAGTGGACGACATATTCAAGACAATATTTTAATCGTTCAAGAGGTTCTTGACCAATTCAAGACCAGGCACAGAACTCAGAAATTCAATGCAATCATAAAGATAGACATGCAAAAGGCATATGATAAAGTTGAGTGGGATTTCCTACATGATTATCTTTTGAAATTGGGTTTTCATACTATCTGGGTTCAATGGATTATGCAATGTGTGACGACGACAACTTTTAGTGTGAAATTCAATGGCGAACCCTTACCTTACTTTACTCCTTCTTGCGGCCTTCGACAGGGTGATACTTTATCTCCATATCTTTTTATTTTATTGGCAAATGTCCTTTCAACTTTAATTAATCAAGCAGTCAGTGTGGGACATCTTAAAGGCATCAAGTTTAATAGATGGTGTCCCAATCTCTCCCATCTATTTTTTGCAGATGATGCACTCTTTTTCCTTGACAGGACAATAACAAAATGTAAGAATCTTGCGGCAATTCTAAATCAATACTGTTTGGCCACTGGTCAAATAGTGAATCGAAACAAGTCTGGTATTATCTTTAGTAAATTTTGTCCATCTAGTTTACAAGCAAACACGTCGGGGGAACTTAGATTGCCTGTATTGCAAAGATATGGCAAGTATTTGGGAATACCTTATGACTGGGGCCGGTCAAAGAGGGAGATGTTTTCTTGGTTACAGGCACAAGTTCATGCTAAGACGGAAGGATGGAAAAGTAAGCTGATATCTAAGGGTGGTAAGGAAGTTCTAATCAAATCTGTTATACAAGCTTTGCCACACTATGCTATGTCTATCTTTCAAATCCCTCTGTCAATATGTAAATCCATAGAGAAAAGTATTGCAAGATTCTGGTGGAGAAACAATTAGAATAAGGCAGGCATTCATTGGCGTAGTTGGGATGTATTGAAAGGAAGCAAAGATACTGGCGAGTTGGGCTTCCGTGACCTTATTGCCTTTAACAAAGCCATACTTGGAAAGCAGGCTTGGCGCTTATTGCAACAGCCTGACGCTCTATGGAGTCAACTATTTAAAGGCTTATATTTTCCTACAAATGACTTTCTCTTGGCGAATCCAGGCCATCGTCCCTCTTGGGGATGGAAGAGTTTACTGTCGGGTAGAGATGCTATCTCTCCCCACTTGTGTTGGTCAGTTGGTAACGGTCAAAACATTCGCATAAGAGGTGATCGCTGGCTACCGATGGGAATTCTCTATGGTCCCAAGACTCTTGAGGAACCAATAATGGTGGCGAATCTCATTGACCCGATACACCGTGATTGGAACCAGACCTTGCTCCATAGACTATTCGGAGACGACATTACTGAACAAGCTCTGAAAATTCCACTAAGCCCTCTAGTTTCCACAGATAAATTGATCTGGACAGCTACAACAAATGGTGTCTATACAGTAAAGAGTGGATACCACAACATTCTCAATGCAACAAAACTCTCCACAGGTAACAACACATCTACATCCTATCAAACTCCAAAATCCCTTTGGCGAAGACTATGGAAATTGAAAACTACACCGAAAGTCGGGATGTTCACTTGGGCGGTTTGTCAGAATGCCATTGCTACTAGAGCCAATCTCTATCGCCGACACATTGTTGAGGACCCCTGCTGTCGGCTTTGCACTCAGCAAGTTCTTGAAACCACCGAGCACCTTTTCCTCCATTGCTCATGGACTCGAGCTGTTTGGACAAACCCGAAGATCAATGTGTTCTTCTCCCCTCAATCTACCCATCGGATAGACCACTGGTTATCCGAAAGAACAACCACAGAAGGCGCAGCCACATCAAAAACTATACTTGCCATTGAATTGATTGCCAATACTCTGTGGCAAATATGGCGGATGCGCAACAATTTCGTCTTCCATGATCAAGACCCTGACCCCAATCTTGTAGTGGAACTAGCGACTGCTCAGACCAGAACTTCTGTTCCTGTGGTTCCTTCTTCACGGTCCGGACGGCAGTATCTCAACCCTGATCATCTGTGGAACCCTCCCGGTCCAGCAGTTATCAAATGTAATATTGATGGGGCATATCATCCGGGAAGCACAGAGGGATCAATGGCGTGTGTCTGCAGAGAAAGTCAAGGCAGAATCACCGATTTGTATTCAAACTCTTTCGGATCTCACTCGGCTATGGAAACGGAGTTTAAAGCTCTTACCTATACCCTTGATCACCTGCTGCGTCGGAATCTACAAGATCGCAAGATCGAGCTTGAAACGGACTGTCTTCGTCTCATAGAATCTGTGCGGGATGAAGGATCGACACCATGGGAGCTTCGCTCGCTGCAAGCAGAGGCTGTGTTTCTGCTTTCACAATTTCATAACCTAAAGATGAATCACTGTAAGCATAATGCGAATAGGGTTGCCGACTGGGCCGCGAAGGCCCACCGAAATGCTTTCTCGACCCAGAACTGGCTTTTTAATCCCCCTGCTGCTTTGCTTGATCTTTTGGTAGTGGATATGGTTGCCTCAGGGTGTAATTTATAGGTTATATAAATATAAAGTTTGCTTTCGACCAAAAAGAAAAAAAAAATCCAATTTTAGGACTTCCATCAGTTCATGAATTTTAATGCGAGGATCTTCATATTTGCACGACCAATCTCTCGCAGTTGCAAATCAAGAACAAGACCCTAATTGCGACGGCAATCAATCAAATCCCAAGATGGCCGGCATGTTGTGCCACGTTCACGTGCATGACACACGTCCAAGGTTACGATTAAACCTTATGAGGGTTTCTGATTCACGATCAATACATACAAGGCCACGTGAATTTTTTGATGGGCTCGATGTAAGGACCCGAGCCTCACTGTGTAATATTGTTTGCTTTGGACACTGAGTTCTTATGGCTTTAAAACGCGTTATGCAGGGGCAGAGGGCCATCCCTCTCCCAAGCCATAATATTGTCTGCTTTAGAGGCACAGCCCACTGGCCCGTCCTCCCTCACGGCTTTGTTTTCAGTGTAGTGGAAGCGTACGTGAAACGCGTTACACAGATTAAAGGAGCCCAAGCCTTTATAAACAAGCCCAAGACTCCCTCCTAAGCGATGTGGGACTAGAAATGGACCCCTTCTCCTTCCTTGCGCACGTCCGGGGACGGAGGCGCGGACGCACCACCATCCCTCCTCCCCGCGCACCGTCGTGTGGGCTGTCACACTCTCCACCCCTTAGGAGCATAGCGTCTTCATTGTGGCCCCACATGCGGTCAGGAATCGGCTCTGATACCATTTGTGTCGCGACCTAATTTTTGGGTGCACCACCTAAAACTAAGTTAATGGACTACTAAGTTTTAAACTTAGCTCAAGCTCTCCCAAGCCCATACCAATTCGCAGCTTAAGGTTCAAGTTTTTAACATGTAAAAGATTATTAACTAGGAGTCGCCACTAATCGGTTTACGATAGGTCGATTAGACACCTAAGTAAAATAATGGGAGGATTATTTTACTCCTATGAACCATAGACTAAGGGTACGGGGACTTTGTTATATTAGATTTCTCTAATGCCCTTTCGGTACCATTTCTTTTTAATTTTTCAAAAAAAATGTTTTTGTAGGCAACTTGGATTCATTTTAAGCTAGATTTCTATCATGCAAAAGGGTGATCACACGGATGCTCAATCACTATTAAACAATCAAAAGACTTCCAAAGAAATAAACACACAAAGCATTTTTTTGGGTTTTCTTTTATCTTAAAATTAAAACATGCATTCTAACTACATGACCTAATTTTACTAACAAACAAATTCTAATTAAATGAACCTATTATGCAAACTATGCACCTAATATTTTTTTTTGTATTTTTATTGAAATTCTGAATTAATAAAAACCCTAATTAAATTATCTAAAATGAATAATTTTCTAATTTATTTTAGGGTTAATTTGACTTAAACCCTATCCTATCTTAGAAAACTATTTTTTTTTTGGAAAAATGAGATAATTAAAATGTGCGAACATTATCTAAACCCTATTTTAAAAATAAATATATATTTAGGTCCAACCCTAACTTATTTCTAAAAATGCAATCCTAAAAATGTAATCCTAAAAAAAATCTAATTTACTAAACCTACATGTATGATTTACTAAATCTATATGCTCATGCAGAATTTTGATTTTTTGATTTTTTTTTATTTTTTTAAGATAAGTAATTATTAAATAAATATAAAATCTAAACTATCAACAAAATAAAGGATTAAAATAATCGAAAAAATAACATGTTGTCTCACAGATCAAATTAACGATTATCCTAACCCTAATTATCATGACAAAGAGTTCAAAATAATTAAAAATCTGATCCGAAGTCTTACGGATCAAATTAATAATTATAATGATTTAACAATTAAAATTCTACCAAAAAGCCCAAAAATTAATATAATTAAAAAAAATGATCCGATGTCTCTCGGGTCAAGTTAATAATTATAATAATTCCGGACAAAATCCCTACGGATAAATGCCTACAATATTTATAGATATTAACATCCAATATTACAAATTAAATAACTAAACTAAAAATGCTATCAAATAAAATAAACAGAAAAATAACATAAAAATAAAGAGAGTAAAAAAAAACTATAAAAGTGAAAAACATAATAAAAAAAAAGAACAAAAACTACCTAAGGGGGGGTAAACCGACGGTGGACGGCATTGGACAGTCATCGGCCGATTGTTGGAGCTCCGGCAAGGATCGACAATGGGTGGATCAGCGTCGAGCGGTTCGGGGGCAGCAGCAGGTCGCGGGTGACGTCACGGGTCGGTAGCGAGCGAACCGGCGACGAACAGACCAGGGGGCAGCGCCGGGATCGTCACGGATTGGCATGATGGCGGCTTTGTCGGGATGGTGGAGCAGCTCAGCAGTAGCGACGTGTAGGGGACATAGCGATGTGAGCGCAGTGGTGTGGCATGGTGCATGGACGCAGGCTCGCGGGCGAGGGTTTCGGCAAGATGGGACAGCGACGACTTCGCGGTCTGGCTCTGGCGGAGTTGCATCGACTAGCTCGGGATCTACTGGCGTTGGAGCAGGAGCGTCACAGGTGGACGCTCGAGTAGAGGTGGTAGGCTCGCGGGTGAGGCAGAGCGTGACGGTGCTGGTTTGAGCTGCTGCATGGAGTGTCGGTGAAGGAGATCGAAGGCACGAGCGTCACGGGATCCGGTACTCGGGTGGTCAGAGGCGCAGCGACAGCGGGGGCACGGCGGGTCGGCTCGGAATCGGCTGGGCTACGGGTTGCAGAGGCGCTGTCGTCGGGGTTGAGGCGCCGAGTGCAGCGACGGGCGAGCAGAGAGCGAGGCGCGGCGCAGAGGTGTTGTGGGGAGGTGCGGTGGCCGGTGCAAGGCGGTGTTGGTGCGGCGGCCGGTGCGGCTCAGTGGATGGCTCGGACGAACGGCAGTCGCAGAGGAGAAGATGAACAGTTGCTGTATTTTGCTTAATTAATTTTTTTTCTCTCCCTCTGCCACTCTCACGTCACTTCTAGTTTTACTCTCTATACCCTGCCAACCAGTCACCTCCTCTGCTTTTCTTTTTTCCTTTTTTACTTTTGTGCTCTTTTTCGAACAAATAGAAGCCCTCTAAAAAACCCCCCTGTTTCGAAGCTTCGGACTCTCAATTTATAGAGTCGAAAAAAAATCAAGTTTGTTTTGCAAGTGAAATATTCACTCAACAACTCAATAAGAAAAATGGCTCCAAAATCAAACAACTAATTTTTTTAAATTTTGAAATGAGGATATATTTCAACAAAGATACTTCATTATTCGAAAATTTCCAAAATCTCTCTCCAAATGTTTTATTTTATAAGTTATTTATTATCCTCTATTATTTTCTAAAAGGTAAGTTTAATCCTAAATGTTATTATTACCTACATGCAATGCTATGGAATGCTTAATCTAAGTAAGTAAATAGCATGGTTAAAATTAGGTGTCAACAATTTGTAAGGACCTGGGTCCCACTGTATAATATTTTTAGCTTTGGATATTGAGTCCTCACGGCTTTAAAATGTGTTATGCAGGGGCAGCTCTCAAGCCATAATATTGTCCGCTTTGGAGGCACAGCCCACCAACTCGTCCTCCCTCACGGCTTTATTTTCAACGCAGCGGAAGCGTATGTGAAATGCGTTACACAAATTAAAGGGGCCCAAGCCTTTATAAACAAGCCCAGGATTCTCCCCTAAGCGATCTGGGACTAGAGAGGGACCCATTCCCCTTCCTTGCGCACGTCCGGGGACCGAGGTGCGGACGCACCACCATCCCTCCTCCCCGAACACCGTCGTGTGGGCTGTCACACTCGAACTATCGCCAACGTGTCCAGCGATGTCGTGTGCGCACATAGCAGCGAACAACAAGCATCGCAGAGGCAAAACCTGAACCAGATAATTCTCTCTTCTGGGTTTGGATTGCAATTGGGCCCGTCTTTTTTCCCATAGAAATGTCATGAAATGTCTGCTATTTTCTTCGTGCTTTAATTTTCCACATTCTCAAGTATCTTTGATCCACGCACTCTGAGATCAACATGACGATTCCTTTGTTGCCGAATCGTTGGAAGGAGCCATCGCCTGCATTTGTCGAGACTCCATGGGTTGATTGGTAGACGGATTTGCGAGATTAGCACATCCTAGCTAGGCCGCACGGGTGGAGTGCATAATTATGGTGGAAATCCTAATCTTCCTCTCCCTTTCCGCATGAACTGAAGCTTCGTTTAAGTCTTGAGTCAGACAATGCAGATCTAATAAGAGCCTTATCAATCACAAATCAACTGAACTAGGGAGTACAATGGATGCACTAATTGGGAGAAAATATGATATGATGTTGAGTTTTTCAGGCCTTTAGTTAGCCAATTGCAGCAGGGAGTCCAACAAAATAGCTGACATGGTCGCCAAAGCCTAATGAAAGAAAAGTCCTAGTAATTGGACTATTTATCCACCTCAAGCCCTTCGGAACTTGATTTGCACTGAAGTTTTAAACTTGTGTTCGCTAAATACTTCTAAGGGAATGGCATTTACGTTTTCAAACATTGGGAAAAAAAAATCTCCTTCTGATTGTCTCTTCAAAAAAAGTTTTGAACTAGATTGCCATGGAATTTGCTAGATTAGCCAACAAAATAGACCCATAAAAATTTTAGGGGAAAAGTGCCAAAAAAGTCCTAAACCTTTTGTTTTTGTGTCAATTTAGTTCTAAATATTGTTTTTGGTGCCGATTTAGTTATAAACCTTTTTACGTTGTGCCAATTCAGTCATTTCCGGCCAATTTTGACCAGATTTTACTGATTGGATGCCGGCCGGCTGACGTGGCCTAATCGGCGCTGACGTGGACCTCGGCGACCGGCCAGAGGCAACAACCGACGAGGTCAAGGTCGACCTCCCCGGCCACCTCGCCAGTGGCCGTGAGGGCGGCCTCGTGCTGGGCGGCGAGGCTCACCCTTGCCGCCTAGGCCTCGAGGGCCGACGAGGGCGAGCCCCGCCAGCTCAGCGCGAGGCTAGCTCTCCCCACTCCATTCCCCGATCCCAATCTCACCTTAGAAATTTCCTCCCTCCGCTCGTTGTCGTCTTCTCTAGGGTTTTACAGGAGCTTGAGGATGTCCTCGGTCACATGGCTCCGACCCCGGATTTTCGGCTGGTTTCCCCTGCGGCGGCGATCCGTCGGGCAAGGCTCGACCCTTGCCAGATCCGACGAGGGCTAGCCTCGCTGCCCAGGCCTCCCTCGCCAGATCCAGCTATTGCCTCTGGCCGGTTGCCAAGGTGCGACGACCGGTTGGAGGAAGAAGAGGGAAGAAAAAAAGAAAAAGAAAAAGATTAAAAATTAAAAAAATTAAAAAAATTATTAAAATTATTAAAAGTTGTTCATGTCAGAGCCGATCAGGCCACGTCAGTCGACCGGCGTCCAGTCAGCAAAATCTAGCCAAAATTGGCCGGAAAGGACTGAATTGGCATAACGTAAAAATGTTTAGGACTAAATTGGCACAAAAAAAAAGTTTAGGACTAAATCGGCACAAAAACGAAAGGTTTATGACTTTTTTGGCACTTTTTCCAAAATTTTAGTGATGAAACTAAGACATCGTGGAATGACATTGCTTGAGATGAACGCCAGCACATTTCGCGCGTACACACATTATCATATGGAAATAGATTTACTCAACTGAACAAGAATAGAATAACACTGAGAGAAAAGATTATGCAAAACGCATCTGACCAAATATCTTAAACGCACACCAAAATCTGCATTAGTTTAGTGTCAAAATCGTGCGAAGTTAAGAGTAACCTCTATATTAAATTGACTATTAAAATTGATAATGATGCACTAGATTAAACCAGATGCACTTTTGCTAGGTTTTGGCTAGCTAGGACTCCTCAAGTCCAATGAGCCAAACGAATCTCGGAATTATTGTCAAGATTGATCTCGAATGAGGAAGATGTCCCAACAAATATTGTACTTGGTCTGTTTGCATTTGTCTAGCCCAAAGTCGCACTTCCTACCATGTAATTCTGTCTTTTGTGGCGTTTGATCCTATCGCGTTCGTCGTGTACATCCAAAAGCCGAAGAAAAATAATGAGATCAAATGAGTTGCTGGGTCGACGTGTAAGCTATCGCTTAATCCGTCTAGAGTTTTCATTTCCTATATCAATAACTTTCATAATAAACGAAGATGAGATCCACATAATGATTTGATGTCATCTTATAGGCGGCAGTATTGAATTTGCGGCCAATATATATCGAAGATCTGTCAGGAATTGAAGGTAAGCAAGAAACGGATGAAGAGGAGAAGAATTGAAGTAGAAGATTTTTCTTGTATTCGTTGTATTCAATGTACAAGTTTTCTCTGTTTATAATACAGAGTGTATATACAAGAAAAGGCAATGTAATATTCTACAAATCAATCTAATGTCTAATTGATTTTCTATAATCAGAATATGTATCAATCTAAGATCCTGATATATTACAAGGATATATCGCATATCTTCCAACACTCCCCCTCAAGCTGGTGGCTTGTAGATGTCCAAGACACCTAGCTTGCTTAATAGATATGCATGTTGTCTTTGGCATAGGGCTTTGGTAAATACATCTGCAGGTTGTTCAGTAGTTCCAATCCCTCTTGTCTCGACTATCCCTTCTTGAATCTTCTCTCGAGTGAAGTGGCAATCCACTTCTATGTGCTTGGTCCTTTCGTGCATTACGGGATTCGCTGCAAGCTTCAAGGCTGATTCATTATCACAGAATAATCTGGTCGGTCCCTTTAGCTGTATTCCAAGATCACCAAGTAGACCTCGTATCCACACGATTTCACACGTGGTCTTCGCCATAGCCCGATATTCTGCTTCAGCTGAGGATAGAGAAACCGTCGCTTGTTTCTTGGTTTTCCATGAAAGAAGAGAATCTCCCAACATAATGCAAAACCCAGTAATGGATCTTCGACTCATAGGGCATGTCGCATAGTCTGCATCGCAATATGCCGTCATTTCCATGTTACATCTTCTAGACAGAAGTATCCCGAGTCCTGGACATCCCTTCAAGTACTTCACCACCTTTAGAGCGGCATTCATATGAGATTCCTTTGGTTTGTGCATGAATTGACTAAGATTTTGCACTGCATATGATATGTCCGGTCTGGTCATAGTCAGATAAATAAGTTTTCCAACGAGCTTTTGATAACTTGTCGGATCCTTTAATATGGGATCATTCGGAGAAATTCCTTCAGTGTGATCCGCTGTAGTTAACCTGATGTTCTGCTCGATTGGGATGATAGATGGCCTGCATCCTGATAATCCAGCCTCTGATATAATTTCCAACACGAACTTCCTCTGACTGAGTGAAATTCCTTGATGAGATCGAGCGATCTCAATCCCAAGAAAATATTTTGGCGCTCCCAAATCTTTTATATGAAATCTAGTGTGCAAATATTTCTTCAGGCTCTTTATTGCAACTTCATCATTTCCCATAATGAGAATATCATCTACATATATCATCAAATAAATAGATGACGTACCTCTGGTCCATGTGAACAAAGCATAGTCATACTTGGATTGTTTGAAGTTTGCACTGGTGAGAGCGGTAGCGAATTTAGCATACCACTGTCTGGAAGCTTGTTTCAGCCCATAAAGGGACTTGCGGAGACGACATACTCTAGTCTCCCCCTGTCTCCGTAATCCCTGAGGAATATCCATGTAAATTTCTTCATCTAGATCACCATGAAGAAAAGCGTTATGAACGTCCATTTGGTGCAATGACCAATCATGGATGGCTGCAACTGACAGGAATGATCGGACAGTGACATCTTTAGCAACAGGAGAGAAGGTTTCGTGATAGTCGAAACCTTCTCGTTGCGTATATCCCTTTGCCACTAATCGAGCTTTATATCTTTCAATGGATCCATCAACTCGATACTTAACTTTATATACCCATTTACACCCGATGGACTTCCTGTGTGTGGGCAAATGAACTATCTCCCAAGTGTGATTATCAGTTAAGGCCTGTAATTCTGCATTCATGGCCTTTTGCCAACGTGGGTCATTGCATGCTTCATCATAACTAGATGGTTCTTTCTCATCGGATATACGACTAATACAACATCTATGCTCTGACGAAAGTTTGTCAAAGGAGACATAAGAAGATGTTGGATAGGGAATACCTGGTCCGTTAAGTGTGGCACAAACATAGTCCTTTGTCCATGTGGGCGGTTTCGTAGCGCGCCCCGAACGTCTTGGGTGGTCCATAGGTGGTGGAGGTGAAGAAAGTTCCACAGCTGTGGGATTGCTAGAATCATCTTCAACAGTCATTGGAATAACAGGGTCATTGATCAATGTTGCTGGCATGTTTGATTGATCAATGTTGGAAGAAGATGGAAGATTTTGTTCCGGTGATACGGCAACAAAATATCCAGGGGATACATTCTCCTCAATAGAGGATCTAGGGAGGCTGGTGGAGACATCCATCGCCTCTGAAGATTCACGAAATGGGAAGGTAGTTTCGTGAAAAATGACGTCCCTGCTTACAAAAAAGTCTCCTGTAGATGGATCGAGAACATAATAACCCTTCTGGAGGGTAGGATAACCCATGAAAATACACCGCCTTGCTCGTGGACTCATTTTGTCTCGAGGCCCCACAGTTGCAGAATAGCAAAGACAACCGAAAACTCGTAGATGATCCATTGCTGGTTTTTTGTTGTAAAGTAATTCGAAAGGTGATTTACCAGCTAATATTCGAGTAGGCATACGGTTGATGAGATAAGCTGCAGTGAGGACACAATCTCCCCAATATATTTCCGGAATAGATCCCTGAAACTTCAAAGCACGGGCAACCTCCAGCAAATGACGATGTTTGCGTTCTACCACTCCATTCTGTTGTGGAGTATAGATACAGGAGCTTTCATGTAGAATACCATGAAGTGAGAAAAGTGATCTGCAATCATGACTAAAAAATTCCTTCCCATTGTCAGTTCGTATCCGATGGATCGACTTCCCAAACTGATTTTTAGTCAGAGTGATGAATGTTTTCAATTGAAATGGAACCTGTGCCTTCGATTGCATCAAGAACACCCATGTTGCCCGGGAGTGATCATCCACAATTGTTAGGAAATATCGGGAATTATCACGATGTGGTGTGTGATATGGTCCCCAGACATCCACATGAATTAAAGAAAAAACAGTGGTGGAACGCGTTGTATGCAAAGGGAAAGATGTGCGAGACTGTTTGGCAAGTGGACAAATAGGACATTTAGAATAAGGAAAGAAAATACTATGTCCCATTCTTGAATGTAAAAGAAAGTCTTTATCATTGGCAATGGTGTTACACAATGACAATTTATTGAAAGGAACTAAATTCAAATCTAGATGACTTGGAATACTGGTCCAGAAATATAGACCTTCAGAAAGACTACCTAAGCCCATCAGTTTCCCAGTCGAAAGGGCCTGAAAAAAACATGTGTCAGCATTAAAGAGAACTTGACAGGAATTTTCCTTGCAGACTTTGGATACGGAAATGAGATTGAATTGAAATTGTGGGACATAAAGGACATTTTTCAGGATGATTTGAGGACTAAGTTGAACAGTCCCTGTCAATGTGACATGAGTAATATTCCCATTTGGAAGCTGCACAGATATAGGCGTGGCCAATTGCCTATGCATTCTTGAAAAAAACTTGATATCACAAATAATATGATCACTAGCTCCCGAGTCAACTATCCATGCCCTTTTTGAAATTGAATTAATCAGGCAATGAGATATACCTGAAAAACTTGTTCCCTTATTTCCAATGTCTGTTTTCTGCAATGCCTGCATCAATTGCTGATATTGCCCATATGTAATTGGCCGGTCAGTGTTTGATCCAGTAAGTCCAGTCACCTGATAAGCTGCATAATATTCTTTCTTTTTGCCTTTTTTCTCCTGGCTTTCCATGTAATTTCCAGCAATTATCTATGGTATGATGTGGACGTTTGCAATGCTCACAGTATAATTTACCTCGCCCCCTGGAATTTTGGCCAAAATTCCGAATTGATGCGGAATAAATCTGGCCGTCGGATGATTTAATCGTGGAATAATCTCCACCGTCCGATGCAGCGTATGGATCAACTCTTTGTAGACCGTCAGATCTTCGCGTGAAATCAAGACCGTCAAATCTCCGCGGGTAATCGAGACCGTCGGATCTCCGCGTGAAATCAAGACCATCGGATCTTCGCGAGAGATCTGAGCCATCAGATCTCCGGATTGCATCCCCGCCGTTGGTTCCCTCTCTTTTAAACCCTCTTTTGCCATTTGCGAACCCTAGCCCCTCACGAATTTCTCTCTCGCGGGCTAGGGTTCTTGCCCCCAATTCTCGTCCGCGGCGTTCTCCGCGAAGAGCGAGGGCAACGGACTCGCTCCCCCGTGTCGTCTCCGATGCTGTGAGCCGTTGGCTCTCTTCTTGGACGGCCAGCTGGAAGATCCGGCCGAGAGGCGGCACGGGGTCCATCGCCAAGATCTGCGAACGAAAGGTGAGGTAGGTTTCGTTCAAAATCAAGAGAGAGCGAGTGGATTTCTCCCTCTCCTTTATGGATCTGTACTGCCTGAGGGTTTCTGGGGTTCCTTCGAGTTTTTCTTCTGTAGCCTCGAGCTCATTCCAGAGCGATGACAGCTTATTGTATACTGCTGTGGCAGATAGATTTCCTTGCTTCAGATCCGTGAGTTCCTGCATGAGACAAAAAATTTTCGCTCTATCGAGCTTTCCATACATTTCTTTTATATTGTCCCACATGGTTTTTGAATCTTCCATCGGTGGGAGGCCTGCTGCGACGTCTGGTGAGACGCAGTTACCGATCCATGTGCGGATCAGGTGATTGCACTTTCGCCAGTGCCTTGCTAGCCTCTCATCCGACGGAATGGGTATCGTTCCGTCAAGGAATCCGTCTTTATCTTTGGTTACCAAGGCTCGCCGGAAGTCTTGCGACCATTTGTTGTATTTTTCTGGCCCGGTTAATTGCAGGCTAATCAGTCGCAATTCTGGACCGTCGGCAGTTGATACGTGCAATGGATCGCCTGGCTCCGGTCGGCCGGTGATGGCCGCAATTGGATACGGTAAGAATCCGGGTGATAGATTCGGGTAGGGATTCGTCCCTGCGCCCGACCCATTGAATCCGGTCCCAAGACCCGCATTGAAAAATCCCGGATGGGGGTTTGTTCCGTAACCCGCTTCTCCAGACCCGTTTGCTCGTTCTGTCTCGGCGGCTGAGTTTGCCCCGCTTGCGGTTGGTAGACTCCCGCCAGGTTGAACGTTGCTTTGATAACTCGTTACCCCCGGCAATGATGGATTCGGCCCTTGCCCGATGTACCATGGATAAGGTACCCAATGGTAAGGATGACCCGGAATGGGTTGCCCCATATTCGCCTGAGCCGGTAATGTATGCCATTGAGTCTGGGTTGGTTGCTGGGTTGTGGGAATTGTAGGTATTGCAGGGGCGTGATCTTGTGTCTCTTCTGTGGCTTCGCCTGTATGAGGAGGAGCAGATATTCCAGAGAGCAAATTCTCTGGATTGATGGTAAGATTCTGTTTCTTCTTCCTTCAGAGTTTGATTCTTTCGTTAATCAAGACTTTGATGTCTTGCAGCTTCGAAAGTAATCGATCACGGAAAATGGAGCTTAAAGCCTAAGCTCTGATACCATGTCAGGAATTGAAGGTAAGCAAGAAACGGATGAAGAGGAGAAGAATTGAAGTAGAAGATTTCTTGTATTCGTTGTATTCAATGTACAAGTTTTCTCTGTTTATAATACAGAGTGTATATACAAGAAAAGGCAATGTAATATTCTACAAATCAATCTAATGTCTAATTGATTTTCTATAATCAGAATATGTATCAATCTAAGATCCTGATATATTACAAGGATATATCGCATATCTTCCAACAAGATCTTTACGTTAACTTTATGTCTTTTATTGTGTTCATTTATTGTCAAAATGTACAGTCCTTGGCTTGATGGACAAACCTACGATATGGAAGAAAAATCATGTATAAAGATATGATCATTTTGAGAATACAAACATAAATTGTTATTATAATGGAAAGATGATTGCTCTATATAGAATGCTCGCTGATTATATTGAACTCAAATTGGGAAGTTATCAATAGTTAGCCGGTGGATTTGCTATATTAACAGCAGAAATGTAGGCACGAGTGTTTAGGGAATTCTTTCATAAAAGTTTGAGATCGAAGCTGCCATTTAGTCTTTTTTTGGAAATGCAAATACAAATTCATAAATCTATTATATAAATGTCAATATAGTTTTGAACCTTTCAATTTGACCAATTTAATTATAAATATTTCAATAATTTGTCAATATAGACTTTTTGGCTAATTTTAATTGGGAACCATTAAAACAAACATCATTCTACTTGGTATGGTCAGCTACTGGCAAGGGTCACAACCCTTGCCAATCGCAAGCAAGGCAACTGCTAAGGTCCGGTGAAGGCTTCAAGCCTTGTCCTCACGTACCACAATGGAAAAAAAATATGTAAAATTAAAAATTATTGTAAAATTATTCACGTTAGTACTAGATGGTATCTGTCATCAATTTTTGGTTAAAATTGATCGGAAGGATTATATCGTTAAATTGTCAAAAGATTTATAATTTAAGACTAAATTGGTGTTCGTATAAGATGTTTAGGAATTTTTTTTTTTGGGTAATATTCCCCAATAAACTAAAAGCGTAATAAATGGATATACACTATATTCCTTCGATTAAAAAGTGCAATTAAAATATAGAGGAAATGATGATTAGAAAATCGCATCATTTGTTAATATTTCCCATCTTTTCTTTTTCAAATATTGGGCAAGTCTAGAGTTGAATATTAGGGAGTGCAATGAACAGAGCAGAAACCAAGACCCAAGGCAAGGGCGACGCGAGCAGAGGCAGATCGGGAGGGTAGAGAGGAGATGTGGGGTCTGTTCAACAAGCAAGAGGAAATGTACGTGGACGCTCGTCCGACATACTCAGCACACTGGTACTCCATGCTCGCTTCTCGCTCTCCTCGTCACTCCCTCGCCCGGAACGTCGGCGCCGGCAATGGCCAAGCTGCCCTCAGCGTCAGTCCTCTCTCTCTCTCTTTTCTGTGTGCAAGATTAGTAGCAAGTTTATTGTTTGTCTTGATACGATGGAACCCAACATTGATCGGGAGCCATGACGGTGTGAGCAGATTTTCTGGATTTTGCAAAAACAAAAATGGGCTAGACCTTTTTACCAAGAAAAGAAGAAGGGCTAGACCAGATATGATCGCAGATCATGCGAATTCAACACTTTTTATGATTAAATACATATCAAATGCATGTCTCGCGGAAGAGGAATTTTGAGGAGAATCATTTACTCAAGCACTCACCATGTATGATATTTTTCCTTTGTTTTTGCTTTTGGAAGTAATTGACTAGACATAGGGTGTAGAGAATGAGTGAAGATTAGCTCATCCTGGGTGAATTTCACCTAAATCCTCAGATACTGCTTTTAACTCTGCTCATTATTCGATTTGATTTTGCTTGCGGCTTGGATAGGCTGTGTATTGCTTCCTAATCACTAATTGAAGGTGGTCATCCCCAGTTCCACGTAATTGATCTTAAATCATTTGTGTTAGTTTGAATGTGAACTTTAAAACTGAAGTTCAACCCTTCCCAGTGTCTTCAAAGCTTCTTCTCCCTTTTTTTTTTCTTTTTTTTTTTTTTAAATGGGCTTCTCTTTCCTCTGTCGCAACCAATTTTTTCGGGTGTACCACCTAGGGTTTGGCTAATGGATTGTTAAGCCTAAACTTAACTCGGGCTCTCTCAAACCCATACCAATTCGCGACTTAGGTTTAAGTTCTTAACATGCAAATGATTTTCAATTAGGAGTCGCCACTAATATATTTTTGGTGGGTCGATTAGAAATCCAAGTAAAGCAATGGGAGGTTTACTTTACTCCTACGAACCAGAGACTATGGGTACGGGGACTTGGTTACACTAGATTTCTCTAATGCCCTTTCGGTACCATTCTTTATTTAAAAAAATGTTTGGCAAGCAGCTTGGATCGATTTTAAATTTATTTCCCTAACATGTGAGGTGATCATGCGGGTGCGCAATCCACCAATTTAACACCCAGATAAACAATCAGTAAATTGCAAAAAAAACTTACCTCAAAGCAACGAAAGCATATGCAATGTTAAATTAAAATCCACATCAACAACCCTAGATATGGTTTCTAATTAACACGCAATTTCTTTTTTTTTTGTTTTCACTTTATTTAATGGGAACTTAATCTATATGCAATGCATGCTAGTAATCTAATATGGCATGGCAACATGACCTAAATTACATGACATGGCAATATGATCTAAATTATATGACATGAATAGAGTAAATCCTAAAGAAATGCAATAATTAGATGCAATCTAAATGACCTAATTTTATTGACAGTCAATTTCTAATTAAATGGGCCTAAAAAAGAACTAAATGACGTGCATTTCAATTAATCTAATCCTAAATGACATGTTCATGACATTTATTTTTTATTTTTTCTCTTTCCTAAAAAAAATGCAATTTA
Organism: Eucalyptus pauciflora; assembly: GCA_007663325.1. Classification (NCBI taxonomy): domain Eukaryota; kingdom Viridiplantae; phylum Streptophyta; class Magnoliopsida; order Myrtales; family Myrtaceae; genus Eucalyptus; species Eucalyptus pauciflora. The sequence continues at coordinate 839,925 of VMYD01000377.1, read as the reverse complement.
CCGTAAAAAAAAAGGAAGTAAATTATCCTAAGACATTTTTTGGATTTTTTTATGAAATTCGAAATTATAAAAATGTGGAAATTATCTACCTAAATTAAAATGTCATCTAATTCGAATTAGGAATGAAGTTATGTCAAATCCTAATTTAAACAAGAATGTTATCCTCACTTAGAAATCCCTAACTAAAATGCAATCTACTTAAAATTTTTTTATCTAAACTTATAATAAATTAAAAACTATTATCTAGAATTAAATTACGTTCAATCTTACTCTAAAATGCAATGACGTGCAAAGAATGCCTTAATTCTACATGAATTATGCATGATGTTTTTTTGTTTTGCTTCTATTAATTTCGAAATTAAAATTTAACATGCAAATCAAATTAAAAAAAAAAAAACTAACATTCTAAATGAACATGTTTTCTTTTTGTTTTCCTTTTCATGATTCAAAATAAAATATCTATCCTAAAATGCAAATAAGAAAAGCAAACCTAACCCTAATTTTCCTTTTCTTATTTTTTTTTAAATTTTTTTTGAAATTAACAATTGTCTAATAAATAAACATGCAATTTAAAGTTTAAAAAAAAAAAACTAACAACCTAAGTCAATTGATTTTTTTTTTATTTAAAATAAAACTTCAATTCTAAACATGCAAACCCTAATTCTAACCTACATCTTTTTTGATTGATTTTTTTTTTAAGAAAACTAATTTAAACAACACCACAGCAAATCAAGCAACATTGATGCCCAAATTGACGAACCATATCTCACGCATGAGATCGGGTTGACCAATTTCACATAAATCACGAATCGGATCTCAAGCGGGAGATTGGATTGGCGATTTTCTTAAGTAATTGCGAGTCGGATTTCGAGCGCGAAAATCGGACTAACAATTACTAATTTCAAGGCAATTTCATATCATGGAATCTCAATTTCACATTAAAGGGATAATTACACTAAAAAGATAAAATAAAATAGCAAAAATAATCCAACATAAATAAGATAAAAAAAATACCTAAATTCTTTTGCTTTTCTCTTTTTTCTTTTTTCTTTTTCTCAAAAAAGAAAAGAAATGTCTGGCCGGTTCGGCGAGGAGGAGTGCTGCCGGCGAGGATTCTGGCGCGGGCTCCGGCGAGAGGGTTGTCGCGGGTCGGCACGGGCTTGCGTCGCGGGGGCGGCATCAGGGCGCTCGGATCACGTGCTTCAACCGGCAGGGCGCTGCAAGGACGGCAGGAGGCCTCGGGTGGCTGCGATGAGGAGCTACGGCGTTTGGATCGGGCTGTTGCATCCGGCGAGAGAATCGGATCGGATCGGGGCACGAGCTCGCGGTACGGAGCGAGGGCGGCGTCAGATCTGCAGAGGTGGGTCGCAACGGCAGGGATTGGCGCGGCGTCCGGGGCAACTCCGGTGCGGCGCGGGCAGAGACGAGGCGGAGGCGGCGGGTTGCGGGCCAAAGCGGGCGGCAGCATGTCGTCGAGGCTCCGGGGGCTCAGCGTCGGGGTGGCGCGAGTCGTCGAGGCTCGCGGGTAGAGATCGGCGGCTCGAGCGCTCACGGACAGAGATCGGCGACGGCGACGGCAGGGTTCGACGACGATAGGACCAGCGAAGGCCCCCCCTGCTGGGAAGATGAACAGTTCGCAATGGGGGCCTTTTCTTTTCTTTTTTTTCTTTTTTTTTTTACTTTTCCTCTCTCCACTCACTTTTTCACCTTTTGCTCTCTCTTTTTTTTTAAACTGACGGAAAGGACCCCCCCTAATTTCCACCGTACGTGACTCTTTTATACACCAAAAAAATGTATCATTGTGATATATTTCATTGCCAATTTTGCTCGTGTAAAATTCCATTGAATATATCATTTCACCCCGCGCAATATTTTTTTTATTCGATAAAAAAAAAAATCCCTTTTTGCGCAAAATATGCATCCCTCAATGTATATTACCTAAATCTATAAAAAAATCTTAACAAAATATAACAAAAAATAAAATTTTCCTAAACTATATGCCATGTGATTTTTTATTTTTTATTTATTTAGCAAAATCAACCCCAAAAATTTAGGTGTCAACAACTGCCCATCTTTAAAGGTGAGCTCGCAGAGGTTGCCTTCAAAGACAAATTGAAACCTAAAATTTGGTCATGCTCATGCAATGAATGATTTTTTGTTGGAACATGAATTCCATTTTTTAATGCAATTTGTATGATGCATGGAAATACTAATGCAAATGATAGATGAACCTACCTGGAATAACTTACCTTCGAGGAGGATAGAGTAATTCGAGGTAGTGGGTGTTACCTATCCAGGACTTGTACCATTCTACGGTCGCCTAGAATAGTAACATGATTTTGTGACGATGATGCTTTCCTAAGACCCGTACCATTCTACGGTCACCTAGAATAGTAACATGATTTTATGACGATGCTGCTTTCCTAAGACCCGTACCATCCTACGGTCGCCCAGTATGACAGAAAGGAGCTGCTTTCTCAGGACCCGTACCATTCTACGGTCGCCCAGTACAGCAGAAAGGTTTTGTAAGGAACTGCTTTCTCAGGACTCGTACCATTCTACGGTCGCCTAGTACAGCAGAAAGGTTTTATCTAGGACCCGTACCATTCTACGATCGCCTGAATAAGGAATAGGTGTTGTCGAAGACCCGTACCATTCTACGGTCGCCTGAATGGGAAAATTGCTTTTCCAGGACCCGTACCATTCTACGGTTGCTTGTTAGAGCAATAACTGTTGTTTAGGACCCATACTATTCTACGGTCGCCTAAACGGAGATTTTGCTTGGCTAGGACCCGAACCATTCTTCGATCGCCCAACGTTGCAACACAGATCATCTAACCAGGACCCGAACCTTTCTTTAGTCGCCTTAATCAGATTAAATCTGGAGAAAAATCTTGGGGGATTGCTCAATCGAGTGTCGATGAAAAAGGACTATGGACTATAAAAGTACGCCAGGTCGATAAAAGAAAATCGGGTTATAAAAGCACGTCGATTCGATGAAATGGACGCTGGGCTACGAAAGCACGCCAGGTGAATATAAAGGACACCGGGCTATGGAAGCACGCCGGGTCAATGAAAGGGATTCTGGGCTACGAAAGCACGCCAGGTCAATATAAAGGACACCGGGTTACGAAAGCACGACGGGTCAATGAAAGGGACTATGGGCTACGAAAGCACGCCAAGTCAATAAAAAGGACACCGGGCTACGGAAGCACGCCGGGTCGATGAAAGGGACTCTGGGCTACGAAAGCACGCCAAGTCAGGAACTAGACAGCTTGACCAAGTCAAGTGTCGATGCACTTGAGAGAGAATACCTGCATAATGACAAGTATTTAGACTATGGGTAGAGATATACTTACCTGGTGATATCTCTGATTCTTGGGGATATGTCTTTTGGAATTTAGATATCCGGTGGAGGTATTTCATCTCATGGTGGAGGTTTTTCATCTCCTAATATCATGAGGCATTCTGAAAGGAACTTGAATTACCTGTCAAACATGATTTAGAGCAAAAACTGACATACATTCGTCAAAGAGATAGACAATCTGAGCTACTCTAGAATGCACATTTCAAAGTTCAGTGGGGCTTCCATCCATTCAATCAAGGTTTATGCATAATGACTTTATCATATTTGCATCACCCAAATTTCCACAAGAGATAATTGTCGTTCAAGACAATGACATGGATTTCTTAAAAATGCTAAATGAGAGATTTTCAGTTAGAAATGACTTTCACTCACTCTCATTTAGAATGGTTATTTTGTGAGAATCACTCAATCTCAACATCATCATACCAACAAGGGTCCGAGTATTCTTGCAAGCAGTACGACCTTACCAATCTGAGAGGTCTTTAACATGGACTGTAATGTGGGCTTGGTCAATGGCTTAACAAAGGGGACTCCTTGAGTCAAGGCTATCGAAAAAATAATTTTGTATTCATCTTCGGGTTTACAAGTCAAGAACCCTGCAAAATGAGAAAGAAATAGTCTTGCTCGCACTTCTTCGAGCAATGCTTATGACATGTGAATCCATACATTAATTCAAGTGCCCTAATCAGAAGAGACTTTGTAAGGGACGTAGCATAGGCTGGGTTCACGGGTTGAGAAACGAAAGGATGATTAGGCTCAAAATGTGTGTGAATGGTGAGAGTTGGTGATCATCTTGGCATTGCCACCAATTTTCTTTTTCATCATCAGGGATTGTCTTCATGAAGTGCCCCATTGATTCAACTTTTGAGTTCTTTGAGCATTGCTCCATCGGGATTCAATTCTTGCAATTGACAATCACCTTATCTTGACTCTTTTTCTCTTTTTTTCATCTATGGGCATTGGCCTTGCTTTTACCAAGCACACCGCTTTTTCATGCCCCTAGTTCTCATGCATTTTTTCTTCACTTCTTTTCATGGGCATTGGTCTTACTTTTACCAGGCACACTGCTTTTTCATGCCCATTAGTTCTATTTTGAATTCAATTCTTGCGTACAATGCATGCATCAAGCAATTACATTTTGAATGACACTCGAACTTTTCAAGAGTCTTTATCTGCCTTTTGCCTTGCCCTAGTGTGGGGGATGATCACCAACTGGATTTAAAGAAATGAAATTGCAGGCTCAAGTGGGCTATGCAAAGGATATAAGTGTATAGGATAGTGAAAGAAATGCTCTTCTTCATCTTAAAACACTTAAATTACCACATGAATTCAATGTAATAGCATGACTAAAAGATTGATGCAAGTGAAAGCAAGAAAATTTCAATCCATTTTCTTCACCTTATGGTGCTGTCTTACCCTCCAATTTGCCCCGATGTGGGGTGGTTCTTGACAAGGATAATTTGAAAGAATTTCACAAGTGTATGTGGCTCAAAATGGTTAAGCAACGAATCACCTGTAGTGTTTGAGATAGAGAAATAAACTGCCCCTCGTCATTTCAGTTGTCGTACCTTTCGCGAGAAAACTCTTTACCTTGTAGATATGGAACTTTCTACACTCTTCTCACAAATGTATAAATAGCGGACCGTGTATAGGATAGGGCTTGCCTTTTATCATCCTGATACATCTCATTCAGCATTCTTAGGCATTTGATATCACTCTATTAAATTGTCCATCTTGACAAACCTCCACATGAAATTGGTGAATCAAATAGGTAAAATCACTATGGAAATTCTCTTTTCAAAAGAGTCCAGCAACTTTAACCATGAAAAGCTTTTGTGATTTCAAACAAACAATTTACTACACTAATAAATGCTCTCATAAGTATGAAAAACATAATTTTCAAGCATTCATTCAAGGGATTGCCCCGCAATGGGTGTTATTAGATTGACCCTATCAATCAGGAACAAACACACAAATTGGTCAATCAATGCTGAAAATCCGATATTTGATTTGATGAATTCTTGCTTTTGCCCCTGCACAAAACAACGTGCATGAATAGGATGCTATGCAATATCAGAGTAAATTCAAATCACACACCATTTTGGCTCGAATCGAGATTTTGTCTCAGTCATGTCACTACTAGAATCTGTAGTGCCCCAATTCGTCATCTGCAAGGAAAAGAACAGAGTGTCAATTCCAAAATTAATTATATTTATGAACACAATGTATCCATTTCATCCAAGACAGATTATCCTCTTTTGACTTGTTCCGTCATTTTCTCACGGAAATGAGAAACTTTATTTGGCTTTTGAGAATGACATCTCACACAAATCGTAATGAGATGTATCACACATCACACTTTGGAATCTAGATGATCTTCTTTTGACTTGCCCTCGGTTTCTTATTGATGTGCAAGGGAAACCGCTCGGGACAAGTAAGAGGATAAGTAGTGCTTAATGTCTTCTTCACTCTTGGGAGATGTCAGCTAGGAGATGATCCTTTGCCTCCACGTCTATTTTTCCTTCGAATGTATGTTCCCAAATCAATGGGCCCGCTATCATTGGAAATTGACGCGTTATTTTCAAATGCCTCTCTGTTATGCTTTGAGACATGAAGTAAATGAGTTAGAAAAACAAACAAGGGTAACCTAATGCATGTTTTTGGAAATGGCTTCGAAAATGATTTTTTTTATTCTTTTTTTTGGAATTTTTTTGGATGAGGAAGCATGAAGAAGCCAGTCCTTAGAATTTCTCCACGGATGATATTTTCTTTTCATTGTTGGATATCGGCACCGGGCTGGTTTGGTGTACCCCATCATGTCCTAAAAACAAAACTTGTAATTTTATTGATATTCATCAATCGAATTACATTTATTGGAATGTGATGTTCAAGCACGAAAAGAAAAAAAATTGAAATCAATCCCTAAAAAGAGATAAAAATTCCCATGCAGGGGAAGGTGCATGCCCCTAATTAAATGAGGAAATTGAACTACTTAGGACCATGAATCATGTGTAGCTTGAATTCTTAACCCGATGTTGTGATGCGAACCCTTCAGATCAGATATTCTTCCATTTAGATATGTCACTAGTCTCTTCATGGTGGCATCAAATTTGGCGACCTCAGGAAAGTGAGACGGTTCAAAATGTCTTCTTAGCTCTCTTCTTGGAGTCACAAATTCTCACTGAAGATAGATCGTAGCACTTTTGCTTGACGAGATTAGCTCTTTTTGATCCGTCATTTTAGCTCTCGATCTGAACGGATGGGTGAGCGGGATCAATCCATAATCACCTAATTCAAATGAATGGGAACATGTAAGCATGAGGGTAATTAGAAAGTCAATCCATGACAATGATCTAATCGATTTTTCCATTTTTTTTTTTTGCAAATGATTCATTACATGACAATTTCCTCATTTCATTCCTAATTGACGAATGAATTAGATCAAACGACTAACCTAGATTGTCATGGACGAACCAAAAGTAAATTGCATAGTATAAGGGTAGAAGACTTACTTCACCAAGGAGAATCAATGGCAATCACACAGACATGCGCATGGTAAGTGGCTCGATTTCTAATCTATAAGGCTTATCAAAGTGGAGCCACAAGGATGATCGGACTAGCCACGGGCATGTGGACTATGTCGGGTCCTCATGACTCCAGCTTGGTCAAAGAGCCGACCTGGGTCGCGGGCATGCGGACCGAGGTGGGTACTCTTGAAACCATGAAAGAAACTTCGGGATTGAGATGGGCGACTCGTACCGCGAGCATGCGGTCGGAGTGGTATCCATCTCAATACCATCCTAAATGATCCTATGCGGCCCAGGTCCAGCGGCAGGTTGTGTGTGCAAAAGTGTAGTGCAACATGCAAGGCATGCACAACAGTTTATATCAAGCAACACTTCAATCTGAAAACACACCATACATTCCTACACCTCCCTGCAAAACAAAGGTTAGCAAACACTTCCCCTTATACCTCCCATCCTGCAAGAACATTTAACACCTTAAATGTTAGGGACATACCTAGGATCCTTGCTGCCAAGCAAAAAACATATTTTCAAAAATTGGCTTAAGTCCACTAAGAGTATTAACTCAAGTCCCCAGTGGAGTCGCCAAGCTGTCGCGACCAATTTTTTCGAGCGTACCACCTAGGGTTTGGCTAATGGATTGTTAAGCCTAAACTTAACTCAGGCTCTCCCAAGCCCATACCAATTCGCGACTTAGGTTTAAGTTCTTAACATGTAAATGATTTTCAATTAGGAGTCACTATTAATCTATTTTTGGTGGGTCGATTAGAAATCCAAGTAAAGCAACGGGAGGTTTACTTTACTCCTACGAACTAGAGACTATGGGTACGGGGACTTGGTTACACTAGATTTCTCTAATGCCCTTTTAATACCATTCTTTATTTAAAAAAATGTTTGGCAAGCAGCTTGGATCGATTTTAAATTTATTTCCCTAAAATGTGAGGTGATCATGCGGGTGCGCAATCCACCAATTTAACACCCAAATAAACAATCAATAAATTGCAAAAAAAAACTTACCTCAAAGCAACGAAAGCATCTGCAATGTTAAATTAAAATCCACATCAACAACCCTAGATATGGTTTCTAATTAACACGCAATTTCTTTTTTTTGTTTTCACTTTATTTAATGGGAACTTAATCTATATGCAATGCATGCTAGTAATCTAATATGGCATGGCAACATGACCTAAATTACATGACATGGCAATATGATCTAAATTATATGACATGAATAGAGTAAATCCTAAAGAAATGCAATAATTAGATGCAATCTAAATGACCTAATTTTATTGACAGTCAATTTCTAATTAAATGGGCCTAAAAAAGAACTAAATGACGTGCATTTCAATTAATCTAATCCTAAATGACATGTTCATGAAATTTTTTTTTTCTCTTTCCTAAAAAAAATGCAATTTACCCTAAAAAAGGAAGTAATTTATCCTAAGACATTTTTTGGATTTTGTATGAAATTCGAAATTATAAAAATGTGGAAATTATCTACCTAAATTAAAATGTCATCTAATTCGAATTAGGAATGAAGTTATGTCAAATCCTAATTTAAACTAGAATGTTATCCTAACTTAGAAATCCCTAACTAAAATGCAATCTACTTAAATTTTTTTATCTAAACTTATAATAAATTAAAAACTATTATCTAGAATTAAATTACGTTCAATCTTACTCTAAAATGCAATGACGTGCAAAGAATGCCTTAATTCTACATGAATTATGCATGATGTTTTTTTGTTTTGCTTCTATTAATTTCGAAATTAAAATTTAACATGCAAATCAAATTAAAAAAAAAAACTAACATTCTAAATGAACATGTTTTCTTTTTGTTTTCCTTTCCATGTTTCAAAATAAAATCTCTATCCTAAAATGCAAATAAGAAAAGCAAACCTAACCCTAATTTTCCTTTTCTCTTTTTTTTTTTTAACTTTTCGAAATTAACAATTGTCTAATAAATAAACATGCAATTTAAAGTTTTAAAAGAAAAACTAACAACCTAAGTCAATTGATTTTTTTTTTATTTTTATTTAAAATAAAACTTCAATTCTAAACATGCAAACCCTAATTCTAACCTACATCTTTTTTGATTGATTTTTTTTTAAGAAAACTAATTTAAACAACACCACAGCAAATCAAGCAACATCAATGCCCAAATTGACGAACCATATCTCGCGCATGAGATCGGGTTGGCCAATTTCACATAAATCACGAATCGGATCTCGAGCGGGAGATTGGATTGACGATTTTCTTAAGTAATTGCGAGTCGGATTTCGGGCGCGAAAATCGGACTAACAATTACTAATTTCAAGGCAATTTCATATCATGGAATTTCAATTTCACATTAAAGGGATAATTACACTAAAAGGATAAAATAAAATAGCAAAAATAATCAAACATAAATAAGATAAAAAAAAAATACCTAAATTTTCTTTTGCTTTTCTCTTTTTTCTTTTTTTCTCAAAAAAGAAAAGAAATGTCTGGCCGGTTCGGCGAGGAGGAGTGCTGCCGACGAGGATTCCAGCGCGGGCTCCGGCGAGAGGGTTGTCGCGGGTCGGCACGGGCTTGCGTCGCGGGGGCGGCGTCAGGGCGCTCGAATCACGGGCTTCAACCGGCGGGGTGCTGCAGGGACGGGGGGAGGCCTCGAGTGGCTGCGATGAGGAGCTCCGGCGTCTGGATCGGGCTGTTGGGCGCGGCATTCGGCGAGAGAATCGGATCGGGGCACGAGCTCGCGGTACGGAGTGAGGGCGGCGTCAGATCTGCAAAGGTGGGTCGCAACGGCAGGGATTGGCGCAGCGTTCGAGGCAACTCCAGTGCGGTGCGGGCAGAGACGAGGCGGAGGCGGCGGGTCGCGGGCCAAAGCAAGCGGCATCGTGTCGTCGAGGCTCCGGGGGCTCGGCGTCGGGGCGGCGCGGGTCGTCGGGGCTCGCGGGTAGAGACTGGCGGCTCGAGCGCTCGCGGACAGAGATCGGCGACGGCGACGGCGACGGCGGGGTTCGACGGCGATAGGACCGGCGAAGGCCCCCCCTGCGGAGAAGATGAATAGTCGCGCAAGGGGGGCTTTTCTTTTCTTTTCTTTTTTTTCTTTTTTTTTTTACTTTTCCTCTCTCCACTCACTTTTTCACCTTTTGCTCTCTCTCTCTTTTTAAACCGACGGAAAGGACCCCCCTAATTTCCACCATACGTGACTCTTTTATACACCAAAAAAATGTATCCTTGTGATATATTTCATTGCCAATTTTGTTTGTGTAAAATTCCATTGAATATATCATTTCACCCCGCGCAATATTTTTTTATTCGATCAAAAACAAATTCCCTTTTTGCGCAAAATATGCATCCCTTAGTGTATATTACCTAAACCTATAAAAAAATCTTAACAAAATATAACAAAAAATAAAATTTTCCTAAAATATGCCATGTGATTTTTTTTTATTTATTTAGCAAAATCAACCCCAAAATTTAGGTGTCAACATCCTCTTTGATTTATTCAATCGAAGAATCGTCACTGGCCGTTAACTTCAAAGCTCAACTTCTTTCATTACTTCCAGATTGTTCTTGTCACTTACAACTCTGTTCATATGCCCTGCACTTGCTTGTAAAATAGGTACTCGAGCACTACGACCAGGTGATCGCCACTGATGCGAGCGTAGCCCAGCTAAAATGTGCAATGCAGCATCCGAGGGTCCATTATGTCCACACCGCAATACTCATCTCCAACGATTTCTTTGTAAGAATAATTATGGCCCACATGATGTTATCAATTAATGGTTTAATAATTATATTTTTATTTCATGTGTAGATAGATACATAGATAGATATGTATCGTCCATTATTTTCTTTTCAGATTGATGACCAAAGATGAACATAGAAATTAATGTTCAGTGCAAAATTAATTGCAAACCAGATTTTTCTGTTGTGTAAGTTGATTTTGTTTTTTTTTTTTTCCTTTTTAAATGTGGCCTTTCTAATTTGCTTCCGAAATGCTTAACCGAAACATATAATTTATCGATTATACGTGTTACATCGTATAACCAATTGACCAGATCGTCATGTGTTTAACTTTATAAATTTCTTATTTACAATGGACTTGATTCCTCACATTTTGCTCCCGCATGATGTATCCCATGCACATGATACCCTCTTGAATGGTAGGTACCGTGTATGCCATGGCAGCCCTCGGCCAACATCGAGTAAGCCCAGCCGTCATGGACCGATCCGTTGGATTTCATGGACCCAAACGATCCGACAGCCCATAATACTTTCGACCTCACATTATATGCATGGAAGAATGACTCGGCAGTGGACAGCACCCACGTGTCAAGTCAGCAGCTCACAACCAATCTTAAAGAATCCGTATTTACAGGAAAGCTGCGACCACGGCCACAGAAAATTTTAACGAAAAACTTGCATCGAGTCCCTTCCTTCTGCGCCACACTTAAGCGGCAGATCTTAGCTTCATTACTAGAACAATCTATGTATCTATCTAAGAATAATTCGTAGACGATGGTTTCACCTCAATGAATTCACGTAAATGTCCAAGTTCTAATAAAGAATATGTATCCATAAAATTGGCATGACTTGAAGTAATGTGTTCTGACTGATATCATTCGAGCAATTACCTTGTCCTTTTCATTGCAAATTTAGTTTGGAATTTTTAGCAATCAAAATTTAACCTAAAGGCCTAACAATCAACTAAGAGCATCACGTTGTCACAAGTTGATCAACTTAGTATTCCCTGACCGTGCGGCCTTCCAAAGTCAAGACGTGCTCAATTTAGTATTCCCTAATAGTGAAGCTTTCCAAAGTCAACATGTGCTCATTTTCCCACTCGACTCATAAGAATCTTAGAGGTCTTTGGGAGATAGGCTAAAGGTCGCTCATTCATGAATCAGTCACGGCCTTCGTTCAGAAAATCTCGAGGTCATGTCGATTCATTGGGCCATAATACAGTGATATTTGTCTGGGGAAACTTTAAAATAATAATAATAATAATAACTTGGTCTAAAATTGTACTAACAACTTGTTAGGCCTTTATTTTATTCAAAGTAAAAGCTGTTAATCGACATCTAAACATAAACATAAATATTTTAAATTTAAATTTGAAAAAAAAAATCAAATGATTTGGAATGACCTATTTGTCCTCATGGATAGATTTTTTTTTTTCATATTCGTTGTTCGATAATAAATAAAAGTCGAAGGTTAGTTGCTAAGAAGTCAAATATCATCCAAACATACCCTACAATTTGAATTATGGAGAGACATGTACACATAATAATTGAAGATAGAGAAAGCGTTTTCTTCTTTATTTCTTGTAGATAGCCGCTTGGCACATATTGCCACATGACAAAGGATTTAATGAAAAGCCTACCTGAACATGGGTAGGTCCAAATCTCCCCAAATTGCTGCGGTGAGGAAAAACAATTAGAGTAATTTCTACTCAAAATAAATTTTCACTTTCTTAATTATGGTTACATGTTTCGGTAAGAAACTAATTCCCTCAAACTAATCGGTTGGATCATTCTGGCGACATTTCCAGGAGGGAATTGAAGATGTGAATTTATCTTCTAAATACCCCAGAAAATGCATGCCCTATAAGCTCAAACTATGACAGCTAAAATTTATTTGCGTCATTGAAATTGAACATGCCATTTCATTTGGTTGGCAAAGAAAGCTGGCAAGCCGGGCATAATGAGTTACTCTATGTATTAAGATGTATAGACTTTGCATATGAGTTACTCTAAGTATTAAGAAATCACTTTGCTTGTTGAAGTTTATCTTTTCTCTATGTGAGCTCCAGTGTACACATCTCTGACTTACATTGCCAAGACTTTTATTTTATTAAATTAGCTAATGTGTATTGATAACCTCACGGGGTTGGCTTAGTGGTTAAATAACGAACTTACGTTGTTAGATTAGAGATGCACAACACACAGATCCAATTAGCCACACCAAGAAGTGAAAACAGTTCCATGTTCGAGCTACTTTCCCAGCCTTTGACTCGCATATTAATTAGACCATGACGTCAGTAGGGCATCACATAGAAATGGGTTCACCTACCTAAGGTATGGGCTTCCTCATTATAAAATAAAAACGGTCTATGTAAATCTTCTCAGAGAAATGGCAATTTTATGGACAAAATTATTCAGAAAATTAATTTACTAGGTGATATGATAAAGTTTTAACAATGCTGCTTGACCGTAAATTATGTAGTAGTCTGCCGTCTCATTTTCGTAATCACGCTTACTATTCCTATTATCATTTTCGCAATGTGATAGTTTAGAGGGCATTTGAGAACACTCTTCAACCCATTACTTCTAGTTGTAGTTTCAAATATCCAATTTAACTTGCTGTACGAGCTTAAAAATTAGACGAAAGCCTAACGATTAAAAAAAAAAAAAAAAGACTACTTCCCCAGTTGTTACCTTGTGATTTAGGCTTTTGAAGGAACCTCCATGAGCTTTCGAGCTTAAACCTTGGCATGTAAAAATGTAACATAGGGTAGTCAAGTCAACGTATTCGGAGATCATAACCATGGTTGTTGCAACAAAGGCGGAAGCCCGTGTTTGTCTTGTCCATCGCTAGTTTAGCTCTCTCTTTCTCCATTCAGAAAAAAATCTCATGGAGAAAATCTTTTGGGCTTATTAACTCTTGGGAAATCAATAATTAGGGTTTTGCTGATTTCCAGAGGGATTCTTTATCTTCTTAACTTGGTTCTCATTGTTCTTTCATGTTAAATAGCTTTATTCAAATCACTCTGTCTAACAGGCCTAATCAACCTTCTGATCCATCCCCACTTAGTCTCGTTTGTGGCAAGTCTTTTTTGTTGCCATAGTTAGAGTACCTATTAAAACATCATCCGTGAGAACTCCCTGGCAGATGTGTCAATCATCCATGGTGTGTAAATCACGCTAAGCAAATCATGCTTTCGTAATTCTAGTATCGCCTAGCTGGGTATTCGTGGTTTCCTCACACGCAGGCTTGTTAGCCATAAATATAGGCAAGCGACACAAATCCAATGACTGATAAGTTATAACAGGAGATGGGCATAGGGTGTGGGAACCCGTAAGAATGGAGATGTCAACGCTTTTTTAATTTTTCCCGAGTCATAAATGTGACAAGCTGACTCCCTTGTCGAAGACCACAGCATCAAGAATACCAACGATTTCTAACACGTAAGTCGTATATGGGCCACGTGGTGGAGCAAGCATGACTCTCGAGAGTCGAGGTGATACATGTAAGCCAGAAATTTCATGAACCGGTTACTCCTTGCAGATTTGTCTCGCGTGAGATGGAGCGGGGTAAGTTGCGTTTCCCATGCTAAATAATGCCCAACACACCAAAAAGAAGGCTTTAATACGTGGGCGGCACGAGATCTGCCGCTATCAACGCCATGCCTAAAATCGTGTGACAACTCAAAATCCGATTGGACAAGTTCCGCCTGTTCATGCAATTGAATGCAAAGATCTTGATGTTGACGCGACCAATCTCTCGCAGGTGCAAATCAAGAACAGGATCCCAATTGCGACGGACACCCAATTAAACGCCCCGATGGCCGGCATGCTGTGCCGCGTTCACGTGCGCGACACATGTCCAAGGTTACGATCAAGCCTCATGAGGGCTTCTGATTCACGAGCGGGGCATATGGGTCGAATACCGAGGACCACGTGAATTTCTCCGATGTGCTTTACCATCGCCAACGTGTCCAATGATGTCGTGCGCGCGCGCATAACATCGGACAGCAAGGATCGGCGAGGCGTTACCTGAACCTGAGAATTCTCTCTTGGGGTCACGGTTTTAGGTGGCGGCGGCAGGCAATGGGGCCCTTCTATATCACAGAGAAATATCGCGAAAGGTGTGATGTTTACTTTGGGCTTTAATTTCCTAGTTTCTACACTCTCAAGTATCTCTGATTGATTGGTCTCGTTGAGAAGCTTTTACCCTAGATGGCCATAGAATTTACTAAAAGTGCCAACAATGGTGGACTCACATTCGCTTGAGATTAAGGCTAACGCTTTCCTCACGCGCACACACAATCATATGAAATTAGATTTACAAGATGATAATTGTCTAAAAAGTTATAAACCTATGACACATTTATCAATTCATCTATTGAGTCATAAATATTTTTACCTTTTGCTAATCAAGTTGACCAAGCCGTTTTTTACTTAAAATTGTTGACTTGGACATTAAGGGTCTGTTTGTTTGTGTTCTTTTTTTGTTCTCCGGAACACAATTTTTGTTCTTTTGTTCTGGGGAACAAAAAAGAACAAAAACACGTTTGTTTACATTTTTGTTCCAGGAACAAATTTAGAATAGAAACAAGAAACAAGAAAAACTTGTTTCTTGTTCCTAGAATACTTTCGAGAAATAATTCTTCTCTCTCATATTTTTTCCTTCTCTTTATTTTCTTCTTTTTTCTTTGGCTGGTCGCTGACCTTGGCCATGGCCGGCGATCGGCCGTCGAGGGCCGGTGACCTCGCCAGAGCGTCGTTGGCCCCTGGCAAGGCTCAGCCTCGCCTTGGCTAGGTGAGCTCGAGCTCGCCGGGGGCCAGCAAGTCTCGTCGTGGTTGGGCGAGGCCGCCAGCCCTCATCGGCCAGTCACCGGCCATGGCCGAGGTCGGCGACCAGCCAAAAGGAAGAAACAAGAAAAATTAAAATTAAAAAATAAAATAAAAATAAAAATATTAAAAAATTAAAAGAAACAAAAAACTTATACAAGTTTACAAAAACTTGTACAGTTACCTAACACCTTTTCTGGTTCAAAAGTTGTTCCCCGAAACAGAAATATTTTTTTCCTATTTCTGTTCTCTATAACAATTTTTGAATAGAAACGTTATCAAACGCGCCCTAATTGTCCTTTGTGGTGTAATCGGCGTTGACATAGATTTTTTTTAATAATTTTTCATTTTTTTTTTTTGTTTTTACTTCTATCTTTTCTAATATTTTCTTTATTATTATATTTTTTAGTATCGATCGATCCTCGCCCTTGCCCAAGCGGGGTCAACTCCACTTGTGGTTGTCGCCCCAACAGTTGCAACCCTTGCCCAGCCCTCTCCGGCCATCAATTGTCAAGAGCGACCTCACCCCCAACAAGGGCAGCCCTCTTCAGCCCTCTTCAGCCCTCTTCAGCCATGCCTAAGAGTGGCCATTAGCAAAAAGGAAAGAAAAAACAGAAAATGGAAAAAATTTCAATATTTTTTTAAAAAATTTGTTTACATTAATACCGAATACTATGTAGGATTATCAACACTTGGCCGCCACATTAGTATTTTATGGTCAAAATTGGCTAAATAAACTCAATTGGCAAAACATGAAAATGTTTATAACTCAATTGACGTAATTAAAATGTTTAGGACTGAATATGATCAAAGTACAATAGGTTGAGGACTGATTTAGTCAAAGTGCAATAAGTAGGGACTTATTGGACAATTTTTTTTTTCCAAATAGCAACGTTTATGCATAGCATATCTAATAAAAAACCACACATACATCAAAATCCACAATAGCCGACTGTCAAAATCATGTGAAAAGTTTGATTAACCTCTATATTAAATTGTCTTTTATAATTGATAATGATGCATTTGACTAAACTAGATGCATTGTTGCGAGGTTTTGGCTAGCTAGGACTCTTCAAGGCCATTGAGCACAAGTAGGTGTGGGGCCAAACAAATCGCGAAAATATTGCTAGAATCGATCTCGAATAAGGAACATGTCCCAACAAATCAGGCCTTTCGTCTGTTTGCACTAGTCTAGTCCAAAGTCGCACTTCTCACCATGTAATTTTGTTTTTGGTTTTCCTGATGTTTGATCCTGTCGGGTTCGTCTTATACATCCAAAAGCTGAAGAAAGAAAACGCAAGATCAAATAAGTTGTTGCGTCAAAATGTCAAGCTAGAGCTAAGCTTAGTTAGGCATCTCAACAAAAAATCATCAGAAAGTTGTGAAGATCTCGCGCTATTCTGGGAATATAATCTGTGGACATGTGGCATATGGATTTGTCCAAGCATCTGGTGTTTGTGGTCAGCACTTAATCCGTCTATTGTTTTCACTTCCCACATCAATAACTTTCATAATAAATGAAGCTGAGATCATGACAACGATGCCTTCTCCCAATAATTACAATGCACACATGGGCCCATAGAGCCTCGTTCCCTGAACAAGATGATTAAATGATTCACATCATAAATCTTTATTAGGTGGATTTCGTTGGTATAAAACGCCAAAGAGCCAATAGAGAGAAAAATATTTAAAATAATAATTAAAAAAAAAAAAAAGAGAACTTGCATGGCTCAAGTCAAAATCTGTAAGTCTCGCAACGTTAGCAACTTATTGGCCTTTGCATACCACGAGTAATTTACACTATTTATATCATTGAATTTTCCCATGATATAGTCTCTTCAAAGACATATGATAAGATGGTTTTTCCCATAAATATGAGAATTTTTGCTCAAAGAGGGAGAAGTTTTACGACCTCTAGCCAACCAAAATCCTAACAACTCAACATTAACACACTTACTTCCTCCAAC
Organism: Eucalyptus pauciflora; assembly: GCA_007663325.1. Lineage (NCBI taxonomy): Eukaryota > Viridiplantae > Streptophyta > Magnoliopsida > Myrtales > Myrtaceae > Eucalyptus > Eucalyptus pauciflora. The sequence goes on along the minus strand of VMYD01000377.1, from coordinate 822,503 downwards.
CTACTCTTTTCAATTGGAAACATTCAATATAGTATTTTCAACTCTACTTACAGTTTAATGCAGTTTCACTGTGATTTGCACCTAAGAAAGTGTTAGAGATAAACAATATGTTTTCCTAGATTCTCCATATCCGTCACGATTTTTGGGAGCAGCCCAACATGTTTGGGAGTCAATTTGAAATATCCCGATGATTGCTCATCAAGAATACCTAATAGGAAAGCGTCTTATTATGGTGGGACGCTGAAATGGAAGAAGTCTAGATAAGGAGTCTTATTTTGGAAGAATACCAAGATGGAACCAATTCTGGTGATTACTAAATTAGAGGAATTCCAATTAATCTAGGAGATTTCTAATTGGGAGGTGATTTTCAATTAATTAGGGAGGATTCCTAACTTAGGTGGATGTCTACCACTATAAACAAAAGGGCTTAGGTGGAGGTTTCTATGTGCACCAAAAAATTACTTTGGAGAGATCTTAAGAGTTCATCAAGTGACAATTTGTTTTGTGATAATTGTGAAAATCTATGGTGAGAGAAATGCCATTAGAGTGTTAATTGCAATCATCTGATTATAGTGAAGCTGCTCCTGAATCAACGTCCTTGATTATAATGGAGTTGTTCCTGAATCAACATCCATAGTTTTTTCCCACATTGGATTTCCACGTAAAAATTCTGGTATATCATTTTTCTTGCCTCTTATTTGCTGTGTTATTTACTCTCTTTTTTTCTGCAAAGAGAATATATGGCCACAATTGCACGATTCTGATAGGTAGATTCCATTGTAATTGGTTGTAATCTGACTTAATTTACAACATGATTGTACATATCTCTCTCTTAATTGTGCATAACCGTGATGGATTATAATTGATGTGGTAATACCTTGTTACCTTAAATAGTCATATAATAAAACTTATAAATAAACTCATATACTATCAATTAATATGTTCAAAGAAATATATAGACATTTTAAAATTCCCTCTTCTGCATTGTTCTTATTTAAAAAGGAGCTAAAGCTAACTCCTATGATTTATTTACACTGTCGCTATTTATTTAAAGGATTGCAGCTTGATTCATGGACGACTCTACTGCGAGCACAAATGGCTCTGGTCATGTGTAAAATAGACTTGACCAGATGGGTGGTCGTCGTCATAAGTCTAAACCCTAGAATTGAACCTAACTTGTCATTCAAGACTGTTCATATAACAGCAAAACAGTACATGAAAATTTTCACAAAGACGAGCGGGCCGGGGCTTTTCCAGCCTCTCCTTTCATCGCGGGCCTAGCTGGAAAAACGCGACAGTACACAGATGGCCACGCATGTAGTAAAATCAGCTTATTTTCTTTTTAATATTTCTAGCCCTAGGAGAAATGATCTTATTACAGAACATATGACTATGGACATGTGGGGCTGCACTTCCCCAAAAAATTAACAGAACACGTGGCTGGTTGTCGCGACCTCTTTTTTCCGGCGCCCGATCGGGGCGGGCGCCTAAGGAGGCTAATGGCTCGGCTGGATTAATTAAGCCCGGACTCTCCCAAGTCCACCAATTCACGACTTTAATAGTCTAAGTTTTTAACCTGTAAGTTAATTTTTAAAATGGAGTCGCCACTAATCAATTTGGGGTGGGTTGATTAGAAACCCATGCGAAATATTGGGAGAAATATTCGCTCCTGCGCAACCAGAGAAATTAGGATCGGGGACTTGATTACACTAGTTAATCACTAATGCCCTTTCGGTACCTAACCTTGTTTAAACCCTGAGGTTTTTTTGGATGTTTTAGGGATTTTCCATGCATTATTTGGAAAAAGATATTTTTTGGACTTTTTTCCAATTTTTTGGACATAAAAGGGATTTTTGGATTTTTGGTATTTTTTGGAAAAATATAAGTTTTTTTTTTGGCTTTTTCTGAATTTTTGGCATTTTCGGAAAATATGAAATATTTTTGATTTTTTTGATTTTTTGATTTTTGGAAAATAAAATATTTTTAATATATTTTGGAAAATAAAGTATTTTTGATTTTTTGGAAAATAAAATATTTTTTAATATTTTTAAATATTTTCTGCTTTTTGGAAATTAAAATATATTTTTAATATTTTTCGAAAATAAAATATTTTTTTTGGATTTTGATTTTTTCGGAAAATAAATAAATTACTTAATATTTATTTATATAAAAAAAAGGCCGATCGCACTCGGGCCCGCAACGCGGGCCCGGCTCGGATTTTTCAACATTTTTCTTTTTCATTTTTTTTTTATTTTTTTTATTTTTAAATGGAAACGGCGCCGTTTGAGGGGAGGGGGGAACCGGTCAAACCCTACCCGGTTCCCCGACCCGGGTCCGACCCAACGACCCGGGTCCCCCCTTTTTTTTTTTCAAAATGCGACCGGAGTCGGATCCGGGTCGGATCCGACCCGGGTCAATCACCCAAAACCCCCCAACGACTACGAAACCCTAGGGCGCCGGATCTCACGCCCGACCCGACGACCCGACGACCCGACGACCCGGCGACCCGATTTCCGCCTCTCAAATCGCAAAATCCTACCCGCACAACGACCCGGACCCGACCCGTCTTCGACCCGGCCTCTCTTTCGCGAGGCAAGCTGCTCGGAACCCTAAGGTTCGATGATTCGCGGCGCCGGAGGAGGGGTTGGGGCGACGGCTCGCATCGATGACGGCGGCGACGTAGAGGACGGCGGCGGTTAGGTCTCGAGAGGGGAAGCAGCGACGGGGATGGCATGAGTTGGGTTCGTCGTCACCTGTCCTCGGCGTCGACACAGCACCTTGGCGCAGCTTGAAGAGACGGCGTCTGGGTTCGATTGAGGTAACGGCGTCGGGGCTGCGGTGGAGCTGGGGCAGACGGCTAGCGGCAGCGATCGAACGGCGATGGCGTGGGGGCAGACGACGACGGCGACGGGAATCGGTCTCGCAGACGTTTCCCCCTTTCCAGATCTGGCGCCCGGACGATCCTTCCTCTTCTCCGGCTTCCTTTCCTCCGGATCTGAGACTCTCGGAACCAGACCCTCGCTGCTTGACCAGATCTCTCCCCCTCGGGCACGCTTGCGGCCGGCCTCCCCGAAGTCTCTCGGAGGGAGGTCGGCGGAGCTCGCGGCCCGATTTCTCTCGCGCGCTAGCTCCTTGATCTCCCTTAAAGTCTCTCAAGGGAAATCTCCGAGCTCGCTGCCGCTTTGGCCTCCCCCCCGACACCCTATTTATAGGTGCGGGGGGTGCCGGTCGGCGAAGGTTAGGCCGACGGTCCTTGGTGCGCCGACCGGCCTTCCTTCGCCGGCCAAACCGGCGTCAGTTCCTCCCTCTCCACGGAGGCTCGCTCGCCATCAATGCCGCGTCCTCTCAGCCACCGGCCTATGCTCCTCTCTTTGCCCTAGCTTGTCCTTCGCGCGTGAGCTGCAGAGGCGTAGGGGAAGAAGATGGAAGAAGGAAGAAGAAGAAGAGAAGGGGGCCGGGCCGAATCTGGGAAAAAGAGGGCTGGGCCTTAGGCCCGCGCGGAAAAGAAAAAGAGGGGAGGGGCTGGCTTTTTTTGATTTCTTTTGTTTTGTTTTGTTGTTTTTATTGTCTATTTTTTTGTTTTTATTATTTATTATCCGAAAAAAAAAGGAAAAAAAGATAATTAATAAAAAAACTAATTTAAGGAGACGAAATTTAGGCGTCAACAGCTGCCCCTCTTTGAAGGTGAGTTCGCAGAGGTTACATTCAAAGACAAACTGATGCCTAAATTTTATCCATGCATGTGTAGCAGATTATATTTTATTTGAGACACATTATTCTATGCAGAAAAAGAGCAATATAACTTTACATATACTAGGACAGATAAGAAGATACCTGGAGTTACTTACCGGGAGTGAGTGAGATAGGGTGTGAACCCCGAGTTTGGCAAGTATCAAGGCGTCATCTTACCTGGTGATATGAGGAGGTTGCTTTTCCAGGACTCGAACCATTCTTCGGTTGCCTGTTAAAACAATCAACGATTCATCTAGGACCCGAACCTTTTTTCGGTTGCCTGTTAGAGCAATTAGGGGTTTGTCTCGGACCCGAATCGTTCTTCGGTCGCCGTGACGAGAAATTGCTTCTCCAGGACTCGAACCATTCTTCGGTCGCCTGTTAAAACAATCAATGATACGTCTAGGACTCGAACCTTTCTTCGGTCGCCTTGACGGGAAATTGCTCCTCCAGGACCCGAACCATTCTTCGGTCGCCTGTTAGAGCAATTAGGGGTTTGTCTCGGATCCGAATCGTTCTTCGGTCGCCGTGACGAGAAGTTGCTTCTCCAGGACTCGAACCATTCTTCGGTCGCCTGTTAAAACAATCAATGATACGTCTAGGACTCGAACCTTTCTTCGGTCGCCTTGACGGGAAATTGCTCCTCCAGGACTCGAACCATTCTTCGGTCGCCTGTTAAAACAATCAATGATTTGTCTAGGACTCGAACCTTTCTTCGGTCGCCTTGACGAGAAATTGCTTCTCCAGGACTCGAACCATTCTTCGGTCGCCCGTTAAAACAATCAATGATTTGTCTAGGACTCGAACCTTTCTTCGGTCGCCTTGACGGGAAATTGCTTCTCCAGGACTCGAACCATTCTTCGGTCGCCCGTTAAAACAATCAATGATTTGTCTAGGACTCGAACCTTTCTTCGGTCGCCTTGACGAGAAATTGCTTCTCCAGGACTCGAACCATTCTTCGGTCGCCTGTTAAAACAATCAATGATTTGTCTAGGACTCGAACCTTTCTTCGGTCGCCTTGACGGGAGATGCACCGACCTTTCTCAGGGCATCTCATTTGTGGGTGTCTGATTTGTATCGAGGACACCAGTTGGTACCCGACCTTTCTCGGGAGATGCGCCGACCTTTCTCAGGGCATCGATTTTGTGGGGATGTCTGACCTCTGTCGAAGACACCAGTTGGTACCCGACCTTTCTCGGGAGATGCGTCGACCTTTCTCAGGGCATCATATTTGTTGGGGGTGTCTGACTTCTGTCAAAGACACCGGTTGGTACCCGACTTTTCTCGGGAGATGCGCCGACCTTTCTCAGGGCATCGATTTTGTGGGGATGTCTGACCTCTGTCAAAGACACCTGTTGGAACCCGACCTTTCTCGGTGGATGCACCGACCTTTCTCAGGACATCAATTTGTGGAAGATACTTGGACATTCACAGGCATTGAAAGAGTACCTGGCTTTTCACAAGTACAAACCTGGAGGATATTTGGGCCTTTGCAGGCGTTGAAGGGGTACTTGGATGATCACAAGTACAAACTCTTGGAGGATACCTGAATGTTTGCAGATATCGAAGGGGTACCTGTATGATCACAAGTACTAGATACTGGAAAATACCTAATTGATTGCAAGTGTCAAAAGAGTACTTGGATGTTAACAAGTACAAACTTTGAAGGATGTCTGAATGTTGTAGGCATTGAAGAGGTACTTGGATAATCACAAGTATGAATTTCTAAAGAATACCCGGCAAATGGAATACCGAGGATGGGTTTCGCATATTCGTGGAGGTCTCTCACCTATTGATAATTGGGGAATATCGAGGACGTGCCTTGCATATTCGTGAAGGTCTCTCACCTCCTGGTTATGGGGAATATCGAGGACGTACCTCGAATATTCGTGAAGGTCTCCCACCTCCTGGCAATTGGGAATATCGAGGACGTACCTGGAATATTCGCGAAGGTCTCTCACCTCCTGGTATGGGGAATATCGAGGGCGTACCTCGCATATTCGTGAAGATCTCTCACCTTCTGGTAATTGGGAATATCGAGGGCATGCCCGGCATATTCGTGAAGGTCTCCCACCTCCTGGCATTTAGGGAATATCGAGGACATACCTGGGATATTCGCGAAGGTCTCTCACCTCCTGGTAATTGAGAATATCGAGGGCGTACCTCGCATATTCATGAAGATCTCTCACCTTCTGGTAATTGGGAATATCGAGGGTATGCCTCGCATATTCGTGAAGGTCTCCCACCTCCTGGCATTTAGGGAATATCGAGGACATACCTGGGATATTCGCGAAGGTCTCTCACCTCCTGGTAATTGAGAATATCGAGGGCATGCCTCGCATATTCGTGAAGGTCTCTCACCTTCTGGTAATTGGGAATATCGAGGGCATGCCCCGCATATTCGTGAAGGTCTCCCACCTCCTGGCAATTAGGGAATATCGAGGACATACCTGGGATATTCGTGAAGGTTTCTCACCTTCTGGTTATGGGGAATATCGAGGGGGTACCTCGCATATTCGCGAAGGTCTCTCACCTTCCGGAAATTGGGAATATCAAGGACGTACCTCGCATATTCATGAAGGTCTCCCACCTCCTGGCAATTAGGGAATATCAAGGACGTACCTGAGATATTCGTGAAGGTCTCTCACCTTCTGGAAATTGGGAATATCAAGGACATACCTGGGATATTCGTGAAGGTCTCTTACCTTCTGGAAATTGGGAATATCAAGGACGTACCTCTCATATTCGTGAAGGTCTCTCACCCTCTGGAAATTGGGAATATCGAGGGCGTACCTGGGATATTCATGAAGGTCTCCCACCTCCTGGCAATTAGGGAATGTCGAGGGCATGCCCCGCATATTCGTGAAGGTCTCTCACCTTCTGGTATGGGGAATATCGAGGACGTACCTCGCATATTCGTGAAGGTCTCCCACCTCCTGGCAGTTAGGGAATATCGAGGACATACCTGAGATATTCATGAAGGTCTCTCACCTCCTGGTAATTGAGAATATCGAGGACATACCTGAGATATTCATGAAGGTCTCTCACCTCCTGGTAATTGGGAATATCAAGGACGTACCTGAGATATTCGTGAAGGTCTCTCACCTCCTGGTAATTGAGGATTTGAATGTAGCACAAGGCTTACCTGGATGGCGGCAGGCACACAGGTGTACAAAGTAGAGAAATATTTGGATGAACACAGACATTTAATGATATAATCAGGGACCACTCAACTGGTCCAAGTGTAAGAAAGCATACCTGGGTGATTGCAGGCGCATAATGTGGTGGAATACTTGAGTAGCTGCTAGAATTCAAAGATACGATTTTGAGGACAACTCGAACAAGTCGAGTGTCACGGAAAGGGAGTATCCGAACGATGATCGGTACTCAAAGACAAGAGGATACTTGGATAGTCATGAGCATCCAAACTTTAAGGACAACTTGAACAGGTCGAGTGTCAATAGAGGGAGTACCTGAGTAGTGGCAGGCACTCAAAAACAATGGGATAACTGGACAGTTGCAAATATCAGTATTCTGGGGACAACTTGAACAGGTCGAGTGTCGATAAGAGGGAGTACCAGGCAAATGGCAGGTACTCAAAGACAAGGGGATACTCAGACCAATGCAAGCACCCAAACTCAGGAGATGACTCGAACAGGTCGAGTGACAAGAAGAGAGTACCAGGACAGTGATAGGTACTCTAAGACAGATAGGGATATGTTTATTTGGCAATATCTCTGATTACTAAGAGTATGTTCACTATTTACACAGTATGTAGACATGTACACAATGATTGTATATGCTGTAAACTCATAAGTTCAAATGTGATTTATGCATGACAACTTTGTCAGTTTTGTATCATCCGAATTCCACTGGGGAAGATTTTGAAAGACAACCTTCATTTAGAATGTAGATGTCTTGAGCATGCCAGATGAGGGACTTTCAGTCTGAAAGGATTTTTCACTCACTCTCATGGAAAGACTGTTGTATCCTGACCATTGATGCAGGATTTATAAGGATCACACTTCTCACTGTCATCATGTCAGCAGGGGTCCGAGTATTCTCGCAAGTAGTACGACTTTACCAATGTGAGAGGTCTTTGTTGAAATTGTGATGAAGACTTGGTTAGCAACTCATCAAAGGGGACCATCAAGGTTGAAGTCGATGGATGAAAATGTTGCATGATTCTCTCCGGGTTTACAAGTCAGGAACCTGCGAAAAGAGATAGAGTAATCTTGCTCGTACTTCTTCGAGCGATATTTATGCACATATGAAATCCTACATTAATTGAAGTGCCCCTAGTCTGAAGAGACTTTTTACAATGGGAACATAACGTAGACTCGACTCACATGTAGAAGGGTGGGAGTTGGTGACTGTCTTAGCATTCGTCACTAGTCTTTCTTCTTATTATCAAATGGAGATTTTACAACCACAACTTTTTCTTGGCTGCATTTTTTTGACTGGGGGGCATTGGCCTTGCTTTTACCAGGCACACTGCTTTTTTATGCCCCTGCTTTTATTCCAGTTCCTCATTTATGGGCATTGACCTTGCTTTTACCAGGTACACTGCTTTTTTATGCCCCTGCTTTTTCATTTTTGTTGCTTGAGGAACTGATCTAGGCGAGTTCAATCAAAGCGCCATTATTTAGACTTTGAGTCTTCATCTTCGGCCAACGCTCTAGGCTATGGCAATAACTTCTGCTTTGTCTCAATGTGAGGGTAAAATTACAGACTCACTTGGGTTGTACAATGTATACAAATGCATTGCTCTTCGTCATTCTAAGGCACTTAAATTAATGTGAGTGTTCATATGCAATAAAGACACTCGAAGATTGATGCAAGTGCAAGCAAGAGAATTTCTATCCCTCTTCTCACCTTGTGATGCTGATTTGTCTTGTCTTTGACATGCTCCAATGTGGGGTGATTCTTGATGAGAGAAGCTTCACCCAGTGTATGGGGCTCATTAGGGGGTGAGCAATGAAATGCCTCTCACTACTTTGGTTATCGTACCATTCGCGAGAGAACTCTTTACCCTGCAGTCATGGAATTTTCTGCACTCATCCCACAAGTGTATAGATGGGGGACTGTGTGTAGGATATGGCTTGCCTGTCATCATCCTGACGCACCTCATCCAGCATGCTCGACTAATCTTGTATTCTTCACTTAGCTGTCTATTCTAGTAATCCTTAATGGAATCAGTGATTTAGACAGACAAAATCATCATGCAAAAATCCATTTGGAGAAAGGCATGCAGCATTTTTGAAGTATGAGAGAGTTTGTACTCTCAAAACAAATGAATGATTTTTACTCAAGAGACCCTATTGACAACTTTAGGGGTGTTTACTTGGTGAAATTGTATTTACAAATGTGTTGAATTTTGAACATCAAAAGAGTTATTCACAAAGGGGTGTCGATGGATTGTCCTTATTAAGTAGGGAAATGACACGAGAAGGATCAGTTGGGATTTGAGGACCTGATCATTGATTTGACGGTCTTTCTGCTTTTGCCCCTGCAGAAGAGAAGATGTGGAAATAGATCAATTAGTAGGGTCAATATCACACGTGATTTGAGGCCTGAAAGGTTTCTGTCATCTGCCTTGGCGACACTTGAGACGCCATTTGGGCTTGGGAGAGCTTATCATGGTCTGACATGCCTCTCATTGATTTGTTTTCTACATCTTTGACGATCAGGTGATCCTGTAACATATGAGAGGGATCATATTAGTTAGAAGCTCTTTCAAGAGTCGAATAACTTGGAAGCGATACAACATTACCCTTTACTAGTTTACAGATATTTGAATAGACCCGAAGTATGAGGAGGATATGAATTCCTATAGTTTCCACTCCGTTAGGTCAATTGCTCTCTTGTAATTTGCAGGTGCAAGAGAAGCAATTTTTATTTATTTCTTCAAGCGGCTAACTGTTGCGTCGGGGATTCGAACCCTCGACTTTGGACCATTTTGCTTCTTCCCGGGTAGCATTTGGCTAGAGGTGCCGACAATGTCTGCAAAGGGGCGCTTCTTTTTCATTTGACGGAATCGGCTTCTGGACGACACGTCCTTTCATATCAAGCCAGGTAAATCGATATGGGCTACTTGGTTTGCCCAAATTAATCACTAAGCTTGTGCTCTCGAATCTTATGCTTCCTGTCAAATGGGAGAAAATATATCAAAAGTGAATTCAGATACTGAGAGTATTGGAAACGATACCAAATTACTTTTCCCCAGAGTTCATATTTGTTGACTCCTAGGGATGTTTGAGTGTCAATGACGGCCTTTTGTCTTTGGCACAGTTCAATGTCTCTTTTGATCAGCCCTCCTCATTTGTGACCCTGTATACATGATTGCTGGTCGTTGATTCATCTTCAATGCCTTCCTTCTGTGGAATTTTTCTTCTGTCTTTGATTTGAGCAAAAAGTCACATACCTCAAGCTTCTATGGAATTTGAGATGGACAATCAAAAACCTCCAGCTTTCTGATAGCAATCATTTTTTTTGAAGAATACGTGTCTAGAACACGGAGTGAAGCTTCCAGACTCTGGAGTCATTGTCTAGAGTGGGGCTATAGATCGCCTTGACTGTCTGGATTTTCCCCCTATTGACAGTAATGAATTCAAAGGAAGAGAATAAATTTCTTCCTTGTACTTCTTGGCTTGTCGAAGCTGGAAATCCCTTTAAAGAAACTATGACGTCTAATTGCTCGGGCATGTCAGGGGGAGGAGATATTTGCTCCGTCTTGAAAAGGAATTGGACAGGAGTGAGGTGGAATGCCCAGAGCTCCTGAGGACGGCATGCAAATATGGGAAGGTCGAAAGCAGCCTGGAGGAGGTGATACTGCCTCGAGCTACCATGGTGTGCGTGTGTCGGGTTTAACTGCATGCTTATGCCTATTATGTCCGATCTTTTGTTCCCTGTACACAGAAGAGAGGAGACATCATTTTCAAAATTATGTTCGGGGAATAAGACTTACCTTCTTTGAAACAGGATGATCCTTTTTGTTTGCCCCTGCTTCCTTGAAAGGGTGTCTTTGAATTTGGCTTGTTCTCATGACGTGCCAGTTTTAAATGCTTTATGTTACACTAAGTCAAAGGGAATGATATTCTGAGACATGAAGTGAGAGAGTCAGGAAGACATACATGGTTAAATTTATCATCTTGTTTTGACGAAAGCTTTTGGTGATGAAATATATATATATATATATATATATATATATTTTTTTTTTTTCAGAACATGCCTTTGGGGGAGAAAAAGCATGAGGAAGCCCAGCCCTCAGTATTCTCCTTGGATGATATTTTCTTTTCATGGTTGGATAGCATCACTGGGCTGGTTTGGAATACCGCCTCATGCTTTCAAAACAAAATATTATAACCATACATTAAAGTACTGGAAATACAACAGTAGCACACTAGATAATAAACATAAAGACAAGCAAAACTAACGAAAACTCCTATGAAAAGGAGCGATTTGAAAGTGTTGGTCCTGAAGTCAAGCGTCTTTGAATTCCTTGCCTCCAGTAGACTCGAAGTATTCGCATGCGATGACTATTTCGTTGAAGCTACGGAAGTGTAACCCATGCAACCAACATTGATGTTCGTGGGGCAAAGTTTCCATGAACTGCTTTATCAATTCTTCTTCAGTCAGTTGAGGGTAGGTTTGCATCATAAAAGCCCTCCACCTTCCTGCATATGCTCGGCAATCCTCCATTGGTCTTCTTCTGAAGTGGGCCAAACTCTCGCAAGGCAGCTCAGTTCCAACCTGGTTTTGGTACTGATGCAAGAATGTGGAAGACAGCTCATTCCAATCCTTTATGAGGTAAATACTTGCTGTGACGAACCATTGCAATGCAGACCCCGTAAGAGTTTCCTGGAACGCCTGAGTTGTGAATGTCATCGGGCCATGGTACTGACTCATCTCAGTATGGAGATATTGCAAATGAGCCACGGGGCAAGTCGTGCCGTTGTACTTGCGGAAATTAGGTATCCATACTTCATTGGGGGTCAAGATCATATGAGGGCAAGGTGGGCTTGACATGTCTTGGTTAGGCCACTGGTTTTCCCACTGCATATTCGTTGAAGTGGTGAATTTTTCTGTTTGAGAGAAGTTGGACTCTACCGAGATCACTCCGTTGCCTTCTTCTGGGTCAAAATTTCCGAATGAGGATGAAGTATTGAAGCTATCCTCATGGTCGGAGGACGAGTTTAGTAGCTCGTTAGGATCGTAGCGGATAAGGACGTACGTTTCTTCTCCTGACGGGACTTCATCCCCGGGTGACGGTAGGAAACAGTTATATGATGAGTGATCACTTCCATTGAAATAACGCTGGAAATCCTTGGGTTTGTATTCTAGGGACTGGAAGTCATCAGGGTCATATTCTAGAGGAAGGTAGCCTTCAGAGTTGTATTTTAGAGAATGCTCGAAGTTTTGATGCAGTGGTTCGCCAGTTATCAAATCTTGCCTATACTCAGTGGTAGATGTTGAATTGATTGGCTTAGGCTTTCTTTTCTTGGCTCCTGGTCCAGACCTTTTGAGTAAGGCCCTTCGTCTTGCCAGTTCGATTTTGTCAACGGGAACGAGAGATATTAAGGCTTCACTCTCTGTTTCACTTTCTATGTCGATAGGGGTCGGTATTCTTTGAACCCTAGCTCTTGCAGTAAGCTTTGGGAGTTGTCCTGTCGTGCCCCGGTCTTGAACAGGCTCCATGCCTGTGATCTCGTACATAGGTTCCTTGCCTTTCCGAGTGGGAAACTTTTCAATAATATGATGTTGCTCAGTTGCCCATTTATCATGCAAGGCTTCATTGACATTTGACGTCTCCTCGTGCTCCGGGATCATCGGTTCTTCATAGGGCAAGGCAATGTCAGGGCTGATGTCAATATCATATTCTTGGTGGAAAACATGAATTAGTTCCTTCCAAGTTTTAAGGGAACTAATCTTCCTGATAATGTACCATCGCAAGGCAGGGCCGGTCAGGTTTGATTGGTATGATTGAATCATCCTTTGGACCAGGTAGGCTTGTAAGTAGGTCTCTGGGCGGAAGGTATCAGCATACCTTTCGCATTCAGGCGTTCTGAGTTCTTCAGGGATCTCAAAACTGACATAATTAGACAAGTCAATGGGATTCGGCTCTTGCAGCTGTCTCAACTTTTTCATGATCTTTTCAAGCTGTTTATCTTGTTGGTCATTATCTGGTAAATTTGCAGGTGCCAGGAGTGTGCTTAAAGTAGTTATGGAGTTGGGTTTAGCTTGAGTGGATTCCATTTGCTTTGAGAGTTGTCGAAGGACAATGGACATCTGTCCTACGCCATCTTCAATGTTGGTGAGGCGATTTTGTACCTCATTCTGATCGGGTCCTATCACATGAGGCCATTCGCGGGTGGCTGATAGTTGACGATCCATAATTACCTGTGGCGCAAAAATCATAAATGAGCACGAAAGTAAACAAGGATTGACCCATGGCAATGGTCTAACTGCTTCTCTATTTATTAAAAGAGGACTTTAGAGACCACAGACTTCTGACATTTAAAACTTGAAATGATAGAAGGAAATACTATATATTAAACAAAAGTCCCTAAACAATGGGACGAAATTTTCACTATATCAACACTAGGAAACACATGACTGCTAATCTATATGCGACGGGGAGCCTTGTTCTTGCGCCGATGCTTGTTTTCTTGGGCCGGCTCTGAGACATGTATCCTGTTCATTCCCAAATCTCCTTGCACAGGCTCTGCTTGTTCATGCCAGCTGATCTCGCTGATTGGGTGAGGGATTGATGGCTTCCACTTTGTCGGGATACGATGGTTGATGATGTAGGATTCAGAGGCGTGGTGGGCTTTTTCTCGTCCCTCGAGCCCTTCAGGTATCACAATTCTTTTGCGATGGCACCTGCTCCATGTTTCCTCGACAATGTCAATCTCGAATGTGTATTCTCGACTTTGCTGGGTGAAGAAGAGTGGATGATCCTTCCTCTTGAAAGGCGGTTGGATCTCCTGAAGGGCTCCATACTGTCGCGCCACCCGATATGGGAAATAAGAGATGCCGCCGGTGAAACCAAGCAACGGAATTGGATGGCGGCGTCTATAAGCAAAGTAGGCTCTCTTTTCATGGAACCAACCAGCACACCATTGGAACGCCTCGGGAGCTGGGTTTCTTAGAAAGTTTATCCAATTTAAACAGCTTTGGTTAGGAATGTATGGTCCTAAAACCATAAATTTCTCAAAAGGATTTTCGAAATCATTTATTTCACGCGACCGCATGAAGCCTCGAAATTCGCTTAGGTGAGAAAAGAACCAGATTTGTAAAATTTCCGGGGAGACTCGCATGACTTTTTCCATGTTTTCTTTAAAACGAGTGAGGGACAAGAATGTTTCAGCTAAGATCATGTTGACGTAATTTTGCCCCCTTAAGATCTGGTCAACTATCCATGCCATCTTTGGACTTATGACATTTCTTTGATGGGGGAAAATGATGAACCCGAAAAAGGCCAAGAGGAAAATCTCGCTTTTCTGAGTCATGGGTTGATTTTCGAAACAGGCAGTCAAAAATGTTAAGGGGCAGGTATTATGATTGTTTTCAAGAATTTGCCTCATAACATGGACTTCAGTTCCTAAGAGTCGTGCTAACCCACGCAACGGGATAACGCCTGTTGATGGCCTAACAAGCCTTTTCTCGAGAGGCATTCCAGTGATGATGCTGTATTCTTCCAGAGTTGGGGTTAGCTCGAACCTCCCAAATATAAAAGTAGTCGTCTTCGGGCACCAGAAATGTGCCATGGCCTGCATGACTTCGGGATGAACACGGATTCGAATCAACGATAGAAGATGACCGACTTTGGCTTTCACTCGTTCTTGGGCATACTGGTCCAATTGACCCCACCATCTGAAGAGCTCTGCTTTGGGAGTGGGAATGAACTGGATGTCATCTTCTCCCATCGCATATAAACTGTGACTCAAAAAAAAAACTTTCCTAAATTGCCATGGGTCAATAAAAGGACTGAGTAAAAGTAAATAAATTACTTTGCTTTTAAAGAAAATGACAAGTACAAAGACATGCACATGAGATGTGCGGCTCGATTTCTAACTGAGAAGGCTTGTTGAAATTAAAAGGGTATCTGCCCGTCGCAGTCTCGCGTTAGCAGCATACCCTCCTAACTTCGGCTAAAGAAATTCGGGGAAAAGAAAGGCAACCTCTACATCGCAGTCTCGCGTTCGAGGTCGTATCTTTCTTGACACCATCCTAAATATCCTATGGCGGCCCAGGTCCGGCGGCCGGGTTGTGTGTGCCATGTGTAGTGCTGAAACAGTAAAGCATGCACCACAATTCATAATCACAAGACAATCTATTTTAAGCAAAGTTAAAATAAATTTCTAAGCTATTGACCTGCATAAAGAAAAACCTAAGTCAGTAAAGGAATTAAACAAGATAAAAAAAGGCCTAAGTCCTCAGAAGTCCCCAGCGGAGTCGCCAAGCTGTCGCGACCTCTTTTTTTCCGGCGCCCGATCGGGGCGGGCGCCTAAGGAGGCTAATGGCTCGGCTGGATTAATTAAGCCCGGACTCTCCCAAGTCCACCAATTCACGACTTTAATAGTCTAAGTTTTTAACCTGTAAGTTAATTTTTAAAATGGAGTCGCCACTAATCAATTTGGGGTGGGTTGATTAGAAACCCATGCGAAATATTGGGAGAAATATTCGCTCCTGCGCAACCAGAGAAATTAGGATCGGGGACTTGATTACACTAGTTAATCACTAATGCCCTTTCGGTACCTAACCTTGTTTAAACCCTGAGGTTTTTTTGGATGTTTTAGGGATTTTCCATGCATTATTTGGAAAAAGATATTTTTTGGACTTTTTTCCAATTTTTTGGACATAAAAGGGATTTTTGGATTTTTGGTATTTTTTGGAAAAATATAAGTTTTTTTTTTGGCTTTTTCTGAATTTTTGGCATTTTCGGAAAATATGAAATATTTTTGATTTTTTTGATTTTTTGATTTTTGGAAAATAAAATATTTTTAATATATTTTGGAAAATAAAGTATTTTTGATTTTTTGGAAAATAAAATATTTTTTAATATTTTTAAATATTTTCTGCTTTTTGGAAATTAAAATATATTTTTAATATTTTTCGAAAATAAAATATTTTTTTTGGATTTTGATTTTTTCGGAAAATAAATAAATTACTTAATATTTATTTATATAAAAAAAAGGCCGATCGCACTCGGGCCCGCAACGCGGGCCCGGCTCGGATTTTTCAACATTTTTCTTTTTCATTTTTTTTTTATTTTTTTTATTTTTAAATGGAAACGGCGCCGTTTGAGGGGAGGGGGGAACCGGTCAAACCCTACCCGGTTCCCCGACCCGGGTCCGACCCAACGACCCGGGTCCCCCCTTTTTTTTTTTCAAAATGCGACCGGAGTCGGATCCGGGTCGGATCCGACCCGGGTCAATCACCCAAAACCCCCCAACGACTACGAAACCCTAGGGCGCCGGATCTCACGCCCGACCCGACGACCCGACGACCCGACGACCCGGCGACCCGATTTCCGCCTCTCAAATCGCAAAATCCTACCCGCACAACGACCCGGACCCGACCCGTCTTCGACCCGGCCTCTCTTTCGCGAGGCAAGCTGCTCGGAACCCTAAGGTTCGATGATTCGCGGCGCCGGAGGAGGGGTTGGGGCGACGGCTCGCATCGATGACGGCGGCGACGTAGAGGACGGCGGCGGTTAGGTCTCGAGAGGGGAAGCAGCGACGGGGATGGCATGAGTTGGGTTCGTCGTCACCTGTCCTCGGCGTCGACACAGCACCTTGGCGCAGCTTGAAGAGACGGCGTCTGGGTTCGATTGAGGTAACGGCGTCGGGGCTGCGGTGGAGCTGGGGCAGACGGCTAGCGGCAGCGATCGAACGGCGATGGCGTGGGGGCAGACGACGACGGCGACGGGAATCGGTCTCGCAGACGTTTCCCCCTTTCCAGATCTGGCGCCCGGACGATCCTTCCTCTTCTCCGGCTTCCTTTCCTCCGGATCTGAGACTCTCGGAACCAGACCCTCGCTGCTTGACCAGATCTCTCCCCCTCGGGCACGCTTGCGGCCGGCCTCCCCGAAGTCTCTCGGAGGGAGGTCGGCGGAGCTCGCGGCCCGATTTCTCTCGCGCGCTAGCTCCTTGATCTCCCTTAAAGTCTCTCAAGGGAAATCTCCGAGCTCGCTGCCGCTTTGGCCTCCCCCCCGACACCCTATTTATAGGTGCGGGGGGTGCCGGTCGGCGAAGGTTAGGCCGACGGTCCTTGGTGCGCCGACCGGCCTTCCTTCGCCGGCCAAACCGGCGTCAGTTCCTCCCTCTCCACGGAGGCTCGCTCGCCATCAATGCCGCGTCCTCTCAGCCACCGGCCTATGCTCCTCTCTTTGCCCTAGCTTGTCCTTCGCGCGTGAGCTGCAGAGGCGTAGGGGAAGAAGATGGAAGAAGGAAGAAGAAGAAGAGAAGGGGGCCGGGCCGAATCTGGGAAAAAGAGGGCTGGGCCTTAGGCCCGCGCGGAAAAGAAAAAGAGGGGAGGGGCTGGCTTTTTTTGATTTCTTTTGTTTTGTTTTGTTGTTTTTATTGTCTATTTTTTTGTTTTTATTATTTATTATCCGAAAAAAAAAGGAAAAAAAGATAATTAATAAAAAAACTAATTTAAGGAGACGAAATTTAGGCGTCAACACTGGTGGACAACTGTGAGGAAAGGGATCGGGGTCACATGATTTCTTGTCTTCTTCGTGGAACAAGACTAGTGTTGGAATTTGAAAATTGATTCTCATTAACCAAATTTGTCTACTCCTCTCCATGTCGATCTTGGAATGCATGTATTTTGTCTCGTGTCTTACGTCCTTTTTCACCCGCATGCACCCTTGACAGATACTTTATTCGGGTGAGAGAGAGAGAGAGAGAGAGAGAGAGAGAGAGAGAGAGAGAGAGGACAATATACCGTCGTATAGGACGAATGGAGCATTAAAGATGGTTAAAGTCACGTACAGCCTTGAAATTTCAACTTTTTTAACCACGAGTCTGTAAGTATGGTAAGAGTACAAAAGCCTACCAGAACAAATATTGATTCATGCATTGAATCCATAAAGTGGCGTATCAAATTCTCGTATCTAAACAAGTCAATCATATCCAACTGTCCAACGAGTCTTTGACGTGTGATCTGTTAAACTAATCTTGTGTAATAGTTTTTGCATCGTTAGCTTGATTAATATAGTCATTGAGGATCCATCATGACCTAAGGGGGAAATCAATGAGGATCCATCAAGTAATTTTCTCTCTAACACTTAGTACATGTCATATTTTAATAATTCTACCAGACTACAATGTTCCAATTTAATTTGAAAAATTAAGTGGCCTAGTTGTTTGTTAGTGAGAAAGTGATTGGGTTAGAGGCTGCTGCTGGTCCTTAACCCTCTTCTCCAAACCTTTGCTTTAACCTTTCCAATGGACTGTTTCATGACAACTTACATTTTAATGGATTATTTAGGCATATAAGATATGCACGAGTTAATGATAATTAGGTACAAAATGGGTGGCTTTTGGCCTTTCTCTACTCCCAATCTTTAATAACCTTTCTCAACCCTGTCGTTGATAATGATTCATTGAAATAATTATCAGTTTGCTAAGACCAATTTATCAAATTGGTATGCTAAGAAATGTAATGGATTAATTGCGAGTGTTGGTTATGTCCTGCTTTATTTAAATATTTGGTCGCAGTTTAAGATCTTATTGAGTATTGCACCGAATTCCTAGATCAATCGAAATATATATTGTGCCTGTCGTTCCATTATAACTCAATTAGAAAAGAAAGGCGAGTTCTAGTCTTGGTCCCAGAACTGTTCCCAAACATCACATTTCGGCCCCTCCATCCCCAAATGTCCACATTGTTACCATCAAATTGTCAATGTCGCAACCACTCGAAGACAAATTGTTTCTTCCAGCTTGTTCGAGTGAAGTAATGCGTCAATATAAGATGACAAGAATGTCATATCTGAGTCAGCGATATCGCAAATAAGTGATATTGATTAACTAGTCTCACACGCAACATGATGGATGGGGAATGATTAATCCTTAAATTGTCACATACGGAAAGGACTTTTATTAGTTATACTTGCAGGGTAAATAATTAGTATTACTATTGTAAATGTGATATCAATATATGAAAATTTAGTTGCGTAATTAACTATCAAATATATACGTCTCACCTCTTAATGATAATGGCATAAAACTCTTTTTACATCATTAGTGTGCCTAATAAGAGGCTATTTAATACAACCTTTCTACAACAACTTAGCAATCATTAAGGGTGTTGTACCTTTAATGGGATTTTCATTGATTACTCAATTTTAAAGTGTTGCAACTTTAAAATACGTATTAACAAGCATATCAACGTACTTCACAGCACAGCTACCTTTCAGCCACAGATAACCAAATGGGCTCTAATCCATTACGAAAGTTAGAATTATGATTTTAAAGTATCAAATCAAGTTTATCAAGTGTTAGGTAATTTAAAAAAGAAAAAAGAAAGACTAGATTGAAGATATCGTCAATACAAGAAGGTAATTTTATTCAGTTAGTTGAGGTCACCAGATTTTCATCCTTGCAATTGAATAAATCTATCTCAAATAGAGAGGCAAATGAGGCTTGATAAGATTTGAACTCAGGACCTCCAATTTTAATATCATGTGAGATTTTGTAAATTACGGTTGATTGTTCTAAAAATTTAAATTATTAGATAAAGTCGTGGTTTATTATTTAAGTATTCGAACATTTTCGTCAATTTTTCACAACATGGGTAATTTACACTTTTCCATTCAATAAATCTACTCTGATGCACGCAAACCACTAAGCCACTTGCGTTGTTTAAGACTCCAAGGATTGAAGGGTAGCCGACGTAATGCACAATTTTTTTTCAAGTAAAGGATGATATGATTTTTTTTGTAGTATAATTTAAGATATAATTATCTTTTTCTTTGGTGATACTTTGGAGTCTGAATAAAAGAGAAAAAAAAAAATATTCTCAATAATCTCTCCTTGTCTCGTTGTCCGAACCGGTGGCCCCCTTCTTGTGGTTGCTCTATAAGTAGCCAGCTTTTTCAGCAGCAAAAGAGCATAAAAAAAATGTCTTTCTTATTGGACACAAGAACTTCCCCATCAACCCATGTTTTATGTCCTGCGATGGAGCTAAAGGATGGGAAGGAGACCCTCGTATTTGATTCCTCCTTGCTGCAAAAGCAACCAAACTTGCCAAAAGAGTTCATTTGGCCACACAAAGACCTTGTTTGCACCCAAGAAGAGCTTAAAGAGCCACTCATAGACTTGTCAGGCTTCCTAAAAGGCAATGAAGAAGCAACTTCCGGAGCAGCTGAGCTCATCAGGACTGCTTGCACCAACCATGGCTTTTTCCAAGTCATCAACCATGGAGTCGACCCGGGCCTCATAAGCGCCGCCCACAATGAGATTGACTCGATTTTCAAGCTCCCCATAAGCAAGAAGCTCGGCATGAAGAGGAGGCCCGGTGGAGTGTTTGGTTACTCCGGTGCTCATGCGGATAGGTACTCATCCAAGTTGCCATGGAAGGAGACTTTCTCTTTTGAGTTTCGCAAGAACGAGAGCTCTGAGCTTGTGGTGGTTGATTACTTCAAATCTGTCTTGGGCGATGATTTTGAACATACAGGGTAAGATAATTTTTGTGGTTATTAATGTTGTTTATATCTATATCTATATCTATATCTATATATCAAAATAAATAACTCCACAGCCTTAAATACGAAATTTTTTTAAAAAAAAAAAAATACCTCGGGCTGATCCCAGGTTTTTTTATTTAACCCGATTTAGATACTTTGCATGAGTCTTGAATTTTCTCCATGTCAATAGGAAAAAATAATGTTAAAAGTGGATCGCCCTATATGCAAACATAGATGAGTTGGTCATAGAATTACAAAATTTAACATCTTGCCAAAATAAAGGTTTAAATTTTCATTCAGTTTCTGGTTAATCTCTTCCCTTTTATATCAGAGAACAATGCTTCCTTCAAAGCCATTTTTCCACTTTTTCTTTTTTTTCTTGTGGGGGGCGCCCGCCGTTCTTACCTCATATACCGCTACCAATGCATGCATGGAAAAGTCTTGAACTTAATCATTATAGATTTGCAAAAATAGGTTAACTTTCCATGGAAACATAGACAGTGAAAAGCAGTACTTCAATTTATAGGCGTCTTCACAATTATGATGCCAAAGCCCTTTCATAAATAGATGCCTTACTTAGATGATCGCGGGACGTGACTATGGTGAGGTCCCCTGGTAATGGACAAAATTCTGTACACAAGCAACTCATTCATCTTCATCTTTATCTTCATCTTCATTAGCAACTGTCACTCAACCCTAAATACGCACACGATCTTAATCAGATGGGTGTACCAGAAGTATTGTGAAGCGATGAAGGAGCTAGCACTGGTGATCATGGAGTTACTGGCGATAAGCTTGGGGATCGACCGCATGCACTACAGGGACTTCTTCGAGGACGGGAGCTCAATAATGAGGTGCAATTCGTACCCGCCGTGCCTGAACCACGGGCTCGCGATGGGCACGGGTCCTCACACCGACCCGACATCCTTGACCATCCTCCACCAGGACCAAGTCGGTGGCCTCCAAGTCTTTGCCAGCAACAAATGGCAAGCCATCACGCCTCGTCAAGACGCACTCGTCATCAACATTGGAGACACGTTCATGGTACTTTCCCACAACTTTTTCCCAACTCCATTTGAAAGTTCTAAACTTTGATAAATCTAGAAATTACTGTTATTTTTGCAATGAGTCGGAGGATTTTTCAAAATACACTCATCGATATCATCATCATCGCTGATTCTTTTCCAATATATAATGATCATGCGACATAATTTCTGTTGTTTTTCGAATAGTAAAAATGAGCAAAGTAATGACCGACATAAAATATCACTTATTACTTAAATACAGGATTGTAATAAGTCTCATACTCACATGAAAGAATCCCACTTGAAAAGTTCTTGAATTGGAATTAGGTGAGCCTGTTTCCACATCCATCCTGGCCCAATTGTATATCAACGTATTTTGGGCGTGGCTCTTGTTCATCCTATTCTAATTTCCGCAATTTCATTCCTGTTGTTTATAGGGATTTATTGTGATATACTTGTGAGAGTGGGTGTTATAAAATACCAAACATACTTAGGTATGGGATTATAATAGTATTTGTATTAATGTAACTTACTTTCATTTAAAAATTTAACTTTGGGGTTAACTTTCTAACAACCTCAAAGATCGCATGTCTAAAGTTTGGATATGACGAATTCTAGGACTTGCAATATAGATGATGTACGTAAGAGTCCAAAATAGAACGATGAAAAAGTTGCTCATCAATTAGCTTTGCCTCTTTATAATATGTTAAAGTGAACCTATCATGAAAAGAGAAGTTGAAAAAAGATACACAGCAAGCCAGGGAAAAAGGCTTGCACAATCCGAGTAATTCTAACTAAAAGTAGTCCATACGGTCCAGTCAAATAAATCATCCCCGGTCGGTTAATATATAGTCGACTTGTGGCGCTATTCTCGTCCGTTCTTGATAATAAAAATTGTACTTTTATTGGTTCTCGTCCTAGTAATGCAAAATCTATCATTCTTGACAATGATTTGACGCGCCACAACTAAAACAGGCAGGATGAAATTCGCCGATGAAGTGGTTATACATCGTTGGGTCAATAACAACGGGAGTAGCTAGAAATAATAATACTAACTTGTCATCGTTGGAACAGTAGTTACCTCGACCTCTACTTTTTGTCTTGTATTTTAGCTGTTCCGCTGAATCATCAGCCAACTTGTCCTTCGACCGTATGTGCTTGCCAATGAACATGCAAGGCGACGTGGGCACTCGTGGGACCACTAGTTCTATTGCCTCCATCTCCATAATAATTTAGGGTTTGTTCAAGATGAGAGTGTGATGCGTGAGGAGCTGTAAGAGTGAAACTAAAGCATTACTGAGACAAGAGGAGGGAGAATTGTTTTCTTCTGAGATTTCTCCCAAAACCCTAGGACACCATCCATGGTTTCAATATTTGTCGAGTTAGAGTTAGAAAGTCATCTCAACAGTTGTTTTAATGGCAATTGATCGAGAAAGTATTGAGATGCAGGCATTAACGAATGGGATGTACAAGAGCTGCTTGCACAGGGCGGTGGTGAACAGGGAGAGGGAGAGGAAGTCACTGGTGTTCTTCGTGTGCCCGAGAGAGGACCGGATTGTGAGACCCCCACCAGATCTTCTTGGGACCGACAAGGAAGTGCCAAGGAAGTACCCGGACTTCACATGGTCCGACCTCTTTGAGTTCTCGCAGACCCACTATCGCAGTGACGTCGCTACCTTCCAAAGCTTCATCCACTGGTTCCTATCTCCCAAAGCCTAAATCTCTCTCCCTCTCTCTATGAAATGTTCACCTTGGTGTTCTTCTTGCTAGCCAGCTTTCTCCTTCCTTTTTTTTTATTAGTTTTGGGCATGCATGGGCTTTGGATGCTGTGGATCATCATATGGTTTGTCTTATATGTGTCATCACTTTGTCCCATCTATCGTCTGTATAGATCCCCCCCAATCCCCCATATTTTGGATCATTTGGGCGGTTATATCATTGTGTGTACGTGTCGTACTCTCTCAGCTTTCTTGCCACATTATTATATAGTGGTGTTTTTTTCTAGTGCGTGTGTGTAGTGTTTTGTTTGCAGGCCTGATTAAGATCGCACAAACGCTTCAGGAGTGTATAACATCTTTCTCGACGGGCAAGGAAAAAATGAAGGGGTTTTTTTTAAGTTTACGTGTACTCACAATTCAAAAGTCACGGGAGACTTAACTTTTGCAGATCATACTATGTTGATGGCTCATGAGCAATCCGTAAAATACGAAATAGATATTTCAAAGATCATGCAATCTTTTTTTTTTTTTTTGTCACAGTGTGTAAAGTTTGGTCCCCGTTGAGCAAGTGGACAAGAGCAATGGCCCACATAATCAAGGAGTAGGGATACGATCAAGAATTCGTTTGTTCATGATATGCTTGATAAGGAACGATTTGGAAAGGGTCTACATCTGTGTTAAAGAACTTTGTCCTAAGGAATTGCAACATGACCCAGTGGCCATCCTCGTGCAGACTTAACCTTATGTCTGTTTCGGTTTGACATGATTGGACACCTTCCATTTGAGATTGAAAATTGCCAACTCGACCGCTATAAAGGGTTAGCACGTGTGCCCGTGATGATGATTGGAAAAGCTTCAGGAGAAAGTGGTGCCTCGCTTCGATTATGGGACATTTGATAATAACTATCTTTTCCTCCGCTATATCATCGAAAGCTGCAGTTCTATTACGCTACTTGAGATGATTTCGCAAGAGAAATTACCAGAGTTTAATCTACCATGAGCTGATCTAGCGACGGTTAAACGCACCATTTTTCTAGCAAATTCAAATTGTAATCGATGGATGCTTTAACTATAATAATCGAAGATCGTGACTGCAATATTTTTTTATTAAGGGAAGAAGCATTATAATTGACATGCGCAGATGAGCGGTGGACACTAAAATGGGCCCGTTCGATCATTTCTTTTTCAGCAAAAAGTTGTCTGTTGACTACCCTGTTATAAGCTAAAGATGTATTCGGGTTTCAAATTGATTACAAAGGATTTATATACAGGTCTACATGTCAATATTAATATATTTTGACACGATATATTGAGCTAAATATACCCAGGTTATAGTATGGACAGGTGTATGTATCCGAACATAAGTTCAAGACTTTACAAGTCTTTTGAAAAATTGAGATGAGGTTTTAATTTTCTAGGCAGTTGACGGCGTAGTAACCAAAATCTGAACTTGAATACCTTCCCTTTGGACCCTTTAATGCCTTGGCAAGCAGGAACCGCAAAAGTATTTCTGTGGCATATGATCTTTTCATTTTCAAAAAAATCTAGGACTGAAGTTTGGTGCTTGATTAAATAAAAGAGTTTGGGGATGGAAGAAATGCAGTTTAGTCATAACATTTAACGGATCGGACACAAAAACTAATACTTCAAGATGACCGTTTGCAACTTTAGGGAATCAAATTGGCACCTTTTATGAATTTCATGTAAACGCCATTTGTTATGAACCATCTTCCAATTAGGAAAAACAAGCTGTAAATCATGTCGTATATGAGATAATGCACGATAATCTGGTCCTCTCAACTCGCAACATGTCCAGAGAGTCAACCCCCTCCTCTATTTTGAGGAGAATATGCCACTTGTCTCGCGAAACGTAGCGGTCGAACCTTCAACATTGAGTTCAGCTCTTCGACATGGGATTGAGCTTCCTTGCTCAAATCCATTGAAGTTCTTGGTTTGGTTCAACTTTTACCTTTTAAGCAATGTTTCGAGAAATCTAAAATATAAGAGACACCGGTCGTATTTCATCAAAGCAAATGCATGCATGAAACTTCTCCTAAACACTTACCCCATATCGCTTGGTTATGGGTTTATCTAAACTTTATACTAATAGGGTCTCTCTCCATCTATTGGTATAGACTTTGGGTTTGACCTTTTGACAAAGTATCAAAATCAGGTTTCACCCCCTAGTTTATTTCGTGTGTAAGACTCCCCTGTTTGTTAATTCCACATGTCATTCTCAATCCAGCTTACACATGAGAAAGGGCTTGTCTATGCGGTTTGTACGGCTTATATCAACTTAAATTTTTGGATTGGATACTCTTGCATTAGTAATACAATTTGATATCATATCTATCCTTTAATGGTTGTGAGTATAACATGATATCAATTGTGAGTATAATATGATATCATACCATATACCGAGTGAACAAACATAACATAGGTGCACCTTCATAAGACTTTATAATTGCTACATGTCGATATTACATCAACCTAGGTAAACTTCAATCTAAATGTTCGATTGCAAATTTTTACATTACCTGGTCATGGAAAATGCATAAATTTTCAACAAATCACGTGGTTGGTGTGCTTTTGTCAAAACTCAAGGAAATTCATGTAGTGAATCCTCCTGATCTTAAAAGTGAAACCAAATGAGGTCTATAAATTGGGAATACAATATATGAAGCAACATATATGTGGCTTCATTGTATTCATTGAGATTATAGTATGTAGTCATCGCATTACTTCCACAATTTCTTGAAAGTATTTTCACCCGATGATGGACTTCAACAATAAATAAATAAATAAATAAATCCCTTCTTATTATTTACACATAAAAGAAGAAATCAACTCTTTTAAAGTACATATCTAATAATTATTCACTTTGGTATTTCCCTCATGACTAAAGTCAATTTTTTTGCAAAGAGAAGCTGCTTGCTTTATCACCCAAATAAAAAATTAGAGCATCATAGATTGGGACGAGGGAAATCTCTAGAAATAGGTCTTAATATCCAAGAAGATCTCCTTGGTCCATTGGGGATACTATTTTACGATGGTGGTTGATAATAATATACTTGAAATAGTATTTGGCCCTACAATTTGCTAGTCAGAAGTGCAGAGGGTTTGGTTGTTTGTCACCATCAACAGAAAAGATCTTCTAGCTCGGACCACTTTGGTAATGTTGCGGTCAGTAGCATAAAAAAAGAGAAGATAAGGAGGGCGAAAGGAAAATAATATCTTCTAGCTCGGACCACTTTGGCTTACTTGTGGATTCGACTAATGCAGTGACCTAAAAAATATGAGCAGTCATCGTCTGAAAACTAAGATGGTCAAGAGGCAAGTCTTCTATCTACTCCTTTTCCCCTCAAGGTTTTGTTACCTATCGAATCTACTCATGTAGTTTCCTCAACTTCCCTTCTCACCTTCTAGCCTTTTAACTCTTTTTACCTTCGCTGTGCATAAGGGGGATAGTGCAAGATGATCAATGATTCACATTTCTGAATTCTACAACACCAAATAACCCTTTTCAGAGTCGCCAAGCTGGTTTGTCTTTTGCATAAAAAAACCTAAGGATCATATTTGGTAGTGTGAATGGTATTCTCTCACTTGATAAATAGATAGACCTCAAATGACACCGAGATGGCACAAGCTGAGGGATGTCTAGCTGTGCGGCCCGTCGAAGGGACTCGCTTGGAGGTCACGTTTAGAGCGGCCTTTGAATAGAGGAAGGCTGGACAACATTGTGGTATGTCTCATTCCTACCTCTTTTAGCTCTCTCTTTCTACCTTACTCTTTACTTTACTTACATATCAGAGGGTCCTCCGGAGTAAAATCCAGAAAACTCTCCTGTTCGTAGCGTGCGGGTCCGGCACCCACATCGGGCCTTGGGATCGGCCCAACAGCTTTGGCCCAATGTTAGCAGCCTTCTAGAATTGCACGTCCTCACCACCTCTAATCAATTACTCCACATTCAATCATCGCATGATATACGCAATATGTTCAGAAGTTTATGTTTTTTTCTTTCAAATCGCCCTTGCAATCAATGCCTAACATTTTCTGCAATCGGCGATCATGGATGTGGATCTCAGGTTTTAGGCCCAAAATTATGTCCTAGCAACAAGGCCACAATGTACTTGCTCTTTTGCCGAAACGAGGCTATATAGGCCAACATACTTCAATGGTGCTCAAATCCGTTTGGGCCACAGTATTGAGCAAACCCATCGAACTAGAGGAACAGTCAAAAGTCATAAAAGAGATCGACAACCAACTTATAATTTTGCTCTACACCAATTCATCTTGACCACTGAGCCCCTATCAAAAAACTATGCACCTCCACCTATAGAATTTTGCTCACTCATGATCAACAATATAGAAAGGATTAATCTTCGATACACAGGTCATGTAAGGTCTCTCCTACGTAAGCCAACGCTTATGTTGACTTTTTTCGTTCAAGAAGGATTTTGTAGTTTGGCAATAACGTCGTTAATTTTCAAAACCTTACCAGCCACTTGGATGAAGCTCCAAAACTAAAGTTCGCACGCCCCTCTTTCGAATTTCGATTTCGATTTTCGGTGACTCGCTTCCAAACCCTAATAGACATGGGGAAAGAGAGAACACATTTAATTTGCCCCGCCGCCAGATATAAACACTATGAAAGAGGGAGAGAGGTCTTGAATGGATTAGCGGTACATGTGTTCGCTAATAATGTTACGAAAATTAGAGCATACAATGAAGGGTGTAAAGTGGAAGAGGAAGGAGCAAGAGTAAGGGCACGTTTGGTAACGATTCTATTCCCGAGAACAGATTCTAATCAGAAACTATTATTTTTTATGCTGTTCTCGGAAACAATTTCTAAGCATTTTAAGCCGTTTGGTAACTGTCCAAAATTTCTGATTCTATAATAGAATTATATTTGATACCGTGTCCATTGATTTTATTCCAAATCAATTTCTTTTAAATTTTAAATAATTTTTTTACTTTTTACTCTTTTTTTTTTTCCTTTCTCTCCTATTCTTATTTTTCTTCAAGTGGCTAGTCGTTTGCCAAACGAGGGCCGGCGACCTCACCGGAGCGTCATCGGCCCTCGTCGGCCGAGCCTCACCGGCAACTGGGTGAGGCTCACCCAGCCCCGTCGAGGCTCGCCTGGCCACCGACGAGGGCGGTGGCGTACGGTGGCGAACGGCAGCAGACGGCAACCGCAGGATGGTGGTAGATGAAGAAGAAGAAAAGAGAAGAAGAAGAAGAGACATAGGGTCTTGATTCTTAGATTTGTTCCCGAGAACAATAATTAACTTTTTTTATTATTATTATTCTTGATTCTGTTCCAAATCTATTTCCGGGAACCAAAAAATAGAAATTCGTTCCCAAAAACAAAAATTTTACCAAACACGATTATGTTCCAAAACTATTCTTGAGAAGAAAAATCAGAATTAAAATGGCGAAGATTTAAACAAAAACAAGGGAATGAGAAGAGATCCGAAGTTTCTGAATAGTGGGGCCCAGAGTGTCCCCGTGGCAACAAAATCAGTGGACAAATGTCTGTCCTACCTGGCGCCCAATATAAAAACGTGCATTATTGATTTTTTCCTTATGTACAGGACTCGATCATAGGATGACGTCACTTCCCCAAATCGGCCACATCATCGAGAATTTTGGAAGGCGATGTACGACTAAAAAGCAGTGAAAATATTTTCTCGAAAAGGAGTATGCAGAAAACGTCGGATGAGATGACAGAACATCGGACGAGACTACTACAAAGCAGAACACAAACACAGAAACTCCGGAACTGAACGCAACGGCACATCGACATTATCGGGCGGGCTAGGATTATGTGGGATCGCACGTCGTGTCGCGGCCGAGAAGAAAGCCCGAGATTTCAGCGACGAGGGCTTCAAAGCTTCGGAACAAGCAGGCGAATACGAGACACTTTATGCGTCCGCGCCGAGGAGGAAGAAGAAGCTTCTCTTGACTCTTCACTGCTGGTCCCTTCTCTTTCATGGCTTCCTGCATGTAGGCCATCGCGCTCTCTTTCCCGTGCTTTTTAGAGAGAGAGAGAGAGAGAGAGAGAGAGAGGAGGCTCGGTCTTTGCTTGGATGGAGAGATGGGGTGATCATATTTATATGTTTAGTCGTTCGGCATGTTTGCTGGTCAAAACCTACATTTCGAGGAAAGTTCGGAGGAGTCTGATACTTCAAATTAATTAAGTCGACGATGTGAAGAAACATCAAATGATTAAAAAAAAGGTTGGTGATGGACATTAACGAGCTGCTTACGTGAGCGAATGATTCATTGCGGTTTGCGTTCTCCTCATTTGTGGGTCTTTTATTAGCCGCTTACGTGAGCAGATGATCTCTGCAGTTTGCAGTTTGCAGTTTTTTTTTTTTTGGTCGGTGCAGTTTGCAGTTTGCACCGCGTCCTTTTTCCGGTTCTAACGACGACTCTCATTCTTTTATGGAAAAATATTAGATCCTATCTAACACGGTTCAGACACGTAGTTGTATTATGAGAAAATAACATACATAGTCACTAAATCTGGATTAAATATGCAATTTCATTCCTGAGTATTTGATTTGTTCAACTTGATCTATGAACTTTAATCCTATATGCAATATTATCATTGAATCTTTAATTTGTTTAATATAATCCATAATTTTTTTTTTTGTAAATGTTCAATTTAGTCTATGGACCATATGAAAATGTCTAATTTTATGATTCTATTAATACAAATTAGCGGGATTTGCTGATTTGACTTTCAATCGGTAAATTTAAATGGTGGACAAAAAATAACGTTACATATGGGTTATCCAAGTAATATATTCAACTCATATTTGAATATTTAATCTGCTTAAATCTAGAAAAATGGCTACTCAAATTATTTGATGACGTGAATCACTCTAAACATTTTAATATGAGAATTTTTTCTATTACCGTGATGGGTAAATCATTAACTTTTGGTATGGACAGCCGAATAACTTAAGACTCGATAACTCATTCGTGTTTTTCTTCAAGATAAGTTGTCCACTTGATTGCTCTACAATTCATCTTGATTGTAAGCCCCTCCCCGAAATACTAAGCACCTTGAGCAAGCTCAAGCAACACCGGCCTTAGGCAAGCTTGTTCCTCACCTGTGGTCGGTCGTCAGGAAGGAAAAGGAAAATGAAAGAAAATAAAATTAAAATTAAAATTTTGATGTTTTTAAAAATATTTTTTATAATAACGAACATTTTGTGAACCAAGGAACCGAACTTAAGCATTGAGAACTCACACACAGCCTTTATGGACCTAAACCTAACTGTCAAGGATCAAATTTCGAGCATCGTGGACTCGACCACAACCTTTATAGACCTAGGCTTAGGTGTAAGGGCATCAGGTAGGGGTGATCGGGTCTAGGGTGGGTAGGGTCTAGACCTAGACCCTGTACCCGACCCTGTTATAAATGGTTCCCATTTTTTTGACCATATACCTAACCCTGTTTGTATTAGACCCTGTACCCAACCCACCCTGTTTTTCCAATCCGGTTCCAGGGTCAACCTATAATCACTAGAACCTATTTTGCAATCTCCCGATATCCTATACGACTTCGAATTTTATATTAATACATGAGAAAATAACGTAATCCTCCTAATTTGTATTGAAACATTAAGCACTTGTAATAAATAAATACATGAACTTTTTGACTAAATGAAAAATTAAGGATCCACAAGACTAATTATAATAAATAAAATCATAAGGCAAAGAATTAGCAACAAACATGGGTCTGATATTAGTCTTATTCCAACAACTACTACATGAAGTTACTTATTTATGCAAGCATAACTCCTCCTTCAAAAGAGAAATTAGGCGAGCCAATTTATGTGATACACAAGAATTTGGCGAAGAAGAACATCATCCGTCCATCAAACAGTGCGAGAGGGAGCCGGTGAGGGAGGGAAGCAAGTGAGGAAGAGAAATGACAAAGGAGGAGTGCCGTGCGTGTTTGAGAGAGCTAAGAGGAAAAACTTTGTGTGTTGTGGGAGTTAAAATAGAAATCGAGAGAAAAAAAAGAATTTTGGACCTCTACTTACAAAATTGGTCCGGACCGGTTCCAAAATCGGTCCGGGAAGCGGTTTCCAGGTGGGTAATCACTCATAACCTGTTCCTGGACCGGTTTAAACCGATTCCGAATTTTGGGAACTAGTTTCAACGAGAACCGATTCCCGACCCTGTTTTTCGGGTGGGCCAGTCCGGGGACCGGGTATATCCGGTCTGGATGCACACCCCTAGCATCAAGCACGAGCATGATGGCTTTGAGCCCAGTGTCGGTGGACCCAAGCCCAAGCATCGAAGACCTGGTCCTGATTGCCAAGAATTAAGATGGGGGTTTCCATACCTAAGTGTAGACTTTCAGGTCTTAACGGCGATATCTAATCATTTTTTTTAAATATATATGTTTTATGACTTTTTAAAGAAGAAATCATTTTCCTAAATTTAAGCATAAATTTTTGGCTGACTAGAAAAATATTTTCTATTGACTTACTTTCCTAAACGAACTAAACATTAGAAATGAGAAAAATGTTTTTCGCAAAATAAACGAAGTCTAAGACAAAGGAAACTCATTGACTTGCACTCTAATTGTACAAGCCTTGAGTAGTCATCCAAGCGATAAAAAAAATATTTAGTGATTTATAGCCACCATGTCACCAGCCCATATGGCGTATGTGAGCTTAGTTAGCTCTACTCAAAAGGCGATACACGTCCTTTAATACGGATCAGATGGAAAATAAAAAATTAAAACTGGAGGTTTTCTCTCCTCTCTCCTCTGGTTGGCTGACTATGGTGATAATGAAAAAGGATTTGAGAACAAGTAAAAATAAATGCCGACACTTAATCTCCTGCTTAGAACTCTCTCTTATCTTTTCAATTTTCAAGGGCTTCTTTACTTGGTCTCTTAGAGAAGAACGACCAGGACACATTCTCTCTCTCTCTCCCCTCACTTTCTCCAGCACGTTCTCATCGCATCTGCGTCCTCCAAGATCCCCCGCCAGTCGCAACTGCTAGGTCTCGAGCTTTTTGGCGCGACAACTCTCCCAAGAATCGCACCGATCACAGTTGCTAGGTCCCGAGCCCCCTTTGCCTCACGTCGCCTTCATCGTTGCCTCCAGAACTCTATCGGCGACTACAATTCATCAGCTGACTCCTCTCTCTCTTTCTCATGCACAGACGATCACACCAACGTGCCATGAACGGTGCTAAATCCCCGGCTGTTTTTGACATGGCGATTGAGCATAAGGTCTACGCTAGCATCGGTTGTTGGACGCAAATTGCGCAACCCCAAGATCTCCATAACCAGAACAAGAACATGCATAATTGAGTAGAAAGATTAACGCACCTGTTTTGGGATCCATCAAACATAAAGCGGAAGCAGAAAAATGATTTCCCACATATCAAGGGGATCCACGCATCAAGTCATTCTCCTCTATTGCCCTCCGTATCACTGGCTCAATGAGGCGGCCTCCCTCACGTTTAGCGTTAGGTAAACGCCCCTTAGGTGAGTATACATGTGAGAATTAGGGTTAGAGTAGAGACTTGAGCACTATTTATAGAGTTTCCAGCTAGGCCCCCTCATTACGAGCCATGCTCAACTCGGCCCACACTAACCAGCCCATATTATACTAATTAAGAAACATTCTATCTCACCTTAGACCAATCCCCGTAAAACGGTAAACGTTAAATGGTAAATTACAATATCAATTAATGTAGTCCACATTAGGAAAACTCTTACATTCTCACACTTGGACTATATTAATTGAAATCGTATTGTATGTGCGCACATTGGTCTAGAGATAATTCTTAATAGTCAATCATATCCCATAAAGTCTCAAACACCGAATCATGGCGGTAACTGCATGTATACACACAGAGCCTTCCATGGTCACGAGTGTTCTCAACTGTATTTATATGGATCAAATATGGTAGTGTGTCAAATGGATAACATCTCTCATAGAGAGATCTCATTTGTTAGTCACCATTCTCTTATCTTAAGCGTCACAAAAAATTTGTGCCACTAGAGAATGTCTATTCTCTTACCTTAAGCGTCACAAAAAATTTGTGCCACTAGAGAATGTCCATTATCTTACCTTAAGCGTCACAAAAAACTTGTGCCACTAGAGAATGTCTTTATGGTTCCATGAACCCACATATGTCTTGTCCTTATAGTTAACATTTCTTTATGTATAACAAGACATATGGACAAGGCTAATAACCGGATGCCCCTAGCATTCACTCAAGGTTTATATAATACCTTGAGACTTTATCAATATGTATTCAACATAATAATAACACATTCAAAAATACTTATTGAATGCAAAAGTTGATACATATCAAACCGTTACCAAATGTAACGAACACAGATGAAACATTTATTAGAGTAAAGCCAAAATAGCTCCCACTAAACAACAGCATCTCATGATGCTCCTAGGCCCATGCAAATGACATGTCGCTTAAAAAACACATGGGCGTAGACCTTTAGTTAGTGGAATTACAACCATATCATCTGTGGAAATATGTTATATTAAAACGTCACATTTCTGTACCGTTTCCTTTTGGTCAAAAGTTTTGACCACCATATATTTAGACCCCTTGAGACCTCTGTAGTAAATAAATAATACTACAAATTTGTTATCTCAATACAATCGTATAGGTCTATCCATAAAATTTAAAACGGTCAACTCCTTCATAAGGTTCCGGAGCCTAATAGCCCAAGTAACAGCCTAAAAGAATGTTACTAACACTGCTTTCATAAAAAAAAAATGACATAGAACTTTATTTACTGCACTTCCTACTAACATAAATATGTATTTTGTTATTGATCTCATGTCATCCTAATAGCCAACAAAGTTTACATCTAAATATCTTACTAGCTGCAAGAATTGAACATATCCACATATTAACATATAATCTCTTGTCCTTTTTAAGTACCTTAAAACCTTCTTGGCAGCAACGCAATGATCGCGTCCTGAATTTGATTGATGTCTACCTAGAAGTCCCGTTACAAAGACGATATTTAGTCTAGTGCAAATTCGAGCATACATTATACTTTTAAGTGCACTGACACAAGGTACATCTTTTAATTAGATTTTCTCAATATCTAAATAAGGACAATGTGATAGATTCAATCCATCACCCTTAACAACAGGAGCAATTCCTGGCTTGCAATAATGTATATTGGATATTTCCAATATATAATCAGCAAATGTCCTCCGAGAAAATCTAATATAATATGGTAAAAACAATCCTTACAAACCTTAGTACAAAGGATAAAAGATGCCTCAAGGTCATTACTTGTAAACAAAATATCATGTACATAGTGTACATAGTGTATGAGAAAAATAAATTTCCTCCCACTGACCTTGCAATATATTGAATTACTTTGTTCTCAATTGAACAAAATAACAACACTATGAAACTTTAATAATATTGTCTGGAAACTTGCTTAAGACCATGAATTAAGATTTTTCAATCTATACACAAGTTTACTTAAATCTGCTGAAAAATTCTCTAGTTGCACTTATATAGATTTTATATCTCTTTGATGTAACTCTATATAAAAAATAAACTATTAATGCCACGTTCACTCTGAAAGAATTAGTCTAGAAATAATTATTTCTTCACTAACTATCCACCCCTCTTTCAGAGTAATATTATTATCCTTTTTTTTTGTATGGCGTTTAATCACATACTTAATTAAGAACAAGAAACGACATTTATATAAGTTGCTAAAACAACCATGTAATGGATATTGTAATCATGCTCTCACAAATAGACTATATAGTCTGATGGTATAACTAATTGTCTTTCCCTAACAAATCTCCTTAATAAAGCTGCAACCACTTCATTCTGCACTTGAGAAGTTTAAGAAATTTCATTTCAAACTATATCAAGAATAGTACCTTAAACCTCAACAAGTTTAGTCTATGGTACATGAGATTTCATAATTATCTATATAGGTAAAGACAAAAAATACAGTAACCCCCATCATACTATTATCTTTAATAATCTGAGAGCAGCTATCCTCTACAATTACGTAGATCTTAAGAAATTTTAGAGTATGTGATTCCATAATTCTTATACCTTCTTTAGGGTCATAAAATTAATACCCCTTTTAACAATCTAGATAAGATACAAAATAATTTCGAGTGAATCTAAATTCCAACGTACTTAATATTGGATTAGATAACCTCACTCATGCATGACACCTCTAAATTTAATATGATTCAAGTAATATATGCCCAATCTATAACTCAAAAGAAGTTTATAAAACAACTTTGATAATGACACTTTTTGTATGTGAAAAAGTTGCTTTCATAATACCAACCCACAGAAGACTGGATAAATTAGTTTTACTCATCATACTCATCACTATGTTCATTATGATGATTCATGCCTTTTAGCCAAATCTTCTTGTTAGGATTTTCAAGTATAGTAATTAAATTATCACCTCATAATTTACCAAGTATTTGACAAATGACCATTTAAACAATTCAGTATTGTCATACTTGCCAAAATACTTACCGCTACTATTAGGCCTGACAACCTTTTAATCATATACGAGATATATATGTCATTAGGACTTAAACATAATCTTTGCAGATATGTCCTAATTTCAATATTATACAAAACATAATTTCAAGCAACTAAGGCTTCCATCATATTATAGCAGTGCAGTCCGTAGGCAAACCTCTTTTCAAGTGCTCCAGAATGGAACGCTTTATGGACAGTAAACAAATTTTATTGCATTCTCAAGCAATAAATCATATGTCAACAACTTAAAATTTGAAGCAGTAAAAACCTCAATAATAGTGGAATTATTAATTATAGAAAAATGTGACTGAAAAACAAGCAATGTATATAATTAGCATCATGTGAGCACTGTGTAACTTGACATACAAGTACACATCCAAAGAGTTACATGCATAATCATATAATCACCTTTGGGCAGAATACATGACATGCAGTTGTACACTCACCACATGATAGCGGTTAGGAGAATATATTCCAATTCTTCGTGAATTCATCACCTTTGGACATATGAATCACTAGAATCAGTCACTCCTCCACCATACCATCATGTATCCCTCCATGAACTAATACACAATCACCTCCTTTGGGAGTATGACTACACATTAGACCATGAGACATCTCAATCAATATACGAGACCGAAATTTCTCAAACCCAATCAAGCGTGCCATTTTGGCGGTCACTACTCAATTGAATCCTTGAAACTCTCTCATACCAGGGATATAAATTTTACTCCTCACATACACCATATACATGTGATTTTAGCTTTAGTGATAGGGGCAGCATATCACCAAAATCACATATTATGCTAATTACATTGCTTTGTTCATTAATAAAATCTTTGTAATACAGATATATATATATATATATATATATAT
Source organism: Eucalyptus pauciflora (assembly GCA_007663325.1). NCBI lineage: Eukaryota > Viridiplantae > Streptophyta > Magnoliopsida > Myrtales > Myrtaceae > Eucalyptus > Eucalyptus pauciflora. The sequence goes on along the minus strand of VMYD01000377.1, from coordinate 785,898 downwards.
ATATATATATATATATATATATATATATATATATAAATGAATCTGAAAGATAGACTCCAATGAGATCACGAAACACAGTAACACAAGAAACTTCACATAACATAGAAGAAAATGTCTCTTGTGCACCAGATAACATACTACTATAACAACATAAATAAGATAGTTGATTCAGAGGATCTATCAAATCGACAAGCTTGATAGCTAATCCACTATTGTTCATGAGTTTCATAAGGCAAAACATGACTCCAAGGCCAACAGCTAATATATTAGCCAAATTTTTTTAAGTAACAAAATTATCATTGTTATCAACCAGTGGCCTATAAATTGAGTCAAACCAGAGAACCATTAACCAAAAAAAAAAAAAATCAACTTGATAGACATTAACCAGTGACCAGATGATTTTAGTAACATCATCTAATAATTTAACTGACATGCATTACCCACATTCAGCAGATGTGTTAATCAGTACAATTATTTTGGTCACGAGTTATTAAGACGTCTATCATTCAAAGGTTAACAAAATAAACAAAAATACATCAAGATGTGTATAAAGAACTATGCTTGAGTAACAAAAGTTCCATAACTTTTACTGTTTCTCATCACCTCAATACATAGCTCAAATACTATCCCATACTGATTGTATCTCATTAAGCCAGTTTCAATTCACAATAAAGTTTAATTTTTTTTATTAATGAATCACACCATTATAATGTTTATGTGATAACATACTTGTAACCCAATACTTATATTTCCAAAATCATAGAAAATATAAGAAAAATACGCAAAAATACACTAAAAATACACGTATTTAGGGTTTCGTATGTATTTTCACATCCATAAAATCATCAAAAAAATAAAATAAAATCACCACAAGATAGAGGACGGCCATAAGAATCCAACGCCGTCAACCACGCGCCGATCCAACTCTCCACGCGCCCTCATGCGCCGCCTGAGTGCGCGGCACGTGGAGTACACACGCGAGCCGCGTCCCGCGCGTGGGCGTGCGTGAGGGCGCGTGGCGCGTCTCCGATGCCCTGGCGGCGTGTGGCCGCGCGTGGGGGGCGTGAGGCCTCCCCCGGCGACGCGCCGCCGACCGTCTTGCTTGTCTTGTCGAGCCCAATCCGAATTTGTGTTTTAATTTTAATTTTATTGAACAAAAAATCTCGAAAATCACAAATTATGGCAAAAAAAAAACTTATGCGTTCGAGTTCTAGGGTTATGGAGGCTCTGATACCACATGTTGGATGCAAATTGCGCAACCTCAAGATCTCCATAACCATAACAAGAACATGCATAATTGAATAGAAAGATTAACGCACCTGCTTTGGGATCCATCAAACATAAAGCGGAAGCAGAAAAATGATTTCCCACATATCAAGGGGATCCACGCATCAAGTCCTTCTACTCTATTGCCCTTCGTATCACTGGCTCAATGAGGCAGCCTCCCTCACATTTAGCGTTAGGTAAACGCTCCTTAGGTGAGGATACATGTGAGAATTAGGGTTAGAGGAGAGACTTGAGCACTATTTATAGAGTTTCCAGCTAGGCCCCCTCATTACGAGCCATGCTCAACTCGGCCCACACTAGCCAGCCCATATTAGACTAATTAAGAAACCTTCTATCTCACCTTAGACCAATCCCCGTAAAACGGTAAACGTTAAACGGTAAATTACAATATCAATTAATGTAGTCCACATTAGGAAAACTCTTACATCAGTCTCTTGCGAAAGCCTAGCAACATCCATCGTGCACCATATCTCTCAGCCTCGGCGATTTATGGGCCTTCGTTCAATAGCGTCCCTTTAACAAGTTCGTCATCACACCTATACCGTCCCCTTTAATTTTCTTGATTTTTGGTAAGGTTCACCTTGATGTATGAGCGATCTGGGTTTTGGTTTAATTCTTTTGGATTGGGGTCAATTGATGCCGGGAAGTTGTGTGGACTTCCTTTTAACTGTGATCACATCATGAATCTAGTTGCGTCTCACTTTATCTCTATCTCAGTTCGTTTCAATTCTCTTGCTCATGCTTAAGTTTTCGAAATGTGGTTGAAAGTTGTGCTCTGATGAGTTGATGAATGACGTGATAGCAACATTGTGTGTCCAGGTCTTTGCAACTGTATTTTGAGATTTTTTTTTTTGGCGAGTTATTTGTATGTTTTCGCTGTTTGAGAGGATTGACTCGAAATGGATGCAAACGCAGGTGAATTGGCTACAACGCGAAGGTTATTATGAAGGAGTTCGTTTGCTCATGGCCCTTTGTAAAGATTTTCAGAGTTATTGCAACTAAGCAGCATCGATTTTCATGGAAATAATTCCAAGCTCTCTTATAAGACATATGTCCCTGGTCAGGTAAAGTGTTTAGGGTCCTTATGTTTTTATCTTCTGAAGGTGTTTATTTGGTTTGTTACAATAATCATTTTATGCAATGTGAATTGCTAAAACATGACATTCTTTTTAAAATGCTTCCTGTCTATTTGAATTATATAGGTGAATTTTCATGGAAAAGGTTGATCGCTTGTAACCACAAGTCACTACTCTAGACTTTTGTGGTTTCATTCAGGAGCATGTCTGGAGATGAATACCTTAGTGCTTTAAACATAAAGATGGTGGAGGTGGTCCGACGAGTGGGCGTTGCACCAAAGTTCACTGGCAGTGGATGAGCTGAGGTTGCTTTCTGCCCTGACGGGCCACCGCAGGCAAAGCTTCTGGAGGACAAATGTCGAAAAGCTTGATTCATTCTCAAACCAATACAAGTAGTGCCATCCCGTTTGAATGACATCGATCTTAACACATTGAAGAATTAGTTAGCACTGATAAATCCCGGCAGATTGGGAATTTATTTCATTTATTAATTACCATTGCTTCATGCGGTGAAAAGTCTAGTGATGTGGCGGTCGGCTATTGATGCTCTTGCAATGCCTGCTTGTCCTCAGTTATATCTTTTATCTCTCTTGATTGAAGCGAGTTGCCTAATCCTATTATGGGCAATCCCGACTCTGAGAGTGTGCCCAGCCTGTATCATCTCGGGATGCCTCGGACGCAGCAAGATGGTTATTTGAAGGCGAGAATGCATCCTGTTTCCTCCAACATTTAGACTAAGTCCAATTTAATTTTTTTGAAAAATTAAGAGGCAGACAATGGCATGCACCGAGCAAGTCGCAATCTATTGAATATGCCTAGACCATTTTACGCAAAAGATAAAACAAGATCAAATCCGACATCGTTGAGATTAATTGCTGTGAATCAGCATCTCTGATAATTACACTTTATCTAGGTTTTTCTATCAAAGTTTAAATTCTAGAAAATAAATTCCCCTTTGAAAGAACCAGAAAACATTTTCCCAAATATTTTCCAAGTCCTAGGATCATAGGTTAATGAAACTTTTATTCTTATAAAAAAAATATTTTTGAAAATAAATATTTTTAAATTATTTTCATTGTAAAAAATCCAATTTATCATTATTTTTTATTTTCTTTTCTTTTAAAAATGAAAAATAATTAAAAATTGAAAATTCGATTTTTTTTCCTACAATAAAGTCATGAGATTGAAATCATTTTCCAATGAGATTCAAATATTAGAAACTTTTTTTGATCATATGTCATCAAATGAAGGAAAACTAACGATCATTTATCAAATTCAAATAATTATTTGGTCCTAGACTTTGCTAGTCAGAAGTAATCGGTTCCTAGTCCGGTCCATTTTAATGGAACTGGTAACTTATTTTTTCCCCACTAAAGAGTGTTTGTGCACAACGAGAGAGAGTGATAAATCTTAAGATATTAATGAAAGTGACAATGACTGAAGAGTTATTTGTGCTGTAGCTTGTGATGCCACTGGATGAGATAGAGTTTAGTTCACATTTTACTAAATTATTTGAAGAAATAATAATAATAATAATAATAATAATAATAATAATAATAATAATAATAATAATAATAATAATAATAATAATAATAATAATAATAATAATAATAATAATAATAATAATAATAATAATAATAATAATAATAAGTATATTTATTCAGTCACAACTGAACCGTTCAAATATTGGTTCCACTTTTAGGAATTGGAAACCAAACCAAATCGTCGATTCAGTCTTATTCAAGTTATTCCTAATTCGGGTAATCTGTTTTGCACACCCTGGTAACAGTCATTTATCTCCGACCATTTTGGTAATGTTGTGGTCAGTAGCAAAAAAGGAGAAGATAAGGAGGGCGAAAACAAAAGGGGTCGCTCTTGGCTGGTTTACTTGTCGATTCAACTAATGCAGTGACCTAAAAATACGAGCAGTCATTGGAGGGAGTTGTGCAAGGGGAAACAACTCCTTTACTTTCGTTTCCCTTTCGAATCAACTCCTTTAGTTTCCTCAACTTCCCTTCTCACCTTGTAGTCCTTCAACTCTCTTTTTTTCCTTCCCTGTGCACGAGGGGGATTGTGCAAGGTGATCACTGATTCACATTTCCGATTCTACAGCAACCAAATAACCCTTTTCAGAGTTGCCAAGCTGGTTCGTTTTTTGCACGAAAAGCCCAAGTGGTCTTATTTTGTCACACCAATGGTATTCTCTTGCATGATAAGTACGTAAATCTCAAATGACACACACGGCCCATCGAAGGGACTTTCATGGGGGTCACGTTTAGAGCGGCCTATGAATAGAAGATAGCGGGGCAACAGTGTGATATGTCTAATTCCTGCCTCTTTCAGCTCTCTCCTACCGTCTTACTCCACGCGTTTCCTTTATTAACTTACGTATCATAGGGCCCTCCTGAGTAAAACCCATAAAACTTTCTTGTTTATAGCATGCAGGTCCGGCACTCATATCGGGGCTTGGGGTCAGCCCAACTGCTTCAGCCCAATGTTAGCTGCCTTCTAGATTTGCACGTCCTCACCACCAACGATCAAATACTCAACCCATTCAATCATCACATTACATACGCAATCAACCACTTGCATGACTTATGTCGTAGCAACTAGGCCACAACTTAATTGCCCTCTTGCTAACTAGAGGCTATTTTGGGCCAACATACTTCAATGGTGCTCAGATCCATTTGGGCCACAGTACTAAGCAAACCCATAGAACTAGAGGAATAGTCAAGAGTATAAAAGAGATGGAGACCAATATGTAATTGCCAAAGCTTAGAAACCTAAATTTTGTACAGGTGCAGCACTATCTAAGTAAACTTTTCTACAATAAGTTATGCCGCTGAGAATAACAAAAAATTAACGGTGTATTTAGTAACGTTTCTGTTCTCGGAAACAATTTTTGAATAGAAATAGTTTTTTTGTTTATGTTCCCAGGAACAATTTCTAAGTATAAGAATGTGCTTGGTAACTGTAAAACATTTCTATTTTAGGAATAGAAATGTGTTTGATAAATATGTATAATTTTGTTGTTTCTTTTAATTTTTCAATATTTTTATTATATTTTTCCTTTTTTTTTCTTTTTTTTTTTCCTTCTTTCTCTTTGTGGTCGGTCGTTGGCCACAACGGCGGCCGGTGACCAGCTAGGCGAGCTTTGGTGAGCTCGCCGAAGCCTCGCCAAGCCACCACAAGGGCCGGCGAGCTCGTCAAAGCCTTACCAGGCCACCGCGAGGCTCGGCCTCCCCAAATTTGGGCGAGGCCGAGCCTCATTAGTGGCCTCGGTGGCTAGGCGAACCTTAGGCCAACGAGGCCGACCTTGTGCCGCCTGGGCGAGGTTGAGCCTCGCTAGTGGCCTCGCGAGGCTCGCCTGGCCACCGAGGCCATCGATGAGGCTCGACCTCACCCAGGCGGCACAAGGTCGGCCTCGCCCTGGCTTGGTGAGGCTGAGCCTCGCCGGTGGCTTGGCGAGCTCGACCTCGCCAAACCTGGGTGAGGTCGACCTCTCCTAGCCTAGGTGAGGCCAAGCCTTGCCTAGCCACGACGAGGCTCAGCCCGACGAGCCTCGTCGTGGCTCGATGTCTCTAGGGGTCAGCAACGCTCCGGCGAGGTTGCCGGCCCTTGTCTAGCCGATGGCAAGCGACCGGCCAAAAGGAAGAAGAAGAAGAAAAAAAAAAAAGGAGAGAGAAATTATTTCTTGGAATTGTTTCTAGGAACAAGAAACAATGTTTTTCTACTTCTTGTTTCTATTCCCCAGAACAAAAGTTTTACCAAATGCATTTCTGTTCTTTTTTTGTTCATTGGAATAAAAAAGCAGAAATTTTTGTTCCGGGTAATAGAAACAAAATTTGCCAAACAGACCCTAACTAATTGGACTAATAAGCATTATTCAAACCCAGAAATTTATTAGGCTTAAATTTTACCGAAGTGCTCGATTACGGCATGGCGATCGTCATTTGCATTGGAACCCTGTTTCCCCCCTACGCTGTTTCGCAGAAGCTTCGTCTGCTATGCCTTCGTTCCGGGCCCAAAACACCCACCAAACCCCTTCACCTCTTTTTTGACATTGTGTCTTCTACTTTTGGATCAACTCATGTCTCTACGCTCTCATTTTTGTGCATACATAACCCTTGAATTATCATTTAAGTCATTCTCACGGATCAACTTTTGTGTCGCATGAAATTAAGAATAGAAATAGAATATAACCGACCAAAAAATAAAATAAAATTAAGAATGGATGCAAATTCGTAATATTAAAGCATCTGGAGTTGCGCAAGTCATGTCTCCACAAAAATCCAAGGAGTCTATAATTTGAGCCCATTGACAATCTATTTGAAGCAACTTTCTCTCGAAATTTGAACCATAAAACTAATGACCAGCTAGATAGTATCCATTACACCTTTTTAATTCTAAAACATTTCATTGTGAAAATTCTTTCTATTAACATGATGGGTAAATCGTCAGTTTTTCATATGGAGAGCCAAAAACTTAAGATTTGGTAATTAATACAGAAGAGGAAAGAGAAAAACACGTGTAATTTGCAACACTGACCACATAGAGACATCATGACAGTGGGAGAGAGGTCTTGAATGAATTATTGTTATATACGTTCACTTATAATGTTACGAAAATTAGAGCATACATTACTGATGTAAGAAATTAATAAATTACACGAGCAGTAATCCGCGATTAATTGAGAGTATTATTTAACTGACCAATTTCTCGTTAATCATCCAATAAAGGGTGTAGACGGTCGCTTGGGGAAAGATATTTTTACGTCAACGGTGAGCGCCATCTTCGACCTCGACAATCGAAGAAGTCGACATTTATTTCCTCATCAAAGCTCACTGTCATCAATTCTCACGTAAGGGGAAAAAAATTACAAGCTTTTGACTAGTCATCGGTCCTCGAGTAGTGCCCAGTCAGACATACATTAGTCCACTAATTTGTCGCCACGTGTACTTGCGTATCCCACTTTCTTTTCGTTTTCTTCCCTTTGTTTCTCCTGCTTTTCTCTCTGCCTCCGTCTCTCCGTCCTCCGCCTCTCTCTCCCCGGCCACCTCCTGATCGGCACCGTCTCGCCATCGCTCGGGAAGTTGACCTCCCTCACCCACCTCTGCCTCTTCCGCAACCGGCTGTCCCGTCCCCTGTCCGCTGCTTTCTTCGCCGCGCTCGCCAAGCTCCGAGTCCTCGACCTCGGCTTCAACGGGCTCTCCGGCGAAATCCCCGTCCTTTCCTGGTGGGACAGCACCGTCCAGACCATGACGTTTCCAACAACGCCTTCCGCGGCGTCATCCCCCCTCCCCCTTCCATCTTCCAGATTGAGTGGAAACCTGACCCACTTCAACACCGGCAACAACCACCTCGCGGGCGCAATCCCGTTGCCGATCTGTGATGCCACAAACCCCATCAGTTCGCACCCTAGCCGCTCGCTCGACTCGTCGGGCAACGACCTGAGCGGCGAGATCCCCGGCCGGGATAGGGAGCTGCTCGGACCCGGCGTTCTTCCCCGCGGGCTATTCCCTCGCTGGGGAGCTCCCCGGCGGCTCGTGCGCCGCGACGTCGCTCGAGGGACTTTCTCTGCTTGTAAATAGATGGATGCCTTATTCATTGAAAGAATCGCTTGCGGCGAGGGTGGGTGAGGGAGGTCAACTTCCCGAGCCACGGCGAGACGGTGCCGTTCAGGAGGTGGCCGGGAGAAGATGAAAAAATAACCCAAAAAAAAAAGAAAAGAGAGAGAGAGAGAGAGAGAGAGAAGAGTGGGGCCCAGGATGTGCACGTGCAACCCAATATTTTATACGAAGAAAAGACTTCAATATATATTATTTATGTTTTCCTTATGGACAAGAATCGAAACATAGGATGACGTCACTTTCCAGAACTCGTCGCTCGTGTCGCCGAGAATTCTGGGCAACGACGTCCGTCTGAGCCGGTGAAAATATTGAAGACAAAGCAGCAGAAGATGTCGGACGAAATAACACAACATCAGACGAAATAACACGAAGCCATTTTTCCCGCGCGGAACTATTACAGAAAGCAGAACACAAACACAGATCTCAGGAACCGAACGCCACAACCGATCGACATCATGCAGCGGGTCGAGGGGCGATTTCTTCTTGCAAACCTAGCGAGTAAGCGAAGACACGAGAGGCGACGTTTGATTCGACGTGGGAGCGCTCGTCGCGACGCGGCCGAGAAGAGATCCCAAGATTTTAGCGATGAGGGCTCCAAAGCTTCGCAACAGGCGGGCGAATAAGAGACGCTTTATGCGACCGCGCCGGGGAGGAAGAAGCGGCACCTTTCGACTCTTCACTGCCGGTTCCTTCTCTTCCTGCATGTAAGCCATCGCACTTTCTTTGCGGTGCATTTTAGAGAGAGAGAGAGAGAGGCAGAGAGAGAGAGAAACAGAGAGACAGACAGACAGACAGACAGACAGAGACAGAGAAAGAGGGAGAGGGAGAGAGAGAGAGAGAGAGAGAGAGAGAGAGAGAGAGGCAGAGAGAGAGAGAGAAACAGAGAGACAGAGAGACAGAGAAAGAGGGAGAGAGAGAGAGAGAGGCAGAGAGAAAGGGAGAGTTGGTCTTGCTTGGGTGGGAGATGTGGTGGACTGGTCATATTTATAGGTTAGTCGTGACTCGTGTGGTGTGTTCGCAGGTCGTGATGAATATTTCCTGGAAGTTTCGATGTGCTCGTTCCGGCGCCTACGTAAGATTAACGAAGTTACGACAATTCCACGTAGCATTTTTTTTTGTTCTTTTGTGTCTTCGTTAGTCGTCAGTATGAATGCATGGAGAAAGGCATGGCAAGACCCAACCCCAATCAGAAATCTGGATCCACTCGTTACTATAAGATATGTTGAACCGGAAGAGGAAAGAGCAAACCAAAGATCAAGCCAACTATGTACGAGCAAGTTGGAGAGCCTTGGATAAGGCAGCTCGTATAGATTTATAATGGAATTGATTTTTGTTCATTCTTCTATATTTGTAAAATTATGAAAATGGTTTCACTCGGAGGACAACAATCAAAATGGGGGGAGTTTTCTTTTTTCTTTTTGTTTCTCTCGTGTGCAATTTCATTTAAAACCCGCCCATTTATTTCACACTTCATGATGTTTTTTTGTTAAACCATGCTTTTTAATGTGAAGGATCAACTTTGATATACTGTAAAATTTTATGAAATCACTGTCAATTAACTTCAATATCATGTGAAATTTTGTATAATTATTGTTAAAGGTTCAAAAAATTTAAAGCTATTATATGAATGTGTGATTTAATATTAAAATATTTTAACAGATATCTTGGATTATTTTCAAAGAAAGTCGGTCAAAACACCAATTAAAAGGTTGTCAATGGACATTAAGGGTTCGTTTGGTAACATTTCTATTTAAAAATTGTTCCATGGAACATAAATATAAAAAAATGTTTCTATTTTGGGAAATAATTTTTGAACAAAAAAACGTGTTTGGTAAACTTGTTCCGGGAATAAAAAAATGAATAGAAACACGTTTGGTAAATTTTTATTATTTTTTTGTTTCTTTTAATTTTTTAATCTTTTAATTTTTTTTATTTTTTTATTTTTTTCTTCTTTTGGCCGGTTGCCGGCCTCGGCCATGGCTGGCGACCGGCCGACGAGGGCCGGTGGCCTCGCCCAGCCATGGCGAGGCTCAGCCTCACCGAGCCACCTCCAGGCCGGCGTCGCCTGGCGGTGGCCTGGCAAGGCTGAGCCTCGCCGGTGGCTGGGCAAGCTCAGGCTCGCCGGATCTGGGCGAGCTCAAGCTAGCCCAGCCTTGCCCCGAGCTCGCCCAACCACCTGCGAGCTTCGCCGGGGGCTGGCGACACTCTGGCGAGGTCGCCGGCCCTTGATGGCGTCACCGGCCCTCTTTGGCCGGTTGCCGGCCATGGCCGAGGCCGGTGACCGGCCAAAGAAAAAAGAAAAAAAAGAGAGGAGAAAGAAAATCTATTCTTAATTTTTGTTCCAGAAATAAGAAACAAGTTTTTCTTGTTTCTTGTTTTTGTTCCAAAAGTGTTATTGACAACAAAAAAAATAAATTTGGAACAAAAATGCAAATAAAGGCGTTTCTATTCTTTTTTTTGTTCCTTGGAACAAAAAATCAGAAATTTTGTTTATAAACAGAAAAAAGAAACTTTAACAAACAGCCCCTTAGGAGCCGCTCGCGCGAGCAAATGATTCCTTTTGCGGTTTGACCAGTCTACTCTTCTAAGTTGTCGTCATTTGTTCGTTCTTTCTTAGCTGCTCACGTGACCAAATGGTCTTTTCAGTTTGAAACGGCCTCCTTTTGCGAGTTGTTATTTTTTGGTTCTTTCTAACTTCTTTCTTGTTGGAAAGAAACTATAGCCATATATAAAATCTACGATTCTGAAGATCGCTCTAATTCTTTGATTGAAAAATATTAGATCCTACATCTAATATAGTCGAGACAGGTAGTTGTATTTTAGATAAATGGTACACGGTCTATGTAACTTTTCTTTTTGGTGCATAAGTAATTTCTTTTTAGTAAGTAACTAGCTTCTCAATGAAGAAAAATGTGGGATATATAGAAAAAAACAGTTACGCGGTAACTGTGGTTGACTGATGGTTGACTGATTATTAAACCAAATTGCAAGTCTACAGCCCACATGACTTAGGTTTTTTTTTTTTTTTGGCATGTAAACTCTCGAATAATCCTACTCCACTTAAGATATGGACCGAGTCTTCCCGGTCGATCCTTGGTAATTCGCATACAGTACTTGGGCATGTTTAAAAGTGTGGACCCGAAGCACTCTAACACGCTGTGAAACAGTTTTGCAAGCTACAAAATAAGAAAAGAATCACGTAGAAAGAAGTTCCTGTGTAGAAAATGAAGTACTATTTCCCATTACCAATTAGCAAAATGATTAAAACCAAAAATTTTAGGGGCCTAAACCTATTATCATACATGGTATCTCACACGATGAAGGTACTGAATTAAATAGTCTTCTCCCACAAATTTACAAATGGGACCAAAGTCTTATATCGTCATCATTAACAGTTTTGGAACGTTCTCCCTCCTCTATCAAATATCAGAAAGATTTAGACCAGGGTTTGTAATGGGAACTTTCAGGTACTTTTCCTTCATTGTCAATCAGACGACGTCGAAAAGGGATGGCCAACGAACCGATCTCCGAATCAAGTATGTGGAAGCTAATGCACTTTTTGCTATGATTAGGAGTCAGAATGAGATCTTCTCAATCCATCTTTTGGATTGAGATAACTTGTCATGGTGGGGTCTGGACATAATTTTACTCTTGGGTGTAGTGAGAGATTAATTCTTGATTGTATAGTGAATGGATTTTCTATATATACGGCTCCTAGCAGGATCCCAAACGAAGTTATATATATGTCATGGACATGCCGGGTCCATATGATCTCCTTTCAATATTCAACAACACATGGTTCATGTAATTATATTAGGGGGTATCTACTTTCTATTTTTTAGTTAGCATAATATTTTGTGTACATACTTCAACGGGTGCTCAAATCCGTTTGGGCCACAGTATTGAGCAAACCCATCGAACTAGAGGAATAGTCAAAAGTAAAAAAAAAAAAAGAGATGGAAACTAACTTATGATGCCATGTACGACCAAAAGAAAGACATCAAATATGTAATTACCAAATCTTAGCAAGCTAAATTATGTACACGTGCGGCACTATTTTAGTAAATTTCTCAACGACAATTTAGATGCTCCAAGATTTACTAGAGATTAACTAACCAGATACATAAGCATTAACAAACCCAGAAGTTGATTTATAGTTAATTTAGAGGAAAGTTGCCGATTACGGCATGGCCATCGTCATTTGCATTGGAACCCCGTTTTCCCCATACGCGTTTCGCAGAAGCTTCGTCTGTCCATACCTTCGTTCGCGGGCCCAAGACCCCCACCAAACCCTTGCGACTCTCTTTTGACATGGCGTCTACTACTTTTGATCAGCTCATCTCTCTCTACTCTCTCTCATCCAGGTGCATGCATAACCCCATTGAATTATCATATAAGTTAATCTCATGGTTTGACTTCTGTGTTGCATGAAATGAAGGATGAAAGTAAGGTCGTATTATTCACGCATCCAGGGTTGTGCGAGTTGTGCCTCCATAAAAATCCAAGAAGGAGCCTATTATATGAGCCCACCGACAACTTTTTGGATCGACCCTCAAAAGTTTAAGACATGAAGTTAATACCAATTTGGTATTATCAATTCCTCTCAAAAGTTTAGGCCATAAAACTAATGACTAGTTTGATATCATCAATTATTCCTTTTAACTCTAAACATTTTAATGTGTGAATTTGTTCTATTGCCATGGTGGATAAATCGTTAACTGTTCACATGGACAGCCGAATGATTGAAGACTCGGTAACTAATGACAGGGGAAAAGCACGTATAATTTGTGCCACCTATGACATAGAGACAGAGAGGTCCTGAATGGATTGGTATTATATATGCTTACTTATAATGTTATGAAAACTAGGGCACACAGTACCGATGTAAAAGAAAAAATTACGTGAGTATTTTAATCCAGCATTGATTAAAGGTTTCATTAACTGATCAATTTCTCGTTAATTATCCAATTAAGGATGTAGAAGGCTGCTTGTGGAAAAGATATTTTTACATCGACTGTGAATGCTACCTTCGACCTCGACAGTCGAAGAAATTGACATTTATTTCCTCATCAAAGCTCATTGCCACTAATTCTCGGGTAGATATCTATCGGTCCTCGAGCAGTGCCAAGTAAGAGCCACTAATTGTTGCCGCGTGTATATGCTTGTCCCACTCTTCAAAACTTCAGATTCCTTTTTCTTTTTGTTTCCCCTTTGTCTCTTGTGCTTCCCTCTCTGTCTCTATCTCTCCGACCTCCGGCTCTCTCTCCCCGGCCACCTCCCGATCGGCACCGTCTTGCCGTCGCTCGGGAAGTTGACCTCCTTCACCCAACCCCAACCTCTCGCGACACGGGCTGTCCGGCCCCCTGTCCATCGTTTTCTTCGAGGCGCTCGGCGAACTCGGAGTCCTCGACCTCGCCTTCAACAGGCTCTCCGGCGAAATCCCCGTCGAGGAGCTCCCCAGGGAGGGAATTGCATCCCGCGCGGAAGAACGCCGGGTCCGAGCAACTGCCTATCCCTGCCCGGATCTCGCCGCTCAGGTCGTTGCCTGACGTGTCGAGCGAGCGGACGAGGCACGAACTGATGGGGTTTGTGGCGTCACAGATCGGCGACGGGATTGCGCCTGCGTGGTGGTTGGTGCTGGCGTTGAAGCTGGTCAGCTTCCGCCCAGACTGAAAGATCGAAGGGGGATGGCGCCGCGGAAGGCGTTGGTGGAAAAATCCATGGTCTGGACGGCGCTTTCCCAGGGAAGGATGGGGATTTTGCCGGAGAGCCCGTTGAAGCCGAGGTCGAAGACTCGGAGTTCGCCGAGCGCCTCGAAGAAAACGACACAGAGGGAGCCAGTGAGCCGGTTGCGGCAGAGGTTGAGGTGGGGAAGGGAGGTCAGCTTCCCGACCGACGGCGAGACGGTGCCGATCAGGAGGTGGCCGGGGAGGGAGTGGCGGAGGAAGAAGAGAGAGAGAGAGAGCGACAGGAGCAGATTGAAAAAAGAAAAGAAAAGAAAGAGAGAGAGGAGTGGGGCCCAGGGTGTGCGCGCGGACACCCGATATTTTCTCCGAAGAAAAGACTTCAATAAAATATATATATTATTTATCTTTCCCTCGTGTACAAGAATCGAAACGTAGGATGACGTCAACTGGGTCGCTCGTGTGGCCGAGATTTTTGGGAAACGACGTCCGGCTGAGCCGTTGAAAGGGTGGAGACAAAGCAGCAGAAGACGTCGGACGATATGACACGACATCGGACGATAGAACACGCAGCCATTTTCCCGCGCGGAACTACTACTAAAACTCAGGACCGAACGCGACAACCGATCGACATTATCGAGCGGGCTAGGATGATTTCTTCCGGCAACCCTAGCGACCGAACGATGATAAGAGACACGACTTTTGCTTTGTCGTGGGAGCGCAGGTGGCGGCGCGGCCGAGAAAAAAGCCCCAGATTTTAGTGACGAGGGCTTTAAAGCATCGGAACAAGCAGGCGAACACGAGACGCTTTATGCGTCCCCGCCGGGGTGGAAGAAGCGGCGCCTCCCGACTCTTCACCACTGATTCCTTGTCTTTCATGGTTTCCGGCAGGCAACCCATCGTGCTTCCTCTGCCGTGCTATTAGAGAGAGAGAGAGAGAGAGAGAGAGAGAGATGAAGCCTGGTCCTGCTGGGTTGAGAAGAAATGTGATGTTCGTATTTATAGGGTAGTCGTACTCGCGCGGCATGGTCGCTGACCGTGATGTATATTTCCTGGAAAGTTCGATGCGCTCGGTTCCGGTACCTACGTAAAATAAACAATTTTAGGACATTTCACATCACGGCCTCTCTCTTACGTTTTCTTTCTTGCCTTCTTGTCTTGGTGGCTGTCAGCATTGCTCTCTCTTACTCGATATCTCGGATTATTCCAAAAGAAAGTTGGTCAAAGAAACACAAATACAAAGGTTGTCTATGGACGTTAACAAGGTGCCCGGGGGAGCAGATGATTCTTTTGCCGTTTGCCGTCTGCTGCTCGCGTGAGCAGATGATCTTCGCAGTTTGCAACGGCCTCCTTTCTCTAAGTTGTCATTCGTCGGCTCTTTCTTAGTTCTTTCTTGTTGAAAAGAAACTATAACCATGTAGAGAATCGGCGATTCTAAAGATCATTCTAATTCTTTGATGGAAAACTATTAGATCCTGCATCTAACACCGTCGGGATGGGTAGTTTTCTCTTGGATGAACATTAGTTCTTTTCACATATCCCATATTTGAAAGCGAGGAGATGGTGGGCGATTTTATTTTTAGCATTTCACTAACTCCGAAATGGTGAGAAACGTGTGACATGTACGAATCGGTTACATGAGCATGTCGACTCTTATTACTGCCATCGATCGATTATTAACCCAATTGCAAGTCTAGAGCCCAAAAAACTTAGGTTTTTTTTTTTTTTTTTAATGGTTCGTGAACTTTCAACGGATCCTACTCCACTTACAATTTGAACCGAGTCTTCATCGTTGATCCTTGCCGACACACGGACAACACTTGGGCATGTTTAAATGAATGGTCCCGAAGCACTCTTAACGTTCTACCTGAAATGGTTTTGCAAGCTATAAGAGAATAAATGATTTGAATATTCAACATAGAAATCGCACAAGAAAAAGTTTGCGCACTTTGGCCATTACTGATTACGGAAATGCTTAGAATCAAAGGTTGGGGGGCCTAATCGGTCCGTTGATGGGGGTAATTTCCTGTCATTACAACCAACAGCTACTTCATTGTCCTATTATTATACATGGTATATCACGATTAAGTTACTGGTTTTAATATTCTTTTGCCACAAATTTACAAATGCGACCAATGTCTCATATCATTATTATCAACAGCATTTTTTTTTTTTTTTTATCATTCTCCCTCGTTTATCAACGTATCAGAAAAATATATAAAGATTTAGACCTAGCAGGTTTTGTAATGGGAACTGTGAGGCCCTTTTCCTATATTGTTGAACAGACGACGTTGACATGCATGGCTAACCAACCGATCTCCGGTTTGTAAGAGTGATTCTGCATACTGGTGTGAGTGGATTTTCTATATATATGGCTCCTGGAGGATCCCAAACGGATATCTATCTAACTTCGTCAATTGATGCTTCATCTCCTCCTCAATACTAATCAGGTTCGTCAACTCGAATCCGTTACTTGGCCCTTCCCATGACTTCCATATATTTTATTCTGATAAGTCATGGACACTCAAGGTCCATATGATCTCCTTTTCATATTTAACGGCACATGTTTCATATGATTATAGGGAAAATGATGCACTTTCACTCAATATGCAATATGATTTCTGAATTTTTAATTTATTCAATATAGTTTATAAACTTTCGCCCAATAAGTAATGTGATCCATGAGCTTTTAATTTATGCAATGTAGTCTCTGAATTTTTGGTACATGTTCATTTTAGTTCCCATGTGTTGTCCTTGATCTTGAATTATGGAAGGATTATATTACATATATTCATATAGTTCAAGGACCACATTGAACATGTACCAAAACTCCAAAGACTATTTTGAACAAATTAAATGTTGATGGACCACATTAAATATTAAGCTAAAGTTCGGGGATTATATTGCACATTGAGCCAAAGTTTAAGAGTCGTTTATGTCATTATTCCAAGATTATATTGGGAAAGATCTACCACCAGTTTTTCAGTTTGCATGATATTTTGTGTATCTCTTTTGATTTATTAGGGATAATAGGTAGATTTGGTGGATTTCCTTTTTTATTTGGGAAGATCTAATTTCTATATTTAGTTAGCATGACATTTTGTGTCTGTTATAATTAGTTAGATAACTCGTAGATTTGGTAGATTTTCCTCTCTCTCTCTCTCTCTCTCTCTCTCTCTCTCTCTCTCTCTCTCTTTTGAGCAATATATTGTATTTATTTTTGAACTCCACGACAAGTAATAGAAGCCACTTACGAATTCTCTCATGGTATCATAGCAAAGAGATTAAAACACACCAGGCATGTTCCATGTCCTTCACGATATGGCTAAGGAAGCATTAGCAAGAATGAGATAAATGGACCCTTCCTCACCATCTTATCTCAACACTTCCAATAATTTCGGAAGCGTATTTCCGTGCATGATGACCGAGATAACTACACATCATGGTTGAAGGCGATGATAAACACATTGCAGGAGAAAAAAAAATTGAGTTTATTGGCTTATCACTAGACTGAATCCAACAGCACTCGAATTTGATGCCTACAACGTCTATAATTCCATGATAATTTTCATGAATTTTCAATTCCCTCGAAAAGAGTTTACAGGGAACCTTGGCATATGTAGAAAGGCAATGTGGGATGAGCCAAAGGGGAGATTCACTCAAATGAATGAACCTCGCATCCACGACATCAAAATCGAGATTGGGCCACTACAACAAGGAGGGGTCTTGATCGTGGAAAATTATGCTAAGTTGAAGGTTTTATGGGATAAAGTCAATGACTATAATGATGTCCCATAATGTACATGTGTTGGCGCTACGAAGTATGCGAAAAAGAAGGAGGTGGAGAAGATCCCCAGTTTCATTTGGGCCTCAATGCAAATACTCAACCTTGAGCCACTCCTGTCCTTTGGTAAAGTTTATTTTATGATCACACAGGAGGAGCGGCGACAAATTGAGAAAGCATCATCAAATTGGGAATTGGGTTGGGTTTGAAAGGATCAAAAATAAATATGACAAAAATTGACCCATTTACTTCATATAGGCGAGGTCTCTGGTTCAAGTCCAGGATGGCCCAGCTGTGCCAAGGAAATTTATTTTTATATAATACAATTTTAGCAATCCATATTCGAACTTAACTTATACCCAATCCAACCGCTCTCCAATTCTTAGTAATTTACCCCCCTTACTATGGAAATGTTGTGTCACGACCCTCTTGAGACAGACCTTGAGGGGTCTAATGGATTGCTAGGTCGGTACAAACAACCCTCTTTCTAGATAATGTTTACATTTGCATGGGCTCTCTCAAGCCCTAATGACTAACACTTGATTTCTCATGTATTACTCGTTGGTTTCTAAAATTAGAGTCATTACTAATCTATTCCAGGTCCTTTAGGAGCCAAGTATAACATGGAAGCTCGCCTTAGTTTTGGGAACCAAAAGTTTGGGGTTCGGAAACTTGGTGACACTAGTACCTTTTCCCTTTTAGTAAAACATATTTCATGCAACCTCTCTCTCTCTCTCTCTCTCAAAATAACAAAGTAAATAAATAAAAACGGCAAAAGAAAGAAAACGGGAAATAACCTGAGGCTTTTTGGACAAAATTATATAAGACTTTACTATAAAGTCTCGAGATAAGGCCCTGTGAGCTATGCATTATAAAATAAACGTATAATAGCCTAATAAATGAAATTTTTTAATCTAGGTGATGATAAGTTAATTCTAAGAGCAGCTAGCAAATAAAAAAATTAACCTAATCCTAGCATGTAATACAAAAAAGAAAGCCTAAATGCAAACTAAAAAGTTTATATAGTAAGTTTATCAGGAAAAAACCAAAATAAGAGAAGACTAAAATATTTTTTTGTCCAAAGTATCTAAAAGGTTTAATAAATCAACGGAAAAAAAACAAACGAAATACCAGAATACTGTTTAGCCTCCAAAAATTGTAACGAAGAATATTCAGAAAAACAAATGAAAGTGTTCTCGCAGGCTTGGAGATTCCAAATCTGCAGCACACACTTCTACTTCAAGTCTGGATTGTGCGAGATCATCCCACCAGCAGCTCCGTCGGTGGTGGCCCCTAGTGACGATCACCGGCGATGTGGTTGTTGGTGACATGTCGGACCTGGAGCCACCTTCAACGAAGGTTTGGTTCTCTTTCTCACTCTCGTAATCTTGAGTGCGCGCTTGGCAATAGCAATTAAGCCATCGCCATCTCCAGCCGCGGCGGGATGATCCTCCTCAAGCGATGCGAAGTGGTGGTCGAAGCGGATGATCCTCTCTCTCTTCCCACTGATTCTTTTCAGACCCGTTCTGAAGCAGGTCCGGCATCCGTGCCGAGGCTTGGCGTCAACCCAACCGCTTCGGCCCAGTGTCAGTGGCCACAACTCAACTGCCCTTTTGCCAACTAGAGGCTATTTGGGCCAGCATGCTTCAACTTTTCTCCAATTCCATTTGGGCCACGGTAGTAAGCAAACCATCGAAACAGAGGAATAGTTAAAAAGTGATAAAAGAGGTCGACAACTATAACTTATAATGTCATGCCCGACCAAAAGAATTACATGAAATATGTAATTATCTAATCTTAGAGAACTGAATTGTGCACACGTGCAGCACTGTTTTAATAAATTTTTCCACAACGATCTATGTGCTCCCAGAATTACCGGACAAATAAACATATCCATACCCAAAAGTTTATTAGAATTAATTAAGACCAAAGTGCTCGATTACGGTGTAGCTATCGTCATTGCATACCTCAAAGAGGTTTTCCGTTTACCCCGTTTAACTTTGGTTCCGGGGCCCAAAACACCCACCGAACCACCCCCCCCCCCCCTCTTTTTAGGCGTGGGATCAAAACTACTTTTGACCAACTCATCTCTCTCTGCTGTCTCATTCAATAATTCATATGTCTAACCCCAACGAGTTATATCTGGGACGGAACTCATCTGAGTTATTCTCATGGACCAACTTATGTGTCGCATGAAATGAAGAACGAATGCAAGATCGTATTATTAGAGCATCCAAGATTGCACAAGTCATGCCTCATGTAACGACAAGAACTTCATGAGGAGAAGATTCAAGAGAGAGCCCATAAGTGGAGCACATTGATGATTTACATAGATTAACCTCCCGCTCAAAAAAGTTTTAAGTCATGAAGTTAATGGCCAACTAGTATTATCAGTTGCTTCCTTTAACTCTAGCCATCTGATGTGGGACTTCTTCCTTTCACTACAACGGAAAAATCTTTGATATTATATTTGGAAAACTAAATAAGTTAAGAAATTGTTAAGATAATTTAATATTATATTTTCATTGGACCACTAAGTCCCTCCCAAGAAACTAAGCAACTCCACCGATAGAATTTGTTCACTCACAATTGTTAATAAAAAAAAAAAAGGATTAGTCTTTGATATAAAGGTCTATGATTAAATAACTATCTGAAAATGATGGTAGAAGTCACTTTCGTTTAGAGCATAATAGTTTTTCTTGTGGGGCAAGGTTCCTTTTGTTCAGTAAAATTTCTGAAATAAATTGTCAATTCGTAGATATTACAGAAAGTACCAATATTATCTTGAAAATCCGCACTTTTCCAAGACGCATTACAAAAATAACAATACAAAAAAAAAAAAAAAGGATTAACATGTAGAAGAAAGAGCATCAATTGGAAGATAAAGCCATCTACCGCGCACCACGTCAAAATTACTACAAAACACAAAACCATCGTCACCAGGTAGTAACAGGCTAAGTGAAGACCCTGTAGAAAGGAGAACAAATTACCACCATTGAAAACATTGCCTTCAGCCGTATTTTACACCGTGGACAGAGAGAATTTTTTCAAATGTCCTGGTGAAAAAGGGTTACTTTTCAATGGTCCCTGAAGCCTTTCGATCAGTAACATGCTTGTACTCTCTCCAGAAGGTCAGATTCCTTGCTGTCAAAAACCGGGGAAGTCGAAGGAGCGCCCTCGCCGGTGACTCGTCGAAGAGAAATCCCTGCCAATGGATGCTTCTGCTTTTTTTTCCGTCTCTGCCCGAGACACTAGATAGAAGTCTCCAATCACCATTTTCACTTGAAAATGGAATCGGGGAAGTCCAGTAGTGCCATGGCTATGGAGTAGCTTTCGACCTTTCGGGTCACATCGACCGCATGAGAATTGAACTTTATCCATGGGTGATTAATTAATGGTATCGGGATTCGGCAGTATCAAATATTTCAGGTCACATCGACCGCATGAGGAAGTGAACTTTATCCATGGGTGATTAATTAATGGTATCGGGATTCAGTAGTATCAAATTTTTTTCGTTTCTTGGGGAGTAATGATAATCGGATCTCGTCGTCTTCCTCAACCCCAAGTGGAATTAAGGTGATCGTTACGTGTCGACATAATGGGTTATGGTCCTTTTCCTTGTACTGAACTGTCAATCCTCGTGCTAATTGATACAAACAAAAAATAATGATATATATATATATATATATATATATGCATACATGTATTGTTACGTACAGGAATTGAAAATAGGGTGATGTGACTTTCCAAAATCAGTCGGTCATACCGCCGAGGATGAAACTATGGAACAAACAAGTACGAAAGATCAATGCACAATGTCAAAGGGAGTAGACACTTGGATGAGATTGTTTAGAGATATAAAAATATGGTTAAAATTGCAAAAGGACTGCCCTCAAGTTATGTTGTAAGCATTATAAACTCATGTGTTCAACTACTCAAGGCACCACAACATACAAACATGTTCACTCTCAATTTTTGCACTGTAGTTGTAGTTTCCATAATCACATCATCAATTTAATTCCGATGTGTTTGTAAGCTATAGTTTCTAGATCTGTATCGCTGATTAAATTTCGGTATTGCATCTTTATGTCTTTAGACTTTGCTGTCAATTGAATTTCAAGAAAGTTTGTGTACTTTCTGTTTTGTGTGAAGCAAAATTATTTGTTTCCTTCTATATTTGTGAAATTTCCTGTTCGGAATTATCATAAGACTTCTCCTCTAATAAAAACTGAAGAACTTGCCCAAATGAGCCACTTCTAATACTTTTGCAGTAGCTGAGTGCTTAATAAGGGACGGGGGATAGCATTTTTTGATGAAAGGTATTTAGTCGCGGAAGTCAATTCCGATGAATCACCTACCTTAATACATAATGTCAGGACAATTTGGGTTCCGGGCTCTCTCTCTCTTTTGATGTCCAGGGACGAGACTATTTGCAGGCTTTCATAAAATTCAAATCAACATTCGAAATGCCTGATGTTACGACTGAAAAACAGAAAATTTGTTCTCCCCTTGGTCACTTTACTTACCAAATAGCTAAATAGTTCAGTACATCTCGAATTGTTCGAAAAGAAGGTTGTCGGCAGAAACACCAATAGAAAAAGTTGTGAATGCAGATTGACGACCTGCTCACGTGTGACAAATCATTCTTTGCAGTTTGCAGCTGCGTCGCCTCCTTTTCCCTAGTCATTTGTTGGTTCTTCTTTAAAAACTGAACGGCCTACCAGAATTATATGTTTAGAAACAACGATTCTGAAGATCACCGTATATTTTTTATGGAAAGATTTTAGGCGCGATACTGTATAACCTTTTTCTACATATGCTGACATCGAGATGGGTAATATTATTTTCGCATTAATATAGGATATATAGGCTGTGTAAATCTTTTGTTTTCCACATATCACATTGTGGGGATGGTGGGTAGTTTGATTTTTAGCAAGTAGCTAGCTGCTCATATCGATAGCGAGAAAATAGGACGCGCAGAGAAAAGTTACCTGGGCATGTCAACTCTAAGTATTCTGATGGATCTATTATTAGACCCATTCCAAATCTAGACCATATTGGCCCAAACAGCTATGGTTTCTTTCATGTGGATGTCAACTTTCAATCAACCCCGCTGCTCTTTGAGATCAAGGATGGGTCTTTCATGATCCTAGTGAATGTGTATAGAATACCTAGGCATGTCCAAAAGTGTGGCACCGAATCACTTGTAAGATACTAGGTGATATGGCCTTGCAAGCTAAAAAAGTTAAGAAATCATATGATTATTTGTGAAAACAAATCAAACGTAAACAGCGCATAGAAAATAAATTACCTTTTTCCATTAGTGACTCACGAAATGATTAGAAGTTAAAAAGGTGAGGGGCATATGGATCCTCATAATCCAGTTGATGGGGGAAATTTCCCATTATTCCACCAAACAGCTACTTTCTTATCCTCTGATTATACTTGGGTATCTCATGAAAAAGACGGGTTTAAAGCATCTTTTTCCCCACAAATTTACAAACGGGACCAAAGTCTCTCATCATCATTCTCAGCCCTTCCTTATTGTTCTCCTTCCTCATATTTAATTATAGAAAAGAACATGACAAAACCAAATAGGTTTAAACCTGGATTTGTATTGGGAAATGTGAGGGCCTTTTTTAGATTGTCGATCAGACGATGTTGACAAATATGGCCATTGAAAAAGATCCGCACCGATCAGATACTTTTTGCTATGTTTTGGAATCATAAAAGAATATCCTAGATCCGTCTTCTAGATTCAGATAACTCAGATGACTCATGAGAACGAGTGATTCTTAATTCTGATATGAATAGATATTCTATATATAAAGTCAGAGTGGAACCTTCCTGGAAGGATTTGAAATGGAGTTTTTTCTAAAGGTGTCCCTTAATGCTTCATCTCCACTATAGCATTGATTAGGTTCATCATCACGAACCCATTGCTTGAGCCCTTCCCATGACTATCATTTTATTTTATTCTAATAAGTCATGTACATTCATATTCAATAACTCATGTTTTTCATTTAGTTGTGCATTTGCTTTTTGAGTTTGATTCGTATTCACACAAGAAATGAAAATTCCAATTGAGTTTGTGAATTAATCTGTGATGTTCTATGGACGATTATTTGATATGACCCACTTGTTTGCATACTTATTGATTTTGTGAGGCCATTTTATAAATCAATTTTGTAGATGATTCTCGACAACTGCACCGTTATAGTAACCTTCAAATTATGGGTAGTAGAGCACTTTGATAGTCATCTTATTGTGGGTATAAATTTTATAAGCTAATGCCCTCATTTGGTTTTCTTCTCTCTTTCGGGTCTCTGTTTAACCACAGGACTAACCTGCAGCACATCCCCCTTCCAAGTAAACTCTAGATAGTTGATGCTAGTTTTAAAAACATGCATTAAATTCTGCTCTCTTAGCTTCATTAAATATATCAAAGAAATCTGAAATGTGAGCCGACAAGACTTGGACCAAAAAAATTCCGCGCAGTGGCACCGAAATAGTGGATTATTTAAGTTATAAAGAAATAATATTTTATTTGGGTTTTTGGCTTCTCATGGGTTCCTTATCCATGGGAAAATTAGGAGCCGTGACCGACCACACAGGTCCAAACAAGCCCACCAATTTGTACTTAAGCTGCACTGGCTGGCCACTAGGGTCACTCATAGATCTCGTTATTATTACCGATTGGTGTGCTTTTCCAGACGTTGGATGAGTGTCGGGTACTTTTGTCCCTTTAAAGAAACATCGATCTCGTCGGCTTCCTCCATCCGATAAAAAATTCTACAGACTTGACATCTCTGCAAATCTGGGTTGGTTATCTAGTACCAAATTGGAAATTGAAATAATTGATCCGTGTCGGCACGAAGGTTTCTGGTCCTGTTTCTTATGCTGATTGCGACTGGTACAAACATAAATAAGGCTCCTAGAAAACTAATATATATACCATTGATCCTTTTTCATCTGTGCAGACATTCAACAAAGGTTGACCTGGCTTCCCAAAATCTTTCGGTCATATCACCGAGAACTTTGGGACGCGATGGATACTGAAGCAGTGGAAGATTGAAAACAAGTAGAAGAAGACGTCGGATAAGAGAGCAGTACATCAGTTGAAAAGCATGGAGCCATTTTCCTTCACGAAACTGCTACAGAAGCAGAACGCTAACACGGAACTTAGGAATCAAATGCTACAACCGATTAACATTATCGAGCGATCTAGGATTGACTTTCTTTCAACCAGAACGAGGAAGCGAAGATAAGAGAGGGGACTTGTGATATTATGTGGGAGACTAGGTTCTGTTGCGGCCAAGAAGAAAGCCGATGCTTCTACCCACAAGGGCCTCAAGGCTTCCAAATAAACATTCGAACACAAGACGCTTGATGCGTCCGCGCCTGGGAGGATGAAGCGGCAGCTCTTGTCTCCTTGCTGCTAACTCCTTCTCTTTCACAGCTTCTGGCATGGCATCCATGGCGCTTTCTTTCCCGTGCTTCGCGGGATATGATCAAGATCACCAGATGTTTTGCTCAGCACGAGGTGAGTTTAAATAATCAAAACAGACTTAAAAGAGAAAGAGATTTTTTTTCCCTCGGGTGTAACGAGAGAGGTGACTCTTGAATCTGGTTATCGTGCATGGTTCTATAAATAAACGCAGGGGAGCCGAACTTGCCCTGAAGCTTCTTCTGCTGCTTGGCCCCATCTCCCATGACTTCAACATATTTTATCCGAAGAAGCGATGGACATTCGGGGTCCATGTGATCTCTATTTTACATTCAATAATTAACTTTTTACATGGTTGTGCGTTTTCTTTCCAAGTTGATAATGTTCTTACAAGGAATGGAAAACTGAATTAATTTTTTAGAATGATTTGTTGTGCTTTTGCAGACGTTGGTTTCATATGGCTCACTTGTTCACGTACTTATTGATTTCGTCAAGTCATTTTACAAATTGATTTTGTAAATCATTCTTGACAATCACACCCTCATAGGAGTCTCCAAATTATGAAGTTTAACAAACCATAGTAATCTTGTTATGGATATAAATTTTTAGAGATAAAAAGGGTATCAAAAGTCCTATTTCAAAATGCAATTAAATCATAAAATTTTTGAATAATGCAATTAAGTCCTCCCGTTAATTTCATGCAATTTGACTGCGGAAAATGTTGGTATGACTTTTTTATTACTTTGTTAAGATATGTGGCACCAATATGGTGCCCAACAAGTGCCACATCAGAAAAATGATTAAAAATTTAAAAAGAAAAGAAAAGATAAAAAAAAAAGGTAAAAGAAAAAGAATATTTAGTGAAAAAAGACCGAAACTTAGACCGTGCATCTTCTTCTTTGGCCGCACACATGATATCTTATCTTCAAGTGGAGGGAATGAGGAACAGTCCTCTCTTTAGATTCGGGCTTTGCATTGAAGAGAACAAATTCATCATGAGACATAAAGTACAATGATTTTTAATATGAATAAATGTGATGCACTAAGTTTAAAGGATATTTCCCTGTTTGTAATTTCCAGTGACTCATGTTTAGGGTTTTTCAAGATTTTGAGGAACTTCTATATTGGCCAATAATTTTCAACTTCTTTTTTCTCTATCTATCCTAATTTCAATTCGAACTAACATTATTCACAATGATTGGGAACACTTTTTTCTCTACTCCCAACTCATAGGTGCATTTCTCAACCATTTTTATGATATCTTGTGATTAGACATCACCGCAATATTGATGATTTTTTTGTACAAGTTACAGTCGTCATTAATCAAGTGTGCAATGAGACATAAATAGTTCAAGTTTTGAATAGACTCCATGACACAACCCTAAACTTAAACTTGTGAAAGTGAGTCTTCAAACTTTTTTTTCACAAAGATACAATTTTATGTAATCTCTAGCTATAGTAAATTGTGAGATGTGATTGAAGAGAGGCTATAACTGATTAATAAAATCATGAAATTCGACATGTTCAACAATTGAAAAAGGTTCTTCATCCATCATGATCATCCGAACAAGCATTTGTCCATAATGATCTTGATCAAATTTCGATGTTGTTAATACATTAGCACTACCAATACTAGTATGCTTCAATGTCATTTGAGTCCCAGCTACTCTATCTGCGGCAGACAAATTTTGCTTCTTATCTACATTGTGATGATACTTGTTGCACTTTTTCAAGTGCTTTAACATAGTAAAAGTACCGTTATCAACACAATGACCATACTTGGCCCCACAATAAATACTAAACACGATTTTCCCATTCTTGATTTGTCCTTTACGAAAATGAAGCCAGACTATTGATTATCGTTTACCAGGAGGGCAAGGGTTAGGTACCTTGCTCATGTTGGGTGCCTCTTTGAGATCTTCTTCACCTTCATATTTTAGTAAGTCAATTATTAGATTCATAGCATCGTTTGATTTGTCCACTTCCGTTGATATTTGAATAAATCACTTGAATCAAGCAAAACAAAGATTGGAGCCATCAAACATAGAATTGAAACACACACCAAATTTGGCTTTTTTCAAGTTCAAAGCATAGCTAAAATAAGCGCAATATTAAGAGTTTGATAAACCAAGCACAACAAATAAATTAAAGGATGTCGCGAGGTCTTACTATCACATTCATATCATCCACTTTCCAGCACAATGAAGTTCAATTACAATGAACCTAAGGTAACAAATACATCATAACAGCTACATCAGATGGACCTAATATTTACTACTTTTGGCCTTCACAGTGAGTATTCCCTAATCAAGTTCGCCAGCTATATGATATAGTTTTATCAAGCCAGACTTTCACAACAACGATCAACTAGACGCAACCACATTCATCATATGTATCCAAACCATACACCTATCAACGCAAACGAGCACTCATGTGACGATCTCAGTTCACCCAACGCAAATCACATTGGCAATCGTACCCACCCAAGCAAGTAGCAGCAGTTCCATCAATCCCGATTCACATAGATGACACAAAGAATGACGGATACATGAGAGGGCACTGAATAAGGCTTGAACGGCGCAAGCAAAAAGGGGAAATTTCAGAACTGGGTATGAAAGATCGAAGCCTCGTGAACCCAAAAAACATAAGAAAAAAGAGAGATAGAAAATGAGAAGTAATCTGCACGAACTTGGCAAAGACAAGGAGAGAGAAATCTAACGAAGAGTGTTGGAGATACAGTTGAAGATTGTGAACGTGGATTGTGATCGTGGCATCGATCAACGGTGAGCGCCATCTTCGACCTCGACAATCGAAGAAATCGACATTTATTTCCTCATCAAAGCTCACTGTCATCAATTCTCGCGTCAGGGGGGAAAAAAGTGGATCGAATTACAAGCTTTTGACACACATGATAGTCATCGGTCCTCGAGTAGTGCCCAGTCAGACATACATTACATTAGTTCACTAATTTGTCGCCACGTGTACATGCGTGTCCCACTTTCTTTTCGTTTTCTTCCCTTTGTTTCTCCTGCTTTTCTCTCGGCCTCCGTTTCTCCGTCCTCCGCCTGTCTCTCCCCGGCCACCTCCTGATCGGCACCGTCTCGCCATCGCTTGGGAAGTTGACCTCCCTCACCCACCTCAGCCCTCGCGCAACAGGCTGTCCGGCCCCCTCTCCGCCGTTTTCTTCGCCGCCCTCGCCGAGCTCCGAGTCCTCGACATCGGCTTCAATGGGCTCTCCGGCGAAATCCCCGTCCTTTCCTGCCGCGGGACAGCGCCGTCCAGACCATGAAGTTTCCAACAGCGCCTTCCGCGGCGTCATCCCCCCCCCCCCCCCCCCCCCCCTTCGATCTTCTAGATTGAGTGGAAACCTGACCCACTTCAACAACGGCAACAACCACCTCGCGGGCGCAATCCCGTTGCCGATCTGTGACGCCACAAACCCCATCAGTTTGCACCCTGTCCGCTCGCTCGAATCGCCGGGCAACGACCTGAGCGGCGAGATCCCCGGCCGGATAGGGAGCTGCTCGGACCCGGCGTTCTTCCGCGCGGGCTATTCCCTCGCTGGGGAGCTCCTCGGCGGCTCGTGCGCCGCGACGTCGCTCGAGGGATTTATTCTGCTTGTAAATAGATTTGATGCCTTATTCATTGAAAGAATTGCGCGCGGCGAGGGTGGGTGAGGGAGGTCAACTTCCCGAGCGACGGCGAGACGGTGCCGTTCAGGAGGTGGCCGGGAGAAGATGAAAAAAGAAACAAAAAAAAAAAAGAAAAAAAAAAAAGAGAGAGAGAGAGAAGAGTGGGGCCCAGGATGTGCACGTGGAACCCAATATTTTATACGAAGAAAAGACTTCAACATATATTATTTATGTTTTCCTCATGTACAGGAATCGAACATAGGATGACGTCACTTTCCAGAACTGGTCGCTCGTGTCGCCGAGAATTCTGGGCAACGACGTCTGGCTGAGCCGGTGAAAAGATTGAAGACAAAGCAGCCGAAGATGTCGGACGAAATAACACAACATCAGACGAAATAACACGAAGCCATTTTTCCCGCGCGGAACTATTACAGAGAGCAGAACACAAACACAGATCTCAGGAACCGAATGCCACAACCGATCGATATCATGCAGCGGGTCGAGGGGCGATTTCTTCTTGCAAACCTAGCGGGTAAGCGAAGACACGAGAGGCCGAAGTGGGGGCGGGCGTCGAGTCGCGGCCGAGAAGAGAGCCCAAGATTTTAGCGACGAGGGCTCTAATGCTTCGGAACAGGCGGGCGAATAAGAGACGCTTAATGCGACCACGCCTGGGAGGAAGAAGCAGCACCTCTCGACTCCTCACTGCTGGTTCCTTCTCTTCCTGCATGCAAGCCATCGTGCTTTCTTTGCGGTGCACTTTAGAGAGAGAGAGAGAGAGAGAGAGAGATATGAGGGTTGGTCTTGCTTGAGTGGGAGAGATGTGGTGGACTGGTCAAATTTATAGATTAGTCGTGCGGCGTGCTCGCTGGTCGTGATGAATATTTCCTGGAAGTTTCGATGTGCTCGTTCAGGTGCCTACGTAAAATAAAAAAAGTTAGGACAATTCCACGTAGCATTTTTTTTGTTCTTTTGTGTCTTCGTTAGTCGTCAGTATGAATGCATGGAGAAAGGCAAGGCAAGACCCAACCCCAATCAGAAAACTGGATCCACTCGTTACTATAAGATATATTGAACAGGAAGAGGAAAGAACAAACCAAAGATCATACCCAACTATGTATGAGCAAGTTGGAGAGCCTTGGAAAAGGCAGCTCGTATAGATTTATAATGGAATTGATTTTTGTTCATTCTTCTATATTTGTAAAATGATGAAAATGGTTTCTTACTCGGAGGACAATAATCAAAATGGGGAGAGTTTTTTTTTTCTCTCGTGTGCAATTCCATTTAAACCCATCCATTTATTTCACACTTCGCGGTATTATTTTATTAAACCCTGCTTTTTAACGTGATGGTAAGAGGGTGCTATTATGGTAAGGCTTGGTAGAAAAACTTAAACTCATGAACAGCTTTGATACCCTATAAGATTTTTTAAGACCATTACCAATTATTTTAAAAATTTAAGTTACCACATGAAGATGTGATTTATTATTTAAATATTTTAACATTTCCCCTCTCATGTGTGATTTGGATGTAATGTCACTAATTTTGACATTATGTGAGATATTTTGAGATTACTATTAACTATTCTAAAAGCTTAAAGTTATTATATGAAAATGCAGTTTATTATTAAAACATTTTAACAGATATCTTGGATTATGGTAAAAAAAAGTCGGTCAAAAGAAACACCAATTAAAGAAGTTGTCATGGGACATTAAGGAGCTGTTCGCGTGAGCAAATGATTTCTTTTGTGGTTTGCCTAGTCTCCTCTTCCGAGTTGTCATCATTCGTTGGCTCTTTTTTAGCTGCTCCCGTGACCAAATGGTCTTTGCAGTTTGAAACGGCTTCCTTTTCCGAGTTGTTATTTGCTGGTTCTTTCTAACTTCTTTCTTGTGGACAAGAAACTATAACCATTTATGTAATCTACATGAGACAGGTAGTCGTATTTTAGATAAATATTAGCTACATGGTGTTGGAGAAAACTTCCTTATTTGTTTTGAAGTTGACAAAACGTTTCCATCAGTCTAGTCTCAAGACTTATAGACTCTATCGTCAAAGTCTGAAGACCTCTAGACTCAAGATTCAAAGTCTACTCTCACTGACAGTTTCCAGATCGACGAAGAGAAGACTTATCCAGATGTAAGTATATTCTTAAGAATTTGGTTCATACGGTTGAAGAAGATCTCACAGCTGGAGATAGCACCTCGTGATCTATTATTCTCAATTGAAATCAATTTGGATAATTAAATCTGGTGATTGACGAAGTATACTTGGAAGGTTTTACTTAAAGAAACCTAGATTCTGATTGTATGGGCGAGCAGGATTGGTGGACTATCTTCACATTCCTTAATTAAACTCGAGATCTCGCTAATTGATTATGTCCAATGGTATGATTGGAAGAACTCCTTTAGAATGTGCCAACGGATATGAAGGCATGGAAGAGTATATAAGGAAGATGCTCAAGTTGTTCGAGTGTGTGGGTGATAGAAGAATTCTATAGTGTGAAGCTCCTAAGTTCTTTGTTATTTCATTTACTGAGCTCTTACTGCATTCGAAATAGAGATAAATACTTGTGAGACCTTGAGGAAGTGTAGTAGAGTCTCTACACTATGGAATCAAGGACGTGAAACTGTAATATCTCTTTTGATTCTTAGTGAAATCCAGCCGGTAGGCTGTCAGTACGGGAGAGTGGACGTAGACTTGGTCTAAGCCGAACCACTATAAACTCTATGTTTCAATTCTCTTTCCCTAAACTCTTTGCTTTAACTTATAGTCTTAAAAAAAAAAAATATATATATATATATATATATCTGTTCTCTGTCCTTTATATCTTTAGTCTATTATTATCGAAAGAGAAATTAAGTTGCTAAGTTTTTATAAAAACCTCCTTAACATCTATTCACCCCCCTCTAAGCGTTGTTACTAGCCATTTCACATGGTTTCTGTAACTTTTTTTTTTCTTTTTACACATGATAGGTGAGGGAGGAGAGAGAGAAAGGGAAAATAATTTTTTTTTTTTTTTGGCAGATATCATTTTCATTTTGTCATACGCAACTTCGCGTCTTGTTGTTTTTGTTTGTTCTCCCTGTTTTGCTGGCAGATATATTATTCATTTGGCCATCCGCAAGTTCGTGTGGAGAGGGACAGATACCAGCTTAAAATCAGCATGATTGATGATGCACTTCAAGGGTTTGACAAATAAAAAGTCTTCCCATAAAACTAATTTTCTAATTTCACGCTGGTTCTCGTAATTTTGACTTTGTGTAGTTGACATCTGAAGCTAGAATATTAGGCACGAAACATCCACTACAAATCAGTACCATTTTGCTTCGGGGACGAGGTTTGCAAATGAGGTAATCGATTTTTGGTTTCTTTGAGGTACAGATTAAGGAATATGAAAACGATTTGCTTCATCATTTAATCTATGCTTTCGGATTGGGAAACACTCAACGACTCAGGTACGCAAGACCAGGAATATTCAGTACCTGGAGAAGATACGCACTGCTTTGACTTTCGTTTTTAGCCAAATTGGATATTCTAAAACTCTTCTTGGTTTCTTTTTCATTTAGTCAAAAGCTCAAACATTTAGGGGTTGACATATTGTCGTGAATAACACGGAAACTAATAGATCTTACAATTCAAATCTCACCCAAGAAGAAGCAATTTCCCAAGAAATCACTTATGGGTCTAAGCATCACACATCTCAACTAAATCAAAACTTAATGCTATTGCCTATGCTTGTTTCACTCTTTTTCTTATTTCTCAAACTTCTACTTGTTGATTCCACAGATTTATTAGAACGCCCAACCAAAGTTCCGAACACAGAAGCTACTTGATCATGTACTCTCACGTCATAAATATTTAATCATAGAACTAGCTTTGACGATGCAGTCTCCACAAAAATGAGCAACTTTTCATCATATAAATTAGCAAAGCCAAGAGTCTGGAAGTCTAAAACCAGAAGACTTCAAAAGATGTAGCCACGAAAGCATCCACGATTGACAAGACAACTCCATCTCGATCTTATTCAAAGGAAGTAAAACGAAGGCTTCAGTTTTTTTCTCCCACTACTCCAAGAACTTTACTTGCGCAGCCATGGTATCCAATCGGTAGAGTTGCAACGAATGGCTGGTGAATTCCTATCCAAAGGTCCAACCAAACACCACCCCTGCTGCAAAGGATAGTCCAGAACATAAGAAAAATGATGGATGGCATGCAACATTTCTACCTGCAATATCTAATAAAAGGTAGGGCACAAAGGCAGGTACAACACCTTCTTTTCTGGATATAGTAGTAAAAAAGGGTAGTGCAGAATAAAAACATTGAGGTCATGTACATCGAGGTACTAATCAAAGATAATTCATCAGCTAACAATCGTACTAGTCTAGTAATTAGCAGTCTGAAACAGATTCTGAAATCATGCTGCAAATGAAAATAAAAACATTTTTTAACAAGTACCAATCTCCAATTTCGTCAATCATCATGAGAAGTCAATTTCGAGTTTGGCTCAATGGTCGTAGCTGGCAACTTTACATTAAGTTCACAATAAAAATGAGAACTAATGTATCTATTGAAATATAGAAGAGTATAAATATTCTACAACAAAAAATTTCACCTAACTTAAAAATTTCAAGTTCTTCTAAGTCTTCCTTAATCAAACACGAAAGTGTCACAGATCATATACAATCTTGAGCACATATAAAAGCCTCAACTATGCTTGGGGTCAAGGAGCTACGGAATACATCAAGCACACTACCTCCTATGCTAAATGCAGCCTTTGATGCTATAGTCGAGACAGACACGCTAAATGATTTATACGTTTGATTTCTGGGTGGAGGTGAGTGAGGGTGTTCGTGGAGGAGAGTCAAAAGCGGAGGACGAGAGAGACGAGAAAGAGCGTTTGATTTATGGGACGAGTCTCTACTATCTAGGGTTTTTTCAGGTCACAGTCCAAGCGATCAAAAAAGCTCAACGCGGCCCGAGACAGGGATAACACCTGAATTTTAGAGCTCTTACTCAAATTAGAGGAGACTCGAACCGAAAAAAGTTGGCCAAGCCGGGCCTTTTTTAACAACCCTACGTATTGAGGGTGTGCAAAGGAAGCATGAACGGCTCAGAACCAGCGGTTAGCATTCTCGAAACTGTTAAGTACATATTCGATTATAAGTTTGAAACCGTCCATTCAAATCAGACCGATATATATTATAAAATTCAGTTCACTTCCAGCGAAAGTGAAAGTCATAGAAACAAAACAAACCCTAGTCTAGCTGTAAGAAAAGGAAGAAGGTACTTGCGTCACATCATTGTTTCTGAGGGTCTTAGCCTCATTTAATTTGTTAGCTTAAATGATAGCCTTTTGAGGTTTGCAGCAAGTCGTGTAGAAGCTTGAAAAGTTGCAAATAGCAAGAAAAGATCAATATAACATGCTTCTTTTACACTGACAAAAAAAAACATGCTTCTTTTACCATCTTGAGCATTGGGGAGCTGAGCATGGCTTTTATGGGCCCGAACTCAAGTGCCGAGCCATCAAGTACGAGCACCAAGCCTTTAGGCCTAGCATCAATGGACCCATGCCCAGACACCAAAGACCTGGTCATGATCGTCTAGAATCAACATTGAGGTTTAAATGCTTAAGTGTCGTATTTCGAGTTTAAACACTGATGCCTAGTTATATTTTGAAAAATGCTTTTCGATTTTTTAAAGAGAAAATCATTTTTCTAAATTTAAGCATAGGCTTCCATTTGCTAGGAATATATTTTTCAATGACTTGTTTACCTAAACGAATCAAACGCTGAAAAATGAGGAAAATGCTTTTCGCAAAATAGTCGGAGCCTAAGACGTACATTCAAAGGAAACTCATTGGCTGCAACTCTAATTGCATAGGCCTTGAGTAGTCGTCGACGTGATGAGAAAATATTCAATGGTTTGTAATCACATGTCATTAGTCCATATGGCATGCGTGAGCCTTGTCAGCTCCACCCAAAAGGCAACACGTGTCCTTTAACGTCAATAGGATGGAAAATAAAAAATTAAAATAAGAGGCTTTCTTTTCTTTCTTCTCTGGCTGGTAGACTACGGTGATAATGAAAAAGGACTAAGCACAAGCAACAGTAAATGTTGACATTTAATCTCCCGGTTAAAACTCTCTCTCCTCTTTTCAATTTTCATGGGCTTTTTACTTCGTCTCTCAGAGAAGAGCAACCAAGACACACACTCTCTCTCCCCCTTTCTACGATACATCCCCACTGCATCCGTCTCCCCAAGGAGCCTTCGTTGGTCGCAACTACTGGGTCTCAAGCTTAGATTTGTCTCTGGCACATCACCTCCCCCAGGAGCCCTACCGATCGCAGTTGCTAGGTCCCAAGCCTCCTTCGCCTCCAGCACGACGCCTCCATCGTCACCTCCAGAGCTCCATCGGCAACTATGGTTCATTAGTTGACTCCTCTTTCTCTTTCTCAAGCACACATGATCACATTGACGCGCCATGGATGGTGCTAAATCCCCAGCCGTTTCCGACACGGCGATCGAGCACAATTTCTACACTCATGTCAGTCTCTTGGGGTACCCTAACAACGTCTATCATGGTCGTACCATATCTTTCAGCCTCTGTAACTTCTGGGCCTTCTTTCGATGGCGTCCCTCCAACAAGTTCGTCATCACACCTCACTTCGTCCACTTTAATTCTCTCTATTTTTGGTAAGGTTCACCTCGATGCCTGCGATCTAGGTTTTGGTTTAATTCTTTTAGATTGGCTTCAATTGACGTTGAGAAGTTGTGTGGACTCCTTTTTACTGTGATTGCATCATGAATCTAGCTACGTTTTACTTTATTGCAATTTCGGTTTGTTTCGATTCTCTTACTCGTGATTGAGTTTTAGAAATGTGGTTGGAAGTTGTGCTCTGATGAGTTGATGATTGACGTGAGAGCAACATTGTGTGTCCAGTCTCTGCCATTGTATTCTGAGAAATCTCATGAGTTATTTGTATATTCTCAATATCTGAAAGGATTGATTCAAAATGGGTGTGAACGTAGGTGAGTCGGCTACAATGTGAAGGGTACTATGGAGGAGTTCGTTTGTTTATGGGCCATCGTAAAGTTTTTTCAGAATTATTGCAAGAATAAAAACATCGATATTCTTGGAGATTATTTCACGCTTACGAGACAAATATCCCTGGTTAAGTAAAGTCTTCGAGGTCTTTATGTTTTTATCTAATGAAGGTGTTTACTTGGTTTGCTGCGATAATCATTTTATGCAATGTGAATTGCTGAATTCTGACACTCTTTTGATGGAAAATGACACAAATTATTCATGAACTTTCACTCAATGTGTAATATAATCTCTGAATTTTTAATTTGTTTAATATGGTCCCTGAACTTTAACTCAACGTGCAATGTAATCTATGAAATTTTAATTTGTTCCATGTAATCCCTAAAATTTTTTATACATGTTCATTTTAGACTATATGAAAAAATTCAATATTGTCTCTAATATTGAATTATGAAATGACTATATTGAATTTTTTATATAGTTCAAGGATTACATTGAATATATACAAAAACTCTAGGGACTACATTGAACAAATTAAAAGTTTAGGAATCATATTGCACATTAAACCAAAGTTTAAAAATCGTTTGTGTCATTAACCCATTATTATATTGGGGAAGATGTTTTTCAGTTAGCATGATATTTTGTGTATCTCTTGTGATTTATTAGGGATAATAGGTAGATTTGATAGATTTCCTTTTTTATTACGGAAGATCTACTTTCTATATGTAGCTAGCATGACATTTTGTGTCTCTTTTAATTAGTTAGATAATTCGTAGTTTGGTAGATTCCCCTCTTTTTTTATTGAGCAATATCTTGTTTTTTTTTTTTTTTTTTTTTTGCAATCTACGTTGAGTAATAGAAGCCACTTATGAATTCTCTCGTAGTACCATAGCAAAGAGATTGAAACGCACTAGGCATGAGCCGCATCCTTTGCTATATGGCTGAGGAAGCATTAGTAAGAATGAGATGATTGACCCTTTCTCACCATCTTATCTCAACACTTCC
This sequence comes from Eucalyptus pauciflora, assembly GCA_007663325.1. Taxonomy (NCBI): domain Eukaryota; kingdom Viridiplantae; phylum Streptophyta; class Magnoliopsida; order Myrtales; family Myrtaceae; genus Eucalyptus; species Eucalyptus pauciflora. The sequence goes on along the minus strand of VMYD01000377.1, from coordinate 749,311 downwards.
AACAATCTCAAGAGCGTATTTTTGTGCGTGATGACACGAGATAACTACACAACATGATCAAAGGCGACGAGAAACGCATTGCGGGTGAAACCAATTTGAGTTTATCGACAGATCACTAGAGAAAATAGAATCCAACAGCACCTAAATTTGATACCTAGGACATCTGTAATTCCATGATAATTTTCATGGATTTTCAATTTCCTCAAAAAGAGTTTATAGGGAACCTTGAAATACGTAGAGGAAGTAAAGGTAATGTGAGATGAGCCAAGGGAGAGATTCACTCAAAGGAATGGACCTTGCATCCACGATATCAAAGTCGAGATTGGGCCGCTACAACAAAGAGGGGTCTTGATGGTGAAAAATTACACTAAGTTGAAGGTCCTATGGGATGAAGTCAATGATTACGATAATATCTCATAATATACATGTGTAGGAGCCACAAGTATGCGAAAAAGAAGGAGATAGAGAAGTTCTCCCAGTTGCGTTTGGGCCTCAATGCAAAAACTCAACCTTGAGCCATTCATGTCCCTCAGTAAAGTTTATTTTATGATCACGCACTTGGAGCGGCAACAATCGATTACCCGATGAAGAGAAAATTAAGTTTGCCGCTTTTTTGGTTGGAAGAGCATAGGAAGGCACAGTCTAGAAAACCTAAATGTGACCACTATGGGAAATACAAGCATGAGAAGAGCCATCATCGGAAGTTGATTGGATAATCTCCAAATTGGAAGTCAAAGCTAGGTGAATGGCACAAAAAAAATGAGTGCTTCCACAATTGCTATACACTTGACACAAACCAAAAGTGGCGATTCTGGCACTATCGTAGCCCTAAATCAACCTTAGCATCAGAGGGTTCTCTTGAGCAAAACCCAAAAAAATTCCTTAATTGTAGCAGGCAGGTAGGGACGTCAAAAATAGGTCACAAATCCATATTTTAACTCACATGTATTGGAGTCGGTTAATATCACGTCAATTTATGTCAAAATGGGTTCCAAAGTGAAAAACCCAAAACGAATGGTACGTAATAAACTGGGAAAAGTACCAAAAAAATCCTAAACCTATAGTATTAATGTGAAAATTTTTAGGTTTAAATTGTTCCAAATGAAATATTTATAACTGAATTGGTACCAATACAATAGATTTACAATTTTTTTTTGTAATTTTCCCATAATAAACTCACTTTCAACCCCTTAAATCAAAATACGTTGAGAAAGCATCATCAAATTAGGAATTGGGTTGAGTTTGGATGGGTGAAAAATGAATCTAACCAAAATTGACCCATTCAGTCCATATTGATAAATTTTTATTTAATACAACTTTAGCGACCCATTTCCAAACTCGACCTATTCCCAATCCAACCGCCCTCTAGTTCTCAGTAATTTTCCCCCTTAAATATGGAAATGTTGTGTCACAGCCCTCTTGAGATGGACCTCGAGGGGTTTAACAGATTGTTATGCGGGTCAAATAACCCTCTTTCTAGTTGGTGACTTACTGCTTACTTTTGCACGGGCTTACTGCTTACCTTTGCACAGGTTCTCTAAAATCCTACCGACTACCACTTGTTTTCTCATATATTACTCACTGGGTTTTAAAAATAGAGTCATTTCTAACCTATTCTACGCCCTTTAGGAGCCAAGTATAACGCGGAAGCTTGCCTTACTTTTGTGAACCAAAAGTTTGGGGTTCGGAAGCTTGGTGACACTAGTTATGGTTAAATCTGTTCCTAGTATCTTTTTCTTTTTAATAAAACATATTCATGCAATCTCTTTTGATTTTTTTATTACTAAAGGCCTGTAAATCTATGTTATCAAGTATAAGTACGCTAACAATAAAATTAAGTGGTATAACAAAGTAAATAAAAAAAAAAAAAGGGAAATAACCCGAGGCTTTTTGGACAAAATTATATAAGACCTTACTATAAAGTCTCGAGATAAGGCCCTATGAGCTATGCATTAAAATAAACGTATACTAGCCTAATAAATGAATTTTTTAATCTAGGTGATGATAAGTTAATTCTAAGCGCAGCTAGCAAATAAAAAAATTTAACCTAACCCTATCATGTAATACAAAAAAGAAAGCCTAAATGCAACCTAAAAAGTTTATATAGTAAGTTTATCAGGAAAAAACCAAAATAAGAGAAGACTAAAATATTTTTTTGTCCAAAGTATCTGAAAAGTTTAATAAATCGACGGAAAAAAAAAATGAAATACCAAAATACTGTTTAGCCTCCAAAAATTGTAACGAAGAATATTCAGAAAAACAAATGAAAGGGTCGTCGCAGGCTTGGAGATTCTAAATCTGCAACAAACACACTTCTACTTCAAGTCTGGATCGTGCAAGATCGCCCCACTAGCGGCTCCATCGGTGGTACCCCCTGGTGCCGAACACCGGCGACGTGGTCGTTGGTGACATGTCGAACCTGGAGCCACCTTCAACAAAGGATTTGGTTCTCTTTCTCACTCTCGTGATCTTCAGTGCGCCCTTGACAATAGCAATGAAGCCATCGCCATCTCCAACCGCGGCGGGATGATCCTCCTCAAGCGATGCGAAGTGGTGGTCGAAGCGGATGATCCTCTCTCTCTCTCCCAACTGATTCTTTTTAGACCCGTTCTGAAGCAGGCCCGGCATCCGTGCCGACCGCTTCGGCCCAGTGTCAGTGGCCACAACTCAACTGCCCTTTTGCCAACTAGAGGCTATTTGGGCCAGCATGCTTCAACTTTGCTCCAATTCCATTTGGGCCATGGTATTAAGCAAACCATCGAAACAGAGGAATAGTCAAAAAGTGATAAAAGAGATCGACAACTATAACTTACAATGTCATGCCTGACCAAAATAATTAAATGAAATATGTAATTACGTAATCTTAGAGAACTGAATTGTGCACACGTGTAGCACTATTTTAATAAACTTCTCTATTACGAATTATGTGCTCCGAAAAATACAGGACTAATAACCACTGGGGTTTACCCCAGTGGCTACCCTTCCAATATGGAAGAAGAAAGTAAGGAGTTCAAATCCCCACTTTTTAGAATAAGGGGTTGGGGTAGGGACGCAGAGCAAAATAGGAGTAGAATAAGACCGAAAAAAAAAAAATACAGGACCAATAAACATATCCATACTAAGAAGTTATTATAATTAATTAAGACCAAAGTGCTCGATTAATGCGAAGCTATCGTCATTGGCATACCTCAAGGAGGTTTTTCCGCTTACCCCGTTTCGCAGAAACTTCCTCAGTGACTTTGGTTCCGGGGCCCAAAACACCGACCAAACCCTTCCTTTTTAGGCGTGCCATCTACCACTTTTGATCAACTCATGTCTCTCTCATGTCTCTCTGCTCTCTCCTTCATTAATTCATGTGTATAAGCCCAACGAATTATATATAGGGTGGAACTCATCTGAGTTATTCTCATCTAAATAGTAAGTAGCATTGACAAGCAATAGGGATATGCGACATAATATGACACGACACACCGACACGTCATTTCTAAAATGTAAAGAATTCTGACACATTAGAACGCGTTATGTTAAATGAATATTTTTATTTCAATTAATTTGATTCAAATTCACAATTAAATAAATAATAAAAAAGAGCCTATAATGAATAATAATATTAAGAAATCTATTCATAGAAAATTCAAAATATATATTCATAATTAATGCGTATCCATGTTTGGAGATATGTTTCTAACTCTAACAAAAGTTATTGATGAAACTAATGACTAACAAGAAATTCGAATTAACTTATTTAAATAAATCTATGATCTTCTACAATGACCAAAATTTATCATCATTCAATATTTAGTATTTTATTTTTCAAAATCACTTTGTAACCTCTCCTATTTATTTTTCTAATTAAAAAAAAAAAGGCCCCTTGCAATCCACCCTCAACCCCCACCCTCCAAATTTATTTCGCCCCTCGTTTCTTTCCCACGTTTCTTTCCCCTACCCCACCTGTCGGGTTGTCACTTCCTTTATTAAAAGTTGAAGTCATCCTCTCATCCACCCACCCTCCAAAAAAGAAAAACGTCCCATCAAAATCCCATTTTAAACTTATTTTTTCTTTTAGTTTCCTCCATCAAAAACCAAGCTGTTGCCTTTTCCTCCTCCTCCTCCTCGCACAACCCTCTTCCTCTCAGTCTCTACTCTCTCTCGGTCGCCTCATCATAATTGCTCGCTGCCTCACCTCCGAGCCTTCCCCCTTCATAGCCATAACCTCACCACCAGCCCTCCATCACGGCATCACAGTTGTGGCTCTCTAGTCACCTCGGTCTCTACTCTCCCTCTGGCCCTCCCTCGTTGTTGTAGCCTTGCCATCTCTCGCAGCCTCACCTCTACTCCCTCGCCCTCGCCTCCACCCTGCATGTGTTCTTCAACAAGTCTCTCTCCTGGACACGCGTGTCGGAATATGTCAAGAAAAGTTGACCATGTGTCGAAAAATCTAACATGTGTTAACCGCGTGTCCGAGCATGTTAGATGTGTCAACATGAGTTAGACACGACATAGAAGCTCTGGCAGCATGTCCGTGCTTCATAGATTCTCATGGACCAACATATGTGTCGCATGAAATGAAGAATGAATGCAAGATCATATTATTCGAGCATCGCAGAATGCGCAAGTCATGCCTCACGTAACTCTAATAACTTCACAAGGAGGAGATTCAAGAGAGAGCCCATAAGTTGAGCTCATTGATGATCTACTTAGATTCACCTCCCACTCAAAAAGGTTTAAGTCATGAAGTTAATGGCCAACTAGTATCATTAGTTTCTTCCTTTAACTCTAGCCATCTGATGTGGGACTTCTTCCTTTCACTGTGACGGAAAAATCTTTGATATTATATATGGATAACCGAATAAGTTAAGACTCAATGATTCGTATTGTTAAGACAACTCAATATTATATTTTTTAGTTCGAGATAAGTAAGTCATTCACAATTCATCTCGACCACTAAGTCCCTCCCAAGAAACTAAGTAACTCCACTGATAGAATTTGTTCACTTATGATTGTTAATAAAAAAGGATTAGTCTTTGATATAAAGGTCGATGATTAAACAACTATCTGAAAATGATGGTAGAAGTCACTTTTTTAGGGCATAATAATTTTTCTTGTGGGGGCAAGGTTCCTCTTGTTTAGTAAAATTTCTGAAATAGATTGTCAATTTATAGATATTATAGAAAGTACCAATACTATCATGATTTTACAATAGAGGCATTATAAAAATAAAAATAAAAAAAGAATTAACATGTGGAAGAAAGAGCATCAATTGGAAGATAAAGCCATCTACCGCGCATCACGTCAAAATTACTGCAAAGCACAAAACCATCATCACCAGGTAGTAACGGGTTAAGTGAAGACCCTGTAGAAAGGAGGACAAATTACCACCGTTGAAAACATTGCTTTCAGCCGTATTTTACACCTTGGACAGAGAATTTTTTTCAAATGTCCCTGGTGAAAAAGGGACACTTTTCCGATGGTCCCTGAAGCCTTTCGATCAGTAACATGCTTGTACTTTCTCCAAAAGGTCAGATTCCTTGCCGTCAAAAACCGGGGACGTCGAAGGAGCGCCCTCGCCGGTGACTCGTCGAAGAGAAATCCCTGCCATTGGATGCTTCTGCTTTTTTTCCATCTCTGCCCGGGACACTAGATAGAAGTCTCCAATCACCATTTTCACTTGAAAATGGAATCTGGGAAGTCCAGTAGTGCCATGGCTATGAAGTAGCTTTCGACCTTTCGGGTCACATCGACCGCGTGAGGAAGTGAACTTTATCCATGGGTGATTAATTAGTGGTATCGGGATATGTCAGTATCAAATTTTTCGTTTCTTAGGGGTAATGATAATCGGATCCCGTCGTCTTCCTCAACCCCAATTGGAATTAAGGTAATTGTTATGTGTCCACATGATGAATATGGTCCTTTTCCTTGTACTGAACTGTCAATCCTCGAGCCGATTGATACAAACAAAAAAATAAAGATTTGTACAGGAATTGAAAATAGGGTGATGTCACTTGCAAAAAATTGGTCGATCATGCCACCGACGACGAAAATATGGAACAAACAAGTGCGAAAGATCAATGCACAATTTTAAAGGGAATACACACTTGGAGATGAGATCGTTTAGAGATATGAAAATATGGTTAAAATTGCAGAAGAACTGCCCTCGTGTTATGTTGCAAGCATTAAAAATACACGAGTTCCACTACTCAAGACATCACAACAAACAAACATTTTCACTTTCAATTTTTGCACTATAGTTGTAGTTTCCAGAATCATATCATTGATTTAATTCCGATGTGTCTTGTAGTTGTAGCTTCTAGATTCGCATCGCCGATTAAATTTCGGCATTGCATCTTTATGTCTTTAGACTTTGTTGTCAATCGAATTTCGAGAAAGTTTGTGTACTTTCTGTTCCATGTGAGGCAAAGTTATTGGTTTCCTTCTATATTTGTAAAATTTCCTGTTTGGAATTGTCACAAGACTTGTCTTCTCTTATAAAAATAGAAGAACTTGCCCGAAGAAGCCGCTTCTTATACTTTTCTAGTAGTTGAGCACTCAACAAGGGAAGGGGGATGGCACTCTTCAATGAAAGGTATTTAGTCGCAAAAGTCAATTCCGATGAATCGCCTACCCTAATAAATAATGTCAGGATGATTTGGGTTCTGGCCTCTCTTTCTCTCTCTCTTTTGATGTCCAAGGATGAGATTATTGGCATGCTTTCATAAAATTCGAATTACCTGATACTACGGCTAAAAAACAGAAAATTTATTCTCCCCTTGGTCACTTTACTTACCAAATAGCTAAATAATTCAGTACATCTCGACTTATTCGAAAAGAAGGTTGTCAGCAGAAACACCAATAGAAAAAGTTGTGACCTGCTCACGTGTGGCAAATCACTCTTTGCAGTTTGCAGTTGCGCCGCCTCGTTTTCCTTAGTCATTTGTTGGCTCTTCCTTAAAAACCGAACCGCCTACCAGAATCATATGTATAGAAACAACGATTCTGAAGATTACCCTAAATTTTTTACGGAAAGATTTTAGGCGCGACGCTGTGTAACCTTTTTCTACACATGCGAACGTCGAGACGGGTACTATTATTTTCATATTAATATAGAGTATATATAGGCTGTGTAAATCTTTCGTTTTGCACATTTCACTTTGATGTTTAGCAAGTGGCTAGCTGCTCATATCGATAGCGAGAAAGTAGGATATGCAGATAAAAGTTACTTGGGCATGTCAACTCTAAGTATTCTGACGGATCTATCATTAGACCAAATCCAAATCTAGACCATATTGCCCAAAACAGCTAAGATTTTTTTCACATGGATGTCAACTTTCAATCGGTCCCGCTGCTCTTTGAGATTAAGGATGGGTCTTCATCGTGATCCGTGTGAATTTTTATAGAATACTTGGGCATGTCCAAAAGCGTGGCCCCGAAGCACTTGTAAAATACTAGGTGAAATGGTCTTGCAAGCTACAAAAGCTAAGAAATAATATGATTATTTGTGAAACAAATCAAAGATAAACAGCGCATAGGAAATAAAATACCTTTTTTCCATTAGTGACTCACAAAATGATTAAAAATCAAAAAGGTGAGGGGCATATGGTCCCGTCATCCTTCAGTTGACGGGAGAAATTTCCTGTTATTCCACCAAACGGCTACTTTCTTAGCCTCTAATTATCCTTGGGTATCTCATGATAAAGACGGGTTTAAAGCATCTTTTTTCCCCACAAATTACAAACGAGACCAAAGTCTCTCATCATCATTCTCAGCCATTCCTTATTATTCTCTTCCTCTTATTTAATTATAGAAAAATACATGACAAAACCAGAAAGGTTTAGACCTGGATTTGTATTGGGAACTGTGAAGACCTTTTTTTTAGATTGTCGATCAGACAATGCTGACAAATATGGTCATCGAAAAAGATCTGCACAGGTCAGATACTTTTTACTGTGATTTTGGAATCAGAAAAAGGATATCCTAGATCCGCCTTCTAGATTCATATAACTCATATGGCTCACGAGAGAGGGATTTTTTTATTCTGGCATGAATTGATATTCTATATATAAATTTAGAATGGAACGACCTTGGAAGGACTTGAAACGGAGTTCTTTTTTATGACGTCCCTTAGTACTTCATCTCCACTACAACATTGATTAGGTTCATCATCTTGAGCCTATTGCTTGGGCCCTTCCTATGACTATCACTTTTTTTTTTATTCTAATGAGTCATATATATTCATATTCAATAACTCCCGTTTTTCATTTAGTTGTGTATTCACTTTTCGAGTTTGATTCGTATTCACACAAGAAATGAAAAATCCAATTTAGTTTGTAAAATTAATATGTGATGTTCTATGAACGTTTGTTTGACATGACCCACTTGTTTGCGTACTTATTGATTTTGTTAGGCCATTTTATAAATCAATTTTGTAGATGAGTCTTGACAATTACACCCTTATGGTAATCTTCAAATTATGGTAGTTGAACACTTAGATAGTAATCTTATTGTGGGTATAAATTTTATAAGTTAATACGCTCATTTGGTTTTTCTCTTTTTGGGTCTCTGCTTAACTATAGGAACTAACCTGCAGCACATCCTCCTTCCAAGTAAACTCTCGATAGTTTATGCTACTTCTTAAAAACATGCGTTAAATATTGCTCTCTTAGCTTCACTAATTATATCAAAGAAATCTGAAATGTGAGCCGACAAGATTTGGACCAAAAAAATTCCGCGCAACGGCACCAAAACAGTGGATTATTTAAGTTAAAAAGATAATATTTTATTTGGGATTTTGGCTTCTCATGGGGTCCTTATCCATGGGAAAATTAGGAGCCGTGACCGACCACACAGGTCCAAACAAGCCCACCAATTTGTACTTAAGCTGCACTGACTAGCCACTAGGGTCATTAATAGATCTTTTTATTATTACCGATTGGTGTGCTTTGACGAAAGTCAACCGAGTCCAGACATAGCATGAGTATCGAGTACTTTTGTCCCTTTCAAGAAACATCGATCTTGTCGGCTTCCTCCATCCGATAAAAGATTCTACCAACTTGACGTCTCTGCAAATCTGGGTTTGGTATCTAGTACCAAATTGGAAATTGAAATAATTGATCCGTGTTCACAAGATGGTTTCTGGTCCTGGTTCTTATGCCGATTGCGACTGGTACAAACATAAATGACGCCCCTAGAAAACTAATACATATGTCATTGATCCTTTTTTCATCCGTGCAGACATTCAACAAGGGTTGACCTGGCTTCCCAAAATCCGTCGGTCATATCACCGAGAATTTTGGGACGCGATGGATACTGAAGCAGTGGAAGATTGAAAACAAGTAGAAGAAGACGTCGGATGAGAGTACAGTACATCAGTTGAAAAACATGGAGCCATTTTCCTGCACGAAACTACTACAGAAGCAGAACACTAATACAGAACTTAGGAATCAAACGCTACAACCGATTAACATTATCGAGCGGTCTAGGATTTACTTTGTTTCAACCAGAACGAGGAAGCGAAGATAAGAGACGGGACTTGTGAGTTCTGTTGCGGCGAAGAAGAAAGCCCATGAGTCTACCCACAAGGGCCTCAAAGCTTCCAAATAAACAGGCGAACACAAGACGCTTTATGCGTCCGCGCCTGGGAGGATGAAGCAGCAGCTCTTGTCTCCTTGCTGCTAATTCCTTCTCTTTCACGGCTTCTGGCATGGCATCCATCGCGCTTTCTTTCCCGTGCTTCACGGGGTATGATCAAGATCACCAGATGTTTTGCTCAGCACGAGGTGAGTTTAATTAATCAAAACAAACTTAAAAGAGAAAGAGATTTTTTTTTTCCCTCGGGTGTAACGAGAGAGGTGACTCTCGAATCTGGTTATCGTGCATGGTTCTATATATAAACGCAGGGGAGCCGAACTTGCCCTGAAGCTTCTTCTGCTGCTTGGCCCCATCCCCCATGACTTCGACATATTTTATCCGAAGAAGAGATGGACATTCGGGGTCCATATGATCCCTATTTTACATTCAATAATTAACTTTTTACATAGTTGTGGGTTTGCTTTCCAAGTTGATAATGTTCTTACAAGGATGGAAAACTGAATTAATTTTTTAGAATGATTTGTTGTGCTTTTGCGGACGTTGGTTTCATATGGCTCGCTTGTTCACGTACTTATTGATTTTGTCAGCTCGCTTTACAAATTGATTTTGTAAATCATTCTTGACAATCACACCCTCACGGTAGTCTCCAAATTATGAAGTTCAACAACCTCATAGTAATCTTGTTATGGATATAAATTTTTAGAGATAAAAAGGGAATCAAAAGTCCTAATTTTTTTTTTCAAAATGCAATTTAATCATAAAATTTTTTAATAGTGCAATCAAGCCATCTAGTTAATTTCATGCAACTTTACTACAAAAAATGTTGGTATGGCTTTTTTATTACTTTGTTAAGATATGCGGTGCCAATATGGCGCCCAACAAGTGCCACATCAAAAAAATGATTAAAAATTTAAAAAGAAAAGCAAAGATAAAAAAAATGTACAAAAGAAAATGAAAAGAATATTTAGTGAAGAAAGATCGAAACTTATACAGTTCATCTTCTTCTTTGGCCGCACACACGATATCTACTCTTCAAGGGGAGGGAACGAGGAATAGTGTTCTCGTTAGATTCGGGCTTCGCATTGAAGAGAACAAATTCATCATGAGACAGATAAAGTAAAATGACTTTTAATATGAACAAATGTGATGCACTAAGTTTTAAGGATATTTTCTTGTTTGTAATTTCCAGTGACTCATGTTTAGGGTTTTTCAAGATTTTGAGGAACTTCTATGTTGGTCAATAATTTTCAACTTCTTTTTTCTCTATCTATCCTAATTTCAATTCAAACTGACATTATTCACAATGATTGTGAACACTTTTTTCTCTACTCCCAACTCGTAGGTGCATTTCTCAACCATTTTTCTGATATTCTTGCCCTTGTGATTAGACATCACCGCAAGATTAATGATTTTTTTGTGCAATTTCCAGTCGTCATTAATCAAGTGTGCAGTGAGATATAAATAGTTCAAGTTTTAAATAGACTCCATGTATCAGTCATGAGTGCGACCCTAGACTTAAACTTGTGAAAGTGAGTCTTCAAACTTTTTTTTTTTCACAAAAATACAATTTTATGTAATCTCTAGCTATAGTAAATTGTGAGATGTGATTGAAGAGAGGCTATAACTGATAAATAAAATCATGAAATTCGACATGTTCAACAATTGAAAAAGGTTCTTCATCCATCATGATCATCGAAACAAGCATTGGTCCATAATGATTATGATCAAATTTCCATGTCGTTAATACATTAGCACTACCAATACTAGTATGCTTCGATGTCATTTGCTTCGATGTCATTTGAGTCCCATCTACTCTATGTGTGGCGAATAAATTTTGCTTCTTATCAAAATTGTGATGATACTCGTTGCACCTTTTCCAATGCTTTAACATAGTAAAAGTACCATTGTCAACACAATAACCAAACTTGGCCCCACAATAAATACTAAACACAATTTTCCCATTCTTGATTTGTCATTTACGAAAATGAAGCCAGACTATTGATTTTCGTTTACTAGGAGAACAAGGGTTAGGTACCTTGCTCATGTTGGGTGCCTCTTTGAGATCTTTTTCACCTTCATAATTTAGTAAGTGAATTAATAGATTAATAGCATCATTTGATTTGTCCACTTTCGTTGACATCTGAATAGATCACTTGAATCAAGCAAAACATAGATTGGAGCCATCAAACATAGAATTGAAACGCCCACCAAATTTGGCTTTTTTCAAGTTCAAAGCATAGCTAAAATAAGCACAATATTAAGAGTTTGATAAACCAAGCACAACAAATAAATTAAAGGCTGTTGCGAGGTCTTCCTATCACATTCATATCATCCACTTTCCAGCACAATGAAGTTCAATTACAATGAACGTAACGTAACAAATACATCATAACAGCTACATCAGATGGACCTAGTATTTATTACTTTTGGCCTTCACAGTGAGTATTCCCTAATCAAATTCGCCAGCTATATGATATAGTTTTATCAAGCCAGACTTTCACAACAACGATCAACTAGACGCAACCACATTCAGCAAAACGTATCCAAACCATACACCTATCAACGCAAACGAGCACTCACGTGACGATCTCAGTTCACCCCCACCAATCCATCCGGATCGCGTCCCAACCCACCACTCCCCAAAGCAAATCACATTGGCAATCACCCACCCAAGCAAGTAGCAGCAGTTTCATCAATCCCGATTCACATAGATGACACAAAGAATGACGGATGCATGAGAGGGCACTGAATAAGGCTCGAACGGCGCAAGCTAAAAGGGGAAGTTTCAGAACTGGGTATGAAAGATCAAAGGTTCGTGAACCCAAAAAGAGAGAGAGAGAGAGAAAATGAGAAGTAATCTGCACGAACTTGGCAAAAACAAGGAGAGAGAAATCTAACGAAGACGTACCCTCATTCTCTTTCAAAAACTTGACCGAGACTGAGAGGGTTTTGGGGGGATCGTCTTCTCGGTTCTTGCAGGAGTTTCGAAGTAGCGGTAGCAGAGAACGAGTGCAAACTCGAATAGGAAAGCATCGACAGCCATGCCAGCTAAGTAGAAAAGAGGTCGAAACTCGAAGGGGGCTGATGTTATGCGGGAGATCCTTAACTCTGGTGTGAGAGGTGAGAGGCCTGAGCTGAGACACTCGAGCAAGAGCCAAGTCGCGGAATTATAGTTGCCGAGGGTGATGTGCAAGGCGAGAGGGAGAGTGTCGTCATTGAGCACAAGAGAGATGCAAGCAAGAGCGAGGGATTGAATGATGGAGGGAAATTGAGAAAGTTAGGTTTTACTAAGAAATTATATATATAGTTGGTCCAATTCCCACTTTGGAATCGAAAACTGGATCTATTGGCCACCGATTCCAATAATAGGAACTAGGAACCAAACCATCGCCTGTGGGGATTGCCTAAAACTAGCCGATCCAGTCCAGTCCTAGTAGTTTCCAATTCAGGCAATTTTTGTTGCACATCCTACGAAAGCAAGGTGAATGGCATGGAAAAAAGAGTGCTCCCGCAAAGGTTATACACTACACATAGACTAGGAACGGCGGTTATGACACTATTGTAGCCCTAAATTGAACCCAGCATTGGAGGGTACTCATCAAAACCCATAAAATTTTGTCATTTATATCACGTGATGTCAAAATGGGTTACAAACTAGTATCATGACACATTTATTGGAGTGGGTTGTATATCACCTCAAATCATGTCAAATTATGTAATAAACATACTTTCAACCCCTTTAATAAAAATAGTAAAGTTGAGAAAAAACAATGGACCTGTCAAATTGGGGACTGGGTTGGGTTTAAGAGAGTAAAAAAAGGATATGATACAAATTGAGCCATTTAATCTATATTGATCTATTTCAACGTAATTCAATTTTGGCGTTCCATTTTCGGATCTGAGCCATACCCAATCTAGCTGTCCTCCAATTCTGATTAATTTCCCCCTCGAATAGCGCTTAGGCCATCGCCATCTCCAACCGCGGCGGGATGATCTTCCTCAAGCGATGCGAAGTGGCGGTCTAAGTGGCTCTCTGCGCTGAATTTTTCAGACCTGTTTCTCGTATTTTGGCCTTTTAGATTCGCACTTGATCACCACCTATAATCAATAACAGGGGACAACCCAACATCCTCGTCCAACCATCCAAGCGCCACATGCTACATGCCATGTGTTCAGAGGCTTATGTTTTCTCTCAAATCATCATCGCAATCATTGCCTGAATGTGTTCAGCGATCAGTAATCATGGGATGGGGATCTCACGTCTTTAGGCCCAAAATCAACCACTTTACATGGCTTATGGCCTTGCAACAAGGCCACAACTCAATTGCCGTTTTGCCAACTAGAGGCTATTTGGGCCAACATATTTCAACGTTGCTCCAATTCCATTTAGGCCACAGTATTAAGCAAACAATCGAAACAGAGATAGTCAAAAAGTGATGAAAGAGATCAACAACCATAACTTATAATGCCATGCCCGACCAAAAGAAATACATGAAATACGTAATTACCTAATCTTAGAGAACTGAATTGTGTACACGTGTAGCACTGTTGTAATAAATTTTTCTACAACGATTTATGTGCTCCTAGAATTAATAGAGATTAACCGTACCAATAAACATTTCCATACCCAAAAGTTTATTAGAATTAATTAAGACCAAAGTGCTGGATTACGATGTAGCTATCGTCATTTGCGGGCAACCCTCAAAGAGGATTTTTCCGCATGCGCCGTTTCCCAGAAACTTCGTCTGTAACTTTGGTTCCGGGGCCCAAAACACCCACCGAACCCTCCCTTTTAAGGCGTGCCATCTACTACTTTTGATCAACTCATCTCTCTCTTCTCTCTCTCATTCATCCATGTGCATAACCCCGACGAAATGTCTGGTGCGGAACTCATCGAGCAACTCTCATTGACCAACTTTAGCATCGCATGAAATGAAGTACAAATGCAAGATTTTATTATTAGAGCATTCGGAGTTGCGCAAGTCATGCCTTGCATAAGTCCAATACCTTCACAAGGAGGAGAACTAAGAGAGAGCCCATAAGCGGAGCCCCTTGATAATTTACTTGTATTCACCTCTCACTCGGAAAAGTTTTAAGTCATGAAGTTTTAATGGCGAACTGGAATTTTTGGTTGCTTCCTTCAACTCGAGCCATCTAAAGTGGGACTTCTTCCTTTCACTATGAGGGAAAAAAATTTAACCTTTTAAATGGACAACTGAATAAGTTAAGACTCAATAACTCATATCATTACCACAATTCAATATTTGTTTTTTTTCGTTCGAGGTAAGTAAGTTATTCACACCAATTCATCTTGACCACTAAGTCCCTCCCGAGAAACTGAGCACCTCCACCTATAGATTTTGTTCACTTATGATTGCTAATAAAGAAAAGCATTAGTGTTTGATACAAAGGTCGTGTAAGGTCTTTCCTACATAATTATTTGAAAAATGATGGTAGAAGTCACTTTCCTTTGGGACATAATAGTTTTTCTTGTGGGACAGGTTCCTTTTGTTTAGTAAATTTCTGAAATAAATCGTAAATATTACATGAAGTGTCAATACCATCATGATTTATAATAGACGCATTAAGACATAAAGAAAAAAAGATTAACATGTAGAAAAAAGAGCATCAATTGGAAGATAAAGCCATCTACCGCGTGCCACGTCTAAATTACTACAAAACACAAAACCATCATCACCAAGCAACGACAAAGTAAATTGAAGACACTTTATAAAAAGGAGGACAAATTACCACTATTTGGAAACATTGCTTTGAGCAATAATTTACACTGCGGACAGAGACATTTTGCAAAATGTCTCTGGTGAAAGAGGGGACACTTCTCCAATGGTCGCTGAGGTCTTTCGATCAGTGACATCCTTGTCCTCTCTCGAAAAGGTCAGATCGCTGGAAAAAAAACTAGGGACGTTGAAAGGCCGCCCTTGCTGATGACTCGTCTGATAGAAATCCCTGCCATGGACGATTAGGTAGATATCCCCCGATCACCATTTTCAAGTGAAAATGGAATCTGGGAAGTCCAGTCACGCCATGAGTGTCGAGTACCTTTGGACCTTTCAAGTAACTTGGACCGGACGAGGAAGTAAACTTTCAGTCTCGTGTCGAGGAGGCCGACCCTAGCCTGGGCTAGGGCAAGGCTCATCGGGCCTTGTTGTTGCTTAGGCGAGGATCGCCAGCCTCACCCTCACCCAGGGGAGGCCTAACGAGGGGGCCTCGCCTAGATGGCTAACGCTTGCCCTTGCCAGCCATGGCTATGGCCGGTGGAAAAAGAAAGAAAAAGAGAAGAGAAAGGAAAAAAAATTCAAAAAATTATTTAAAAATTCGATAAATTCAGAAATTTTATTAAAATATTATTAAAAATTTCAAATCAATGCCTACCATGCCACATAGGATGATTGGCATCAATGTCAGCCATTTCCCGTATAAATTGGTCAAATTGGTATCAATATAGAAAGGGTTAGGACTAAGATGGTCTAATTAATAAATTTGGAACTGAATTGGTACCAATACAATAGGTTTATAATTTCTTTGGTATTTTTTCCATGATATTTCATGTCTGAAATCCCCATAGAACCTGTCTTGTTTAAAAATTCAAAAAACGACTTTCAGTTAAATGTATTTTGTAGAAGCCAATTTTGATATAACACCAATGTAAATACATAATGTCGGGACAATTCAATCACGGCCTCTCTCTTGCCTGATGTCCCCGGACGGTCTGGGACGATTTGCGTGTTTTCATAAAATTCAAATCCAAAATTCGAAGTACCTCTTGTTAAGACTGGAAAACAGAAAAAAATTATTCCCCCCTGTTTGGTCACATTACTTACCAAATAGTAAATTAGTTCAGCACATCTCGAATTATTCTAAAAGATGCAGCAGTAAGGAACGCCAATAAAGAAAAAGTTGTGCATGGAGATTAACGACCTGCTCACGTGTGGCAAATCATTCTTTCCAATTTGCAGTTGGTTTCTTTCGTAGCTAGATGCTCACGTGATCAAATGATTTCTTTGCGGCTTGCGGCGCCGACCAGAACTACGTATTGAAAGAAACGACGATTCTCAAGATCACCCTAATTTTTTTATGGAAAGATATTAGGTGCAATACTCTGTTACCTTTTCTACACATGCTAACAGCTAACTCCATCTAGACAGGTAATTTTTTGAACAAGATCCAAACAGTAAAAAACATTTTCGATCACATATTACCAAATAAAAGGAAACTAATCATTTTTCTAAAAAATGATATTTTAAAAAATATTTTTATAATGAAATTTTCCCCTAAACAAACCCATCTTTATTTCATATTAATACTAGGTATATCGGCTGTGACTTCCCATACCTGATGCCGCCGTGGAGATGGTGGGTAGTTTGATTTTTAGCAAGTAACTAGCTGCTCATCTCAATTGCGAGAAAGTGGGATGTGTAGAGAAAAGTTACTTGGGCATGTCAATTCTAAGTATTATGACGGATCCACTATTATACCAATTCCAAATCTAGATCATATTGGCCTAGACAGCTTAGGCTTTTTCCATGAGCATTTCAACTTTCAATCGATCCTGTTTCTCTCTGAGATTAAGAGCGGGTCATCATCGTGATCCTTGTGGATGCGCATAGCATACTTAGGCATGTCCAAAAGCATGGCACCGAAGCACTCGTAACATACCACGTGAAATGGTCTTGCAAACTAAAACAATTAAGAAATAATATGACTATTCATGAAATAAATCAAACGAAAAGAGCGCCTAGAAAGTAAAATACCTTTTTTCCATTAGTGACTCACGAAATGATTAAAGATAAAAAAGGTTACGGGCTTGCTGGTCATCCTAATTCTTCAGTTGATGGGGAAATTTCCTGTTATTCCATCAAACGGCTGCTTTCTCATCCCCATGATTATACTTGGGTACCTCATGATTAAGACACGGGTTTAAATCATCTTTTCATCCCCCACAAATTTACAAACGAGACCAAAGTCTCTCATAATCATTCTCAGCCGTTCTTTACAGGTATCCTTCCTCTATCATAGAAAAGAACATGACAAAACCAGAAATGTGAGGGCCTTTTTCTAGATTGTCAATCAGACCACGTTGACAAATATGGCCATAAAAATGATCTCCACCGATCAGATACTTTTTGCTATGATTTATAAATCAGAAAAGGATCTCTTGGATCCACCTCCTAGATTCAAATAACTCATTCGACTCATGAGAGAGAGTGATTCTTGATTCTCGTATGAGTGGATGTTCTATATATAAATTTAGAGGAAGGATCAGAAACGGAGTTCTTTCTAACGGCGTCCGTTAATGTTTCATCTCCATTGTAGCATTGATCAGGTTCATCATCTCGAACCCGTCCATTCTAATAAGTCATGTACATCTGTATTCAATACTCTTGTTTTTCATCTAGTTGTGCATTTGTCTTTCGAGTTGATTCATATTTGCACAAGAAAAGAAAAATCTGATTTAGTTTGTGATATTGATATGTGATGTTCTGTGGACGTTTGTTTGATATGACCCACTTGCTTGCATACTTATTGATTTTGGTTGGCCGTTTCTATAAATCAAATTTGTGGATCATTCTTGAGAACTACACCCTTACAATAATCATCAAATTATGGGCAGTTCAACACTTTGATAGTAATCTTACTGTGGGTACAAATTTTATAACTTCATACCCTCGTTTTTTTTTTCTTTTCTCTTCTCTTCTGGGTCTAAGTTTAACTCTAGCAACTAACTTGCAACACGCGTCCCTTCCAATTAAACTCCACATAGTAGATGCTACATCTTAAAAACATGTATTAAATGTTGTTCTCGCTAGCATGAGCTCTCTTAGCTTCACTTATTATATCAAAGAAATCTGACATGTGAGCCGACAATATTTGGGCAATAAAAATTCCTCGCACTCGCACCAAAATAGTGGATTATTTAAGTTAAAAAGAAATAGTATTTAATTTGGGGTTCTCCTGAGGTCCTTATTCATGGGAAAGTTACGAGCCGTGCCCAACCAGATAGATCTGGACAAACTTACCAATTTATAGGGAAAAGCGTAAAAAAAAATCCTAAATCTTTTACATTTGTATCAATTTGGCCATAAACATTTTGATTTGATATCAATTGAGTCTTAAATATTTTGATTTAATATCAATTTAGTCATTTCAGTTAATTTTGATAAGATATTACTAACGTGGATGCTAGTCAGCTGACATAGCACTGTTGACGCTATTTTAATAATATTTTAGCATTTTTTCAATTTATTTATTTATTTATTTATTTATTTCTTTTTTTTTTCCCTTCTTCTTGTCCTTTCGGCCGGTTGCCGGCCTCCAAAGGCTGCGAGGGCAGCCTTGTGCTAGGCTGGGGAGGGTCGAGCCCTCACTAGTGGCTGGGCAAGGTTAACCTTGGCTAGCACTCATCTCTGGCCAGTCACCAAGGTCCAGTGAACGGCAAGAGGAGGACGGAGAAGAAGGAAAAAAAAGAAAAAGATAGTAATTAAATATGTAATTATAAAAAATATTAAAATATTATTAAAAATTGTCCACGTTATCGCCGATTATGTCATGTTAGCTTGTCGGCGTCCACGTCAATAATATTTGGTCAAAATTAGCCGAAATGACTAAATTGACATAAAATTACAAAACTTTGGACTAATTTAGTATCAACGCAAAAAGTTTAGCATTTTTCTGACATCTTTCTCTCAATTTACATGCAAGCTGCATTGGCTCGAACCGTTGGGTCTCTACGATCATGAATAGATCTTGTTATTATTACCGATTGGTGCGCATTGAGGAAAGTGAACCGACTCCGGAGATAGCATGGGTGTCGAGCACCTTTGTCCCTTTCAAGAAACATCGATCTCGTCGGCTTGCTCAGTCCAATAAAAAATTATACTAACTTGACGTCTCTGCGAATCTGGGTTTGTTTTCTACTTACCAAATTGAAAATTGAAATAATTTATTCGGGTCCGCATCATGGTTTCTGGTCCTTTTTTCTATGCTGATTGCGACCGATACAAACAAAAACATGGCCCCTGGAAAACTGAAAAAGCAAATATCTTAATATATATTATTGATCCTTTGTCGTCTGTGCAGGAATTCAACGTAGGTTAACGTGGCTTCCCAAAATCTGTCGGTCATATCACCGAGAATTTTGGGACCCCATGGACAATCGAACCGGTGAAAGATTTAAAAACGAGCAGTAGAAGATGTCAGATAACATGACACAACATTAGATGAAAAATATGGAGCCATGAGCTACTACAAAAGCAGAACGCATACACAGGATCCGGGAATCGAACGCAACGACCGATTAACATTATCAAGCGGTCTTTACTTTCTCTCGACCGGATTGAGTAAGCGAAGATAAGAGAGGTGACATGTGTTTTTTTTATGTGGGAGCCTGGGTTCTGTTGCGGCCAAGAAGAAAGCCGACGATTCTACCCAAAAGGGCCTTAAGGCTTCCGAACAAACTGGCCAACACGAGGCGCTTTATGCGTCCGCGCCCGGGAGGAAGAAGATGCAGCTCTTGTCCCCTTGCTCCCAATTCCCCCTCTTCCATGGCTTCCGGCATGGAAGCTATCAGGCCTTCTTTCCCGTGCTTCGTGGGGTCTGATCGAGATCGCCCAGATGGTTTTTTTCAGCGCATGGAAAGAGGTTTTTTTTTTTTTTTTCACTCGGGTGTCACGAGAGAGCGATTCTTGAATCTGGTTATCGTGGATGGTGCTATATATACACGCAGGGGAGAAGAACTTTCCATGAAGCTTCTTCCGCTACTTGACCCCACTCCCCTTGACTTCCATGATGCTTTATTCTTAGAAGCCATGCGCCTTCTGGTTTCAGAGGATCTCCTTTTTATATTCAATTATTGATGTTTTATATGGCTGTGCGTTTGCTTTTTAGGTTGATTCATATGCGTACGAGAAATGGAAAACCAGATTTAATTTATTAGATTGATTTGTGGTGCTTTTGCGGACATTCGTTTCATACGACTCGCTTGTTCATGTACTTGTTGATTTTGTCATGTCATTTTATAAATCGATTTTGTAAATCATTCTCGACAATCACATCCTCACAACGGTCTCCAAATTATGGAGTTCAACAACCCCATAGTAATCTTGTTGTGGATATAAATTTTTAGAAAAATAATGTCTCTAAAGTTCTAAAACTTTTTTTGAAAATGCAATCGAGTCATAAGGATTTCAAATAGTGTAATTAAGGTCTCCCATTAATTCCATGCAATGTGACTATGGAAAATGTTGGTGTGGCTTTTTTATTACTTTGTTAAGATATGTGGCACTAATGTAGCATTGATGCAACACCAACCAAGCGTCACGTTAGAAAAATGCTTAAATTTTGAAAAAGGAAAGAAAATATAAAAAAGTAAAAAAGAAAATGAATAATTAGTTGATAAAGACCAAAACTTATACCGTTCATCTTCTTCTTTGGCCCTTCTCACAATATCTCCTCTTCAAGGGGCGTGAAATAGGAACAGTTCGCCCCATTAAACTTGGGCAAAAATTTCATCATGAGACAGACAAAGTAGGATGACTTTAAATATGAATAAATGTGATGCACTGAGTTTAAATAAGATTCTCCCACTTGTGATCTCCAGTGGCTGCTGTTTCGGGTTTTCGAAGATTTTGAGGAATTCCTATATTGGTCGATAATTTTCAACTTCTTTTTTCTCTACCTATCCTAACTTTAATTTGAAGTAGATTTGAATTCCTAATGCGGCGGCTCAAACATCCGATGCTTCAAATCATGGCGAACTATTGGACGAATCTTCCTGAGTAAATGCTAAAACACATGCCACAGAAGATAGCTGTGGAGGACATGATCAATTTCACCGCACTGTTGCAATTGGCTTCGTACTAGGGTGGATGGCGACGAGTGCTCCATAGCTGATGTCCGTGGAGAATTAGCGGAGGAAAGGGATCGAGTTCTATAGCTCCTCAAAGCTTGAGCATCAAAGAAAGAAAGAATGAAAGAAAAAGATGAACGATGAGTTTTCAAAGCTTGAGCATCCAAGAAAGAAAGAAAGAAAGAAGATGGTGGACAGTTTAAGCTTTGATCTTTATTCACTAATTGTTATTTTTCCCCTTTTCTTTATGTTTTTCACCCTTATATTTTTCTTTTTTCAGTATTTTCTTGACGTGGCGTTTGGTGGCTGTGAGATTGGTGCCACTTGTCTTAAGAAAGTAATAAATAGATCAAGTCAACTAAATTAGATGGAGTTTAACGGAGAGATTTAATTGCAGTATAAAATTTAGTATTCGATTGCACTTTTTGAAAGTTTTTTAACTCAGTTACATTATTACGATAAGTTTTAGTATTTCCGATGCACTTATTTTAAAATTTTATTACTTAATACCCTCATTTGTTTGCCTTTTCTTTTGGACCTCACCTGCAGCACATTCCCCCTCCCAAGTAAACTCCAGATAGGTGATCCTATACTTAGAAACATGCATTAAATAGTGCTCCCATTTGAGGAAACTAAATCAAGAAACTGACTCACTTTTTTTTAATAAATATTTTTTGAAACTTTTTCAAGCATCCGACAAATTTTTACAAGATTTGAATCCCTCTTCCTTTCAGAATGGATAATTACCGCTCTTCATCTAGTGTCGGATCTATTTATGGTCAATGCTAATCTAAGAAGATATACATTAAAGCTGTGGCCCAAAAAAGTATGTTCTCTCATGCATCTACTTTGCTAACTATGAGGATTTAACCTCAAGGCGGTCCTTGTTGATTCGCACGATATTCCACGTGCCCCGTCCTACTCGGATAAGAGTGCATAAGTTTTAGTGATTTCACCTTTTGGACTGTAAACATCTACGCGTAGGATGCAACACTTCACTATTTCACATGACAGCATGACATTTGTGTTGCTTTCCCACGACTCCATTTTCATCTGGTCAAAAGGCCCATTGAAATTGGAGCAAGAGTCTTTGTGTTCTTGTAAGTGGAGACAAAAAAAGGGAAACTAGCTAGATTGATTCATGAAGTTATTATGTGTTACCTATTAAAATAAGTTCAATTCACGTCGAGTCCCCCTAAAAAAATGCAAATTTTTATGTCGATTTGATATTATAATAGATTATGTTCACCACACTATTCATGAAATCGAGTCCTTCTAATATTTTTCTATTGACCATTTTGGGTTGGAAAGTTAGGTGCCGCATGGTAAAATTTCTATTTCTCAGTTTCTCAATTTCTCTGTTCCCCGGAACAGAAAAATTGGAGAAACCCGTTTGATAACACAAACTGATTTCTCTATTTCTGAAACTGATTTCTGTTTCAGAAATTGTTTTGGAGGAGAAATGAGAAGCTAGAAATTGTAGCTTCTCTATTTCTGAAGTAGAAATAGAAATTATTTCTCCACTTCTTCCTTCCAGCCTCCTCTCCTCTCCTCACTATCGTGCTTTCCCCCATTCCTTCTCCTCACGACGACGCCGTTTTATTTAAAAAAAATTAAAAATTTTAAAAATTTTAAAAAAAAAATTAAAAAAATTAAAAAAAAAAATTAAAAAAATTAAAAAAAAAAACCTAGAACTTATTGAGAAAATAAAATTTGGCGTCCAAACCCGACACTGCATTTATTTTCTATTTTCTTGCCTAACCACCCTTTTTGGAAATAATCTCGCGCAACTTTTTTTTTTCTCTAAAGCTTTCGGAAATAAATTCGTACGTGCTCCCATACTCAAAATTAATCGATCAAACTTTGCACGCACCTAGTTTAAAACATCCTTGTTTTATTGAGAAAATAAAATTTTGTGTTCAAACCCGACACCCAATTTATTTTCTATTTTCTTGCCTAACCACCCTTTTTGGAAATAATCTTGCGCAACTTTTTTTTTTCTAAAGCTTTCGGAAATAAATTCGTACGTGCTCCCGTACGAAATAAATCCGAAAGCTTTAGAGAAAAAAAAATTGCGCGAGATTATTTCCAAAAAGGGTGGTTAGGCAAGAAAATAGAAAATAAATGCGGTGTCGGGTTTGGACGTCAAATTTTATTTTCTCAATAAAACAAGGAGATTTTAAACTAGGTTCTAGGTTTTTTTTTTTAACTTTTAACTTTTTTAAAAAAAATTAAAATTTTTTTTTTAATAAAACGGCGTCGTTTTGTTTTCAGGCATCCATGTCAGCGCCGGTCCGTCCACGTAGGACGGCCGACGCTGGCTTTGTATCCACGTAGGCATTTTCCGAGCTAAATTTGCCGGAAGGACTAAATCGGCACCAAATAGAAAGGTTTACGACTAAATCGGCACCAAAAAAAGGTTTAGGACTAAATCCGCACAAAGACAAAAGGTTTAGGACTTTTTTGGCACTTCTCCCTAAATTAAAGTGATTTACCAACTTTTATCAAATTAAATTACCATCACAAGCACCAAGAAGAGTGAAGTAAAAGGATGGGGACAACATGATTCATAGAAATAGAAATTTTTTTCTGTTATCAAACGGATTTCTGTTTCAGAAATAGAAATTTTGAGTCGTTATCAAACAGATTTCTTTACTCAAAAACTTGGCTGGGGAATAGAAATTGAGAAATTGATTTCTGACCAGAAATCAATTTTTGTTTCAGAAATCAATTTCTGTTTCAGAAATTTTGTCATGCGCTACCTTAGCTGGAGAACCCAAGTACTCTGCTTGTTGTTCTGCATGACAGGACAGTGCTTCAACCACCACCCACCTGTGTAGCGTACAAGTGCTCATCGTGTGTTGTAGCAGATAAAGTATATCTATTGTTCCAACTGCAACGATGATCATCCAAAATCACATTCCATTACAATTTGGTAATTCGACCGAGACGAACTGTTATGGATCAATGGTAGTGACCTTTCATAACATTGGAGGTAATTTTCATTAAATTGGTAGTGACTTTTCTTAAAATTACTTGACAAAGCTTTACTTGAACACGAGGTGACAAATTCTCTGCTAATTTGTACTTATTTGATAGGAGGATTCTCCTAGCTTCTTTTTAAATGAATTCCCAGATTGGTCAAGTGTAACATCCGTGCAAATGGGCGGCTGGAGGAGAGAATATGCCATAAACATAATCAAAAGTGGCCAGCGGCGGCAATAGCCCCACCACTCATAATAGGCGTTCCTGCCTGGCTAATTCATCCCCCTCCATTCAGAGGAAGAACTTCACCCCACTATTCCTCTCAAACCATCTTCAATTGATTTTCGTTTTTCGTACGCAATTGTTCTCCACGCGCAAGGTTCATCTGTTATATCCTTGATGTACTGCACAAGAACCATTGAATGAAAAAATACCAACAGCATTCAGTTTATTTGATCCTTAGCCTTGTTTCGTAATGAAAATACATATTTTAAGCAGCTGCTAACTCCCGGACTCATGATCACAATGAGGCAAGCTAAGCTATGGCCTTTGTAGTCCGTACAGAAATCTAAAACTTCACTAGCATTCTCTTGAGAAGTCTAGCACTTAACAAGACAACCAGACTGATAAATATCAAATGCATTCGCATCTCTGCATTTGATTTTTCTTGGATCGATTAGCCAAATCTTCATCAGAGCCGAGATAATCAAACCGGCTTAATCAACTGTGGACACCCTTCTGCCGTTTCACTATATTTCTAGGTTCTGAAGGCAATATCAATCTCTGATTCTACCTTCATGTGCAAGTGGCAGAGGAAATCAGAAAACACATGTTCTCTGCCTTCGCATTTTGCCTTCTGTTCCGGCCAAAGGAAAAGGCCAGCAACCCAGGAAAGAATCGCTGTCATGGTTCCTGCATAAAGGTAGGAATTGTGCGCTCTTACAACTGCTGGTAAGAGTACAATTTCTTACTAGAATGTAAAACTTTCATTTCAAATTGAACAAACGAAATTGAAAGTAGATCTAACGGTTCGAACTGGTATAGTTCCGTTGGAAACATTTTCTGTTATTTGCAGACCAAATCAGCATGTTGTTCAACACTCAATAACAGGATCGCTATCGGTGAAGAATTGAACTGGAAATTCTGCTTTGGGACTCAAAAAAGGTACCATCTTTCTCAATTTACTACAATAAAGCTTACCTTTTCTGGCAATATACTTAGGATGTTACTCAGCAGAAGGGTGAATAACCAAAAATCCACAAATAGAATGTCATATCGAAAAAAATTCTAGTTCTTACCTGCTTTTATAGCTGTTGCTCCTGCTGGTACTTCTTTCAGTTCTATCTCGACTGCGACTCCCCTGATCTCCTGCAACAGGACTTGTGTTAATCCTAGACACCGTGTCCAAAGACCTCTGATCGAGCCCTTCGAACAACATCCTCGGCGAAATCTTCAACCTGCTGTTCCATGATGTTGTGGGTTTCTTACTCGATGCCAAGAAAGATGGGAAAAACATCTTGATCAGGAAAGTTTCGGTTTCCATGCTATTACATCTTGACACCTGATGATGCTGATGAATAGTGGTCCTCACGACTTTCTTCCTCTTCTCCCTCTTCTGGTTTTTATTTGACTCTGCCTCTGCACTTGGAAACTCAAATTCTTCGCCTTCCTCCTCTTGATTCTCCTGCAGAGCAATCCAAGTTTAATTATTTGTCTTCCAATTACAAAACGTCATCTCCTTAATTAGCATAATTGTTTCCCCAGATTGGTTTCAAAGCATATACAACAGATGAAGAGCACTTATAAATAACATCAGTATGTTAATATGTTATGTCTACTATGTAATTACAGATAGAAGATCAGATTTCAAGATTGAACAAGAACTGAACCAAACCAAACTGAACTGAACAGAGTCCACTAATACCTTCAATGGTAGCTGCTTATCCACAATATCTTTGAGGGAAAGCTCGTAACTCGACTCGGGCAAGTTCCGTATCATCTCCATCATTTCTCTTCTTCCTTCTTCGATCCTGCGGGTCCTTGACGAAGGAGAGAGATTGCTGTAGTGGTGATCTTTGGCAATACGTACTGACATCTTTTCGAGCTTCCTCAGAGTCGCGGTCAGGATCACAGTTTCTGCTGTGGCGGTTTCTCATTTCACTCGGAACCCATAAGTCAAACTCAAGATCTCTGCTTTTTCTCAAGATTGTTGTGGCATTTGGGAGAGAAGGAGAAGACGTGGTTCTGAGCAAACGTGGCTTGAGAGAGAGACAGAATTTAGGGTTGTTGGAGAGTGACGTTCATGGGAAATAGGACGTGCGTGGCATGAGCGGAAAAGCCAAAGGAATAAAAAGGCAATGAAATACCAACTCCATAAATGGTGATTTAATACATCGAAAATTAAATATGTGAACAACCATTCAATCGTCACATTCAATGTGTTCAGAAATTTTAGGTTTCCTTTCAAATCATCGTTGCAATCATTGGCAAAAAGCTTCTGCAATCGGCGATCATGGAAGTGGATCTTAGGTTGATAGGCCCAAAATCAACTACTTACGTGGCTGATGTCCTAGACTCCTAGCCACAAGGCCACAACATAAAACTGCCCTTTCGCCAACTAGAGTCTCTATTTGGGCCAACATACTTCAGTACTGCTCAAAACCCATATGGGCCGCAACATCAAGCAAACCCATCGAATTAGAGGAGTCGTCAAAACGGTGCCCACTAGCTCGATTTTCAATTTCTATACGAAAGGAAAAGATGGATAACATATAGAGTAAATATCAGAAAAATTCCAAATTAATACACTTAAGATAAATTTTTCCAAAATTTATTTTTTTGACCATAAAATACTTAAATTTATATACTTGTGATAAATTTACCTCAAACTAATTTTTTTACCACAAAAAACCCCCAAATTGATATATATGTGGCAAATTTACCATAAACTAATTTTTTGACTACTAAAAAGTCAAAATCGGTACATTCATTAGTTTAATAAATACCACAAAAAAAAAAAAAAACGGGGGGTTAAACTGCCACTGGAGGTGAGCAATTAGGTTCTAGCTACTCGCTAGATAGGTTTTTTATTTTTTAGAACCTAGAACTTAGAATCTACCGTGCATACCTTAAAACTAGGAACCTACCTTGTCATAGGGTTTTAGGGTTGATTCTAGGTTCTAGTCACATTCCGCCTGTATTATTAATTAAACAATTGCAATAAATCATCACCTTATATGACCATCACTTGATACTATAATCCACTAATCACAATTTATATTTAGACACATGAAAAATATGAAATATTTATAAAGTCTCAATTATAAAATGGAATTTCAAATTAGTGGTTCTAAATTATACACTCATTATCATATGCCATTGAATATTACATGATCATGCGAAAATATAGACTAAGAAAAATATAAAAACTTGTTTCAAGTTCTAGATTCCACCTATTTTGAACCCAAAATCTACCCATTGAAGTAGGTTCCCTAATTTTTGGACTTTAAAACCTATCCCGCATACCTTAGAACTTGAAACCGAATAGATTCCCACCAGTCTAGTTTTTCACTTTTAGGGTTTGCCCTAAAACCATGCTCACCTCTAATTGCCATGCATCATCCAACTTGGCAATTAGAAATGAAAGATAAATTTGTTACAAGCATATCGATTTGGGGTTTTTGGTGTTAAAAAAAATTAATTTTTGGTAAATTTATTGCACGTTTATCAATTTAGGGTTTTTTGTAGTATTAACCCTAACGTATATTACATCCGGTGATTTCGCCAGGTATCCATTTTTAAGTTTCCTAGTGGCCATTTGTAATTGACATTTGAGTATAGAAAATAGCACAAGACCATCACGCTGACACGTATCAATCCTTTCAATTCCAATTTGAAGCTAGATAAAATACCAAGAGATGTAGAGATGTCATCGTTTAAAAAATATTTTTGGATGGAGGAAGACTAGGGGATCAAATTATCTTGATAACTTATGCTACATTAAATATGACCTATGGTAAAAGTTTTGTTCCTTCTATGGCAATGTTACTTCAATGGGATAAGTAAATGTACTGGATGCTCATGATATGATTGGATTTGGTTGACTTTCCTGAAGGGTAAAAAAAATTGCACATAGTCGTTAATAGTGAAAATTTTCTAATAAAGGTAAAAAAAAAGGGTCATTTTCTCAAAAGAAAATTCAAAGTGAGCCTAATTTCAAATAAAAACCTAAAGTAGCCAAGTGAATCGAAACTAGTCGGCTAGCCAAATGTTTACCGATCGAGCTCCAATCCTCATTTGTGATTGACTTGGCCATTTTAGGCTCTTATTTAAAATAATGTCTATTTTGAATCATCTTTTTTTTTAAAAATGACTTTACTTCAAACCCTTAATTAGAATTTTCGCTGCTATAATAATAACTAGAGTTATTCATGACTACTAGTGAGCCGACTTTGAAGCCATTGCAATTAAATGCAAATTGGCGGGCTTGAACAAGACAAGTTATTGCAGGTTCAGTTGGCCCAGTGATCTTTTAGGCCCCACACGACTTAACGGATGTCATGCATTGCTCTAATAAGATTTGGATGCAGCTCATAATTTTCCTTTGAATAAGTCTTTTTAGACTATAAGCTCGAGTCGACTCAGTAGGAGTTCTTCTATCGCTAGCCCATGTCAAAGCCAGTAATTTGATGAATGTTCATATGTTTTTTTCCCCTTTCATAATAATGGTGACAATGAGCTTTATAAGGAAATAAACATCAATTTTCATATTCTCTAGCATTCACCGCTAATGTAAAAATATTTTTCCCAAGTGACTTTATGCACCCTTAAATTGATGGTTAGTGAGAGATTGGTTAGTTAGGACGCATTTGGTAATATTTCTGTTTAAAAATTGTTCCAGGGAACAGAAATAGAAAAAAAGTGTTTCTTTTCCGGGAAACAATTTTTGAACAAAAAAACACGTTTGGTAAACTTGTTTCGGAAATAAAAAATGAACAGAAACATGTTTGGTAAATTTGTGTTCTTTTTTTTGTTTCTTTTAATTTTTTAATTTTCTTTTTCTTTTTTTTCTTTCTTTTTTCTTTTTTTCTTATTTTGGCCGGTCGCCAGCCTCGGCCATGGCCGGGGACCGGCCGATGAGGGCCAGCAGCCTCGCCCAGCCACGGCGAGGCTTGGCCTCGCCTTGGCTGGGTGAGCTCGAGCTCACCGGATCTGGGCGAGCCCGAGCTCGCCCAGCCTTGCCCCGTGCCGGTGAGGCTTGGCCTCGCCTTGGCTAGGCGAGCTCGGGCTCGCCCAGATCCGGCGAGCCCTAGCTTGCCCAGCCACCGGTGAGGCTCGGCCTCGCCAAACCACTGCTAGGTGACGCTGGCCTGGCAGTGGGGCGTCACTGGCCCTCGACGGCCAATCGCCAGCCATGGCCAAGGCCGACGACTGGCCAAAGAAAAAAGAAAAAGAAAAGAAGAAAAAAAATAGAAGAAAAAGAGAGGAGAGAGAAATTTTGTTTTTAAAAATTATTCCAGAAACAAGAAATACGTTTTTCTTGTTTCTTGTTTCTGTTCCAAATGTGTTCCTGGGAACAAAAAAATAAATTTGGAACAAAAACGCAAACAAACGCGTTTTTGTTCTTTTTTTGTTCCAAGGGACAAAAAAACAGAAATTTTGTTTATAAACAGAAAAAAAAAAAGAACATTAACAAACAGGCTCTTAATGAAATCCTCAATCACCCTTTGATTAGACCGTTTATTTAAAGATTTCTTTACATTTGTATTGTACGCTCTAATTTTGCTAACATCATTAATTAAGCTACACAATAAGCCCTCGAAAAAAAAAAAAATCCCTTTTTTTTACGAGGGACATTTGAAAAAAAATCCATATCCACCGTGCAAAATATCGATGAAAGCAATGTTTTATATTGCACAGGAGCTAATCCATGCGGAAAACTTGATGATTTTCGGACCAGATTAATCCATATTGGGCTTATTATGCACATCAAGTCATAGAGGAACTTTCTTGCGAAATGGAGTATTGGTAAAACTTGGGGAAAATGACACCATAAGTGCCACAACTTTGTACGGCACACATTTGAGTGACATTAACTTCGTTTTTTTTATCACTAAAGTGTCATAACTTATATACAACACTCACTTAAATGCCATAGCTCTTTTTTTCGATCATTTGCGAGACAAATAGCTTTTCAATTAATCATTTGAGTGTCATAAATTTCTAAAAATGTTTAAGATAGATGCCATACACAAAAGTCTAGCGATTTGGCCTTAATTAATTCAAATAAGCATCCGACTTTTTTTTTTTTTGTCAAAGAAACGGAAGATTTTTATTTATGTCATATGCGGAAAACCGCGAAGGCCCACTACCGGGGCATCAATACATAAAAGGGCCCAAAGGCTTGAGGGAGGGGAGGTCCGCCAGTTCCGGGGAAGAGTCTTCAAGCGGTGCTGGCGTGTGGCCCAGTCCGCCACTGAGTTGGCTGAGCGTGGACAATGGGCCAGGCCCACTCACGACATCTGCTGGAGAAGTGAACGGCATTCCATCAACGCCCCACGTGCGTTTACTTCAGTTTGGCGTTCGTGTTTCAAGTTGTCCACGAAGACTTTGCTGTCAGTCTCTACAACAGCTTCCACGATGGCTTTCTCCTTCAGAAATTTTAGGGCTTCAAGAACCCCTAGGGTTTCAACCTGCAGAATTGATTCTGCCCAGATCGTTTTCGAGAATCCGTCTAAGAGTGTGCCAGATGAGTCTCGGACAACACAAGCCACCGCGCCCTCCGTCGATCCTTCTCCCATCGACCCGTCGACGTTCAGTTTGAGGCAGCCGGTCTTCGGAGCTCGCCAGGTAGGTGGGTTCTTCGGTTCTTTAGTTTTCTTGGCTGGTTCATCTCCACTTCCCCATTTTTGGTAGCTGTTTTGCTGAGATCTTGCTAGATCTATTACTTTGCAGACTTCTGGCTTTGTTCCTCGGAAGATGAAATTGTTACGCTCCTTCCATACCTGCCACAGGAGGTTGCCAATTGTTTCCAGAGAAGGGAGGTGCGGCTTCTTGCTTGTGAACTTGGCCAACCAATCATCTATTCGTGTAACTTGTTGTGCATCAATTTGCAGGTTTGTTTCTCGGCGATTCCATACTCCAGCAACCCACGGACAGAGGAGAAGGGTGTGTTCGACCGTTTCCACCTTGGCTTTACAAAGATCGCACAGCGGGTCAGGTAAGATCTTTCTTTTCCACAGATTTTCCTTGGTTGGTAGAGCGTTTTGACAAGCATGCCAAGCAAATAATTTCACTTTTGGGCTAGTTTTCATGTTCCAAATTGCGTTCCATAATGCTGTTGGAGTTTGATATGAAGAGGAGGGGTGCTCTGTTGCTCTGTTTTCTGTGGTGGTGTCTCTTAGCAAGTTATAACTGTTCTTGACTGTAAATGACCCATGTTTTGTGCCCGTCCATAATAATTCATCATTGAAGAAAGGACCGTTTATTGGTATCGCAAGGATTTCCTGTGTAGTCTGATCATCAAAGGTATTTCGTAGCAGCTGTTCGTTCCACTTTTGAGTCCCCGATAGGATTAGCTCTGATACTTTCTGAGGGTCATTTCTGTTTGCCGGTCCTCCTATTAAGCCTTTTTTCAGCCATTTGTCTGTTTTGATATTAACAGATTCTCCATTTCCTATCGACCATCTGACGGAATCCGCAATAGCCTCTCTTCCAATAAGCAGACTTTTCCATCCCCATGAGGGATTACAGCCAGAAGTAGCATGCCAGAGATCTGAGTGATGAAAATACAGCCCTTTCAGTAGTTTACTCCATAGC
Organism: Eucalyptus pauciflora; assembly: GCA_007663325.1. Taxonomy (NCBI): domain Eukaryota; kingdom Viridiplantae; phylum Streptophyta; class Magnoliopsida; order Myrtales; family Myrtaceae; genus Eucalyptus; species Eucalyptus pauciflora. Next base: position 717,057 of record VMYD01000377.1, on the reverse strand, counting down.
TCATTTGGATTTTTAACCATCCTCCAAGCTTGCTTCCCCAATAAGGCTTTGTTAACAGTGAGTAAATCTCTGAAACCCATTCCTCCTCTATCTTTCCTCATCTTCATGATTTCCCATCGTTTCAGATGCAAACCAGCCTTTGAATCACTATTTTTCCACTAGAAATTTGCTATTTTTTTCTCAATAGCCTTACAAATTGACACAGGGATTTTAAAAACTGACATGGCATATTGTGGTACCGCCTGCACCACTGATTTCAAGAGGATTTCTTTACCAGCTTTTGATATGAGTTGCTCCTTCCAGCCTTCCAATTTCATGTTGATTCGATTTAGGATCCACCCAAACACTTGCCGCTTTGATGCTCCCCAATCAGATGGGAATCCCAAGTACTTTCCTGTGCGTTCTAGTTCTGGTACCCTGAGTTCTCTCTTCATGTTGTCTTTTAATAATGGTGGATAGTCTTTACTGAAAAAAAATCCCTGATTTATTTAAGTTAACAGCTTGTCCTGAAGCATAACAATATTGGTTAATGACAGCTGCAACGTTTTGGCATTCCTGGATAGAACCATCTAAGAAAAAAACTGAATCATCTGCAAATAACAAGTGAGTTAAAGTAGGGCATAATCTATTCAACTTGATTCCCTTGATGTTTCCTTCTTGTAGCGTCTTTCCCATCAAAGTTGATAAACTGTTTGCTACCAAAATAAATAGATAGGGTGAGAGAGGATCTCCTTGTCGAATGCCTCTTGTAGGAGTGAAAGCCGGAAGAGATTCCCCATTAAGCTTGATGTTAAATGTGACTGTGGTAACACACTGCATTATCCAATGAACCCATTGAGCACAGAATCCCATTTTCAGCAGGCAGCCTTCTAGGTAATCCCATTCAATCCTGTCATAAGCTTTCTTCATGTCAAGTTTTAGCATCTCTTGGAAGTGCTTCTTCCTTTTCCTCTTTCTCAGTTGATGCAACACCTCTTGGACGATATAAATATTGTCTTGAATTTGTCTTCCAATAATAAAGGCGCTTTGCTCTTCTGAAATTAGCATAGGCAGCCATATTTTCAATCTGTTTGCCATGATTTTAGCGATAATCTTATAGGCAAAATTGCATAGGCTGATAGGACGGTATTGATCAAGCTTCTCCGGATGGGGAACCTTTGGGATTAAAGTAACATGCGTTCTGTTAAGGGCTGGATCCAAAGCCCCGGATAGAAAAAAACCTCGAACTTCCTTTAAGAGATCGGGGCTGATTATATCCCAATGATGCTGATAAAAAAGTCCGTTTAAACCATCTGGACCAGGGGCTTTCTGAGCTCCTAGTTGGAAAACAGCAGCACGAATTTCTTCCATAGTTACTTCCGCCACTAAACCGTCATTAATATCCTTGCCAATTAACGTAGGAAGTTGATCTAGTACAGGATAGTAGTTACGAGGGCCTACCGAGGTGTATAGCTCCTTGAAGAAAGACATGGTGAGGTGCTGCAATTGTTGTTTTCCTCTGACCCACTGATTTTCTGTATTTTTCAGCATATGGATTCTATTTTTTTGTCTCCGTTGGATTGTTGTTGCATGGAAATACTTTGTATTTTTGTCTCCCCAACGAAGCCAATTGATCCGTGATTTCAAACCCCAAAACATTTCCTCTCTACGCCATAGAGTTTCCAGCTCTTCATTTATACTCTTGATTCTGCTCGTGTCTTGATAACTCCGATGGCTGTTTATGATAGATTGGAGCTCCTTCTTTAAGGCTGTAATGCGGGTATTATTATTGGGAAACTTCTTTTTGCTCCATGTTTTTAAAGCTTGGTTGGTAGAAAGTAATTTATCTCTCAAGCTTCCTTGGATGTAAGGTTGAGATTGCCATGCATGTTTGACTACCTCCCTACATTCATCATCTTCAGCCCAAAAAGCTTCGAAGTTAAAATCTTTTTGTTTCTTGACAGATTCAACACTGCTTACCACAAGGATTGGACTATGATCGGACCCCACAGCTGGAAGGGCAAAAGCTTCAGCCTCTGGGAACAGAACCCGCCAGTCCATTGAGCAGAAAACCCTATCCAATTTCTCCTGAACCAGATCAGCCCCTTCTCTGTTATTTGACCAGGTAAATGCACACCCTTTACAGTCAATTTCCATTAACGAACAATCATGGAATAAGCATCCGACTTAAGATATGCTTGTTTCTGGTTAGTTAGGACACACATGACAAAATTTCTAAAACAAAAATCAATTTCTGGCTAGAAATTGAGTTATTCCCTAGATGAGTTTCTAAACAAAGAAACACGTTTAGTAACAACTCAAAATTTTTGTTTCTCGTACATAAATTCATTTGATAACAGAATAAAATTTCTATTTTTAGGAGGGGCGGTGGGTAGTGGGCAGCTGGCATCCAGCGTATGACAGTGGGCAGCGGGCATCCAACAGTCAGGGGGATTGTTCAGCATCCCATGAGTGATGGGTGGGCAGCGGGCGAGTGGCTATCATCAGAGTAAACGATGAGAAAAGTTTTCACTTTTCACTTCTATTCTAGAAATAAAAAAGCTAAAAATTTTAGTTTCTGATTTATGTTTCAAATCTATTTGTAGAATAGAAATTTGTTCCAGAAAGTGAAAAATGAAATTGCGTTACCAAACAGTTTTTATTCTAAACTTGTTTTAGGGAACAAAAAAATAAAAAAATAGAGAAAAGGAAATTTTGTGTTGCGCGCCTTTAATTTCAAATAATTTCTGGAGCACATGATTTGTTGTAGTAAAATTTTACTAAACTAGTGCCTCACGTGTCCAAAATTTAGTTTTCTTAGCCTATGTATATTTTGTGAAAAATTAATGATTTGAAAAATATTTTACTAAAAATAATCATTTAAAATCACTGAAATAATTAGTAAATGAATAATGTCTTTATTATTGCATTGTTTTATGTTTAAACATTTTCATAAACAATAAAAATATATTTAATACAAGCATTCGTCTTTAAGGATATATTTTTAAAATTGTTATCTCTGTTTTTTTTTTTTTTTTTTGCGAAAGAAGTGCATCATATGATGATTACGTATGCCACGTGTATTTTTTTTTTTTTTGGTCTTACATGGCATGGCAAGATTAGATAATGAAGTTGTACGATAAGCAGGCCCTGGTGGGCGCATGAAGTTATGGATCCCTTTTTTTTTTTTTTATCACTTTTGAGTCAGTAACCCTAGGATGTCGTTGCTTTCCGAAATGGTTCGCTCGTTTCATCGAGAATTACAGGACACGATGTATAACTGAACCGGCGAAAGAGTGAAAACAAAGTAGCAAAAGATATCACGATCGCCAAAACACAAACATGATATATATGAAATAGCCTATACACTGTGAAGACAAATATAGGATGAGATGACACAACATCAAACGAAAAACACGCAGCCATTTTCCCGGCTTGATGCTACTGCACAATCAGAGCACAACACAGAACTCAGAAACCGAACGCAACAACAAATTTACATCATATATAGCCATCGAGGATTATTTCTTCTGCAACCCCAATGCGAAAGTCAAGATAAGAGAGGTGACTTGTGATTTTTACGGGGGAATGTGCCTTGCGTTGCGGCCGAGAGGAGAGCCGAAGACTTGACCGACAAGGGCCTTAAAGCTTCGGACCAAAGAGGCGAACATGAGACGCTTTATGCCTCCGCGCCTGGGAGGAAGAGGGAACACCTCTAGTCTCTTCACAGCTAATTCTTTCTCTTTCACAGCTTCCTGCACGAGAGCCATCGCGCTATCTTTCCCTTGCATTTTAGAGAGAGAGAGAGAGAGAGAGAGGAGGTTTGGTCTTGCTTGGGTGGGAGAGCTGTGGTGTTTATAATGTGTTGAGTCTCCCGGCATGTGTGGTGGGTGGAATGTGCTTCCGGGGAGGAGGTTTCCTCGAATGTTCCATGCAGAGGATTCTCTCAGCTTTCTTTTGCTCGATTTACCTGAACACCGGAAAGAGAATCTTCATCCAGAATATGATAAGCTGCGTACATTAAAAAAGTTGTCAGTGGAGACCAACGAGCTGATCAAGTGATCAAATCTTTCTTAGGAGTTTGCACCACCTCCTTTTCCTAGTTGCCATTTGTGGGGTTCTTTCCGTGATAGGGAGAGCTTTATTTTGGATAAATATTAGGTACACAAAATTATTTAATTTTACACATTACACATTTCATACGATTGAGATAGTGGATAGTTTTATTCTTAAGAAGGACGTAGTTGCACATCGATACGTAGAAAAAAACTATACGGCCATGTCAACTCTAAGTATTACGATCTGCCTATTATTAGGCCAATTGCGAGAAGAAAATGATGGCCCGAACAGCTTAGGTTTTTTCACTTACATGTTGGCTTTCAATCAAGTCCTACTCCACCGAAATTCTAGACCGGGTCTTCACGATTGATCCTTGCCAATGCGCATGGAATACCTCGGGCGTTCTCAAATAGTGTAGTACCGAAATAATCACGGCACACTGGATGAAATTGATTTGTAAAGCTGAAAAATAACAAATAATTCGACTAGTCGTGAAAAACAATCACCCTAGAAAAGTTAGCGCATAGCGAATAAAATACGTTTTTATTACTGATTAACGAAATGATTAAAGTCAAAAAGATTAGGGGCATATTGGTCCTAATACTTCAGTTGATGATGGGGGATAATTTCCTGTTATTCCATCAAACAGCTACTTCTTGTCCTATTGGGAGACATGGTATCTCATGATTCAGATAGGAGTTTAGATAATCTTTTCCCACAATTCATAATTGGGATGGAAGTCTCTTAACGTTATTCTGATACTATAAGCATTGTGGGATCTGAAAAGGGTCACCTCGATCTACCTTTTTGATTCAGATAAATCCAGGGGCTCATGGTGGGTTCTGATCAAAATAAACTTAGAGAATAAAGAGAGAAAGAGATTAAACCTACAAATATATATATATATATATAAATAAAATAGAATGCAATAGAGAGAGAAACCAAACGTCGGTGTTAAAAATCCTGAGCGTTTTTTAATTAATTAATTAGAGGGAGAATAAACCTTATAGTAACAAAAAGAAAGAAAAGCATTTTGAAAGGCCGAGCATCTTTTAATTAATTAATTGGAGAGGGAGAAATTAAACCTTATAAAAACACGAAAAAGAAAAGCGAGAGCATTTTTAAATTAATTGGTCAAAAGTGCTAGGCCTCTCTCTCTCTCTCTCTCTCTCTCTCTCTCTCTCTCTAATCAGTTAATTAAAAAATGCTCTTGATGTCTCTATGTGGCTGGGGGCGCTGGTGTAAAAAAAAACATGTGTGTGTTATTTTCCCCCATGTTGGTTGGGGTTCGGAAGCGCATTGATTTTGTCAGAAATCAAAATCGAAAGAGAGTTGCGTTTAACTTTAGTTTTGAAGCTCCGTCCGAGTGGCTGAATAAGGTTTGAGCCCCAAGTCTTTTCCTGAGTGTTCGTGCCCTAATTTTTGCAATTTGAAAACCCATGATGGCTGTATGTGTTCATTGTTTCATTCTTTTCACCATTTTGATCTTTAAGCATATACTTCAGTTGTATATTCTGCATTAAAGAACACGGATGAACCCTCAAATAATATGCTTCTCGGTGGAGAAGAGAAAGACCCATTTGCTCTGATAACGGCCTCCCTTTGTTTGATTGAACATTTCCAAGGGAGAACTACTCTTGATCTCCCCGAGAGTAATGTTTTTCAGTTCTTCAATGCAAGCTTTTGCTTGATGGTGAAGCCCCTTAAGGAACCCGGACCCAGCAAACTTGGAGCACTTCAACAGGCGAATTTCCGATTCTTGTTTGATTTTACAGCGTTGACCGTCTCTTTTGTATCCGAAATCTGTGGGCCCAATTGGTAATCAAATTGATCGAACAAGGAAATATATTTAAAGACAGCAACGTAGAAGGTTCTGTATGTGTATTTCTCTTCTGAATGTGCTATTGATTAGGATCCAATAATGACAATTTTTCATTAAGTTCATTTCTTCATATGCACTTTTTCATTTTTAGCCTTCTCCACGGAACCTAAAGCTTGGTTCATGAAAGGAAATTGAGATACTTGGACCCTGGAGAATTCACAAGGCGAACTACTAGTTATCAAGTACAAGACTAATGTGTGCTTTGCAACGTGAAGAATTAGGAAAAAGCATGAACAATCGGTCAAATCTAAAAGAAAATTAATAATCGCCTAAGAAAACCAACTCCTTTAAGTATATAAATTTTCTTATCTTTATATATTAAAATTTATCCAGCACTAAAAAATTATTAATCTCGTAATAATTATTATTTTCTTATGGTAAAAGATATTAAGCATATTCCAAGTTACCTCACTGTATTCTGCAAATACCAATCACATATTTGCTTTTCTATGTTGAAGATGATTAAGCAACTTGAAAGTTACCTTGATTTAAAATTAAATCAATAATAACATATTAATTAGTGAAAGTTAGTACTATAAGAAATGTTACTAACCCCATATAAATTGTTACTTTCCTATATTAGAAGTTATCCACCATATTGAAAGTCAATGCATCTTCATTATATAAGGAATTTACTACTTAAATGTGACTGTTACAACTTAAAGATACTAAGCATAATCAAAATCACTTTTTAATTTCAAAGAACATACTAATGACATATCAAGAAAACTAGTAAATAAATGTTACTAACTACATAAACTTTGCTACTTTTCGCTATAAGTATATTGAAAATTTCTTCATTCTATACGAAAATTACCAATTAAGGATCACTATTACGAGAAATGAAAAGTCACTAACCACATCAAATGTCTTACTTTTAGATTTCAACTTTACAAAACATATTGAAAGTTACTTCAAGTTGAAATATACTAGTCAGTACATACGAATATTACATCATTTTGGTGCTTTTATGTTATGGAAAAGGGAAAATGTTACAAATGGTCCCTATACTTTTACTTAACCTACAATTTCGTCTTTGAACTTTCGATTTGCTCAATTTAGTCTTTGAACTATTGATAAATGTCCGATCTAGTCCTTGCGTTACTATTTTTTCCTTTTTCTTTTTTTTTTCTTCATCTTCTCTCTTCCCTCCGCCGGCCATGGCGGAGCCGGCGAAGGGAAGCTCCCTCGCAGATCTGGCGAGGGAGCCCCTTGCCGAACGCCGGCTTCCCTCTGCCATGGCCGGCGGAGGGAAGAGAGAAGAAGAAAAAAAGAAGAAGAAGGAAAAACAGTAACACAAGGGCTAGATCGGTCATTTATCAATAATTCATGGATCAAATTGAGCAAATTAAAAGCTCATGGACAAAATTACACATTAAGTAAAAGTATAGGGACCATTTGTGACATTTTTCCTATGGAAAAAGTAGCTGCTTGCTTTATCCATAATAAATAAATAAATAGATAAAAAAAAAGGCACCATAAATTGGGATGAGGGCAATTTTTAGATCTCCAATAAGATCCCTTTGCTCCATTGGTAATACTATTTTGGGACGGTTGCCGGTAAAATTTTACTTGAAATAGTATTTCGCCCTACGCTCTTTGCTAGTCAGACGTGCAGATAGTTTATTCACATAAATGGCTCATATTCTACCATCTCAACCGACTCACACTAACCCCATGCTCACCTGTTGCCTTAACAGTATCTTCTAACCAAAGCCAATCTATTACACCACCAAACATACCCTTCCCCTACCCATGGATACCACGTGTGCCACACAAGTGTTGAAACATCCAGAACGGTGACAAGCCATGTCAGACAAGTTCAACACTCTTGTCCGTCAAAACACATCGGAGCCGGTTCCCTGAATTCACACAGAATGTAGTAGGTTGTAAGTAGGTTTTTCCACTCAAGAGGAAACCATATCAAAGGATAGATCGCTACAAAACTTGATTAATTGCCAAGGTTTCCATCAATATCTCGGAATTGATTATAAGGATACCTCTCGTCCTGTGGTGAAGTCGATAACTATTTATCTCATTCTCACTCTTGTAGTTACCAACTATTGGCAAATTCAGCAATTTGACATTAATAATGTCTTGCTTCATGATACACGTGAGAAGGGAGTTTCTGTATCTCAACCTCCAGGCTTTGTTGATCATGAATTCCCGCATCATATTTGGGTCGCTTGAACAAGTCTATTTATGGTCTTAAAAAGCACTAGGGGAATAATATAGAGGGCTTAGTTTTTTTCCGTGGATCTCGAGTTTACTTAATCAAATTCTGATGTCTATTGCAACAAGGATGTTCGGGTTTTTTTTTTCTTGTATATGTGCATGATCTCCTTCTTACATGCAATGATTACATGACGTTAATGCAATATGGAAGCCTTATTGTCTCAATTCTTTATCAAGTATCTCAAGTCCCTTCACCACTTCCTTGAAGTCAAACTATTTCCATGACTACGGGCTATTTTTAAGCCAACATAGCTACATCCGGGACATTCTATCTTGCACCCACATGGCGGATTCATAAGAAGTTGCCACACCCCTTGCGACATGATCTACTTTATGACTTGATGATGGTTCTCCCTCCATTAATGTTACTGAGTATCAGTCATTGATGCTCTACGATATCTCTCTATGAGTCGCCTCGCTATCGCCGTCACTGTCAACAAACTTGTGCAATCCTTGCATCGGTTGTCCACTCTTCATTGGGTGGCCACCGAATGGTTTCTTTGCTACCTTAATGGCACTTCATATCACGGCCTACTTAATCGGAAAACCGACTTTTCTTCCCTTCATGCTTACTCCAATGCAAACTAGGCCTGTGACAAGGGTAATTTCTCCTCTACCATGGTTTACTATCCTACATTAGTGGTAATCTTCTCTTCTGGCAGTCTCGCAAACAACAATCAGTGGCCTGCTCTTCCACTGATTATCGAGCCATCGTTGAACTTGCTTGGGTCCTATCCATTCTTAGTGAGCTCGGTTTTTCATCCCCACGCTACCAGCAATCAAGGCTGTGTCAAAATAGAGGGTCATCAATTCCGATCCATCATGCAGGGGCGAAATACAAAGATGAAATTCCCAATTCAAAACTAATATTGTAACTCCTAAGATTAAGCTAGCAGCCCACTAAACTCAATTGCATATGTTTAGTTTGTTTGTTTTCTATTTTCTTTTATTTTGATTTTGATTCTGTAAACAAACACCAGTGCATGTATTGTACACCAACTCAGGGAAACTTTTCATTTTGATCCTGCAATTCATCTTCGTTATAGAATCTACTTCTTCAATTTTACAAACTTTCCTTCTTGCTTTTTATTTTTTTAGGCTGTAAATGGTCTAGATTTGAGCCTGAATAAGATAATAAATTATCATATCCAATATTTAGCGACATCCTCGAACCGAATAAATTCGAATACATCCAGATAATACACCAGATGAGAAATCAGGCACAGGGGAGATAATCCCGAATCAGATATAAAATTTTAAAAATTAACTTAACAATTCCCATGCCTTAAAGAAACCCCACCTCAGGCAAGACTTACCATTCGTGGTGTTACTCACTGGCATCAACCCACCACCACTCCAATGGCTATCCATCATGACCATCCTCACTCCAGCATTCTCGAGTATCCTCACTGGTACCCTTGCTCCTGGCTCACTTGGAAGATTAGGGCTCTTCACCTCATCCATGGCTCTCCCTCTTTCGTAGTTGGTTTTCCAATTTTCTGCCATCACTTAATCATCTCTCGGTTCCTCTCTCTAACTCACTTCTGATTACTCATTCTCAGCCTCCATTACTCCATGATCTCTCTTGATTGACTCTAAACTCGGCGCTTACCATGTGTTTGATGAATCACCGGAGAGATCCCAATTGCCTTCAATTAAGAATTTTGCTTAATGGAAGAGGTCACCCTCCTCCATTTCACACTATAGGTCGCCCTCCTCCATCATGCTCCCCACACCCCCCAAAAAAAAAACCGCTTTATTACCACCTTCATATTCTATCATAGGTTGGACCAAACATATAATAAGTATTTCTACAATCCGATAGATATTTGGAGGATTTTGAATCCCCCTTTATCCTATCCAATCCCAATTAATAATCAAACGCAGCCTGATAGTATATATAAGGGGGATTATGTAAGATGATCATTGATTTTCATTTCCAGATTCTACAATACCAAATAACCATTTTCAGAGTTGTTGGGTTAGTTCGGTTTTGCAGAGAAAACCCAAACGATCTTGTCTCACCGTGCCGATCGTATCCTCTCGATTGATAAAGTCGTAGATCTGTAATGACACAATATGGCAGAGGCTCATTGACGGGACTCACGCGGAGGTCACGTTTAGAGCAGCCTATAAATGGAAAGGGAAGGAGAACATAGCGGTATTTCTCATTCCTACCTCTTTTAGTTCTATCTTTCTGCCTTACTCTACACGCTTCCTATATTAATTTAAATATATGAGAGTCCTCCTGAATAAAATCTAGAAATTCCTTTATTTGTAACATACAGATTTGGCACCATAAAGAGACTTGTGGTCAGCCCAACCGCTTCGGCCCAATGTCAGTGGCCTTCTGGTACCGCGGCCAGTGAAGAAGGATTTTTAGGTGCTAACATAAGTCATAAGCAATATTCTCATCCACACATTCGATCATCAAATGCTAGAATGCTATGTGTTCAGAAATTCATGTTTTCTTTCAAATCACCATTACGATCATCGCCCAGATGATTCCTGCGATCTGCAATCTTGGTCGTGGATCTCAGATTTTTTAGGCCCAAAATCGACTATTTGCATGGCTCATGTCCTAGCAACAAGGCCATAACGCCATTGCCCTCTTGCTAACTAGAGGTTATTTTGGACCAACAGTATTAAGCAAAACCATCGAATTAAAGGAATAATCAAAAGTGACGAAGGAGATCGATAAGTTACTTAATGTGCCATGTATGTCATATGTCATTACCAAATCTTAGTAAACAAACATCTGTACACGTGTAGCACTGTTTTAGTAAATTTTTCTACGACAATTTATGTGCTCCAAGATTTACTAGAGATTAACTAACGAGACCAATAAGCATTATCCAAACCCAGAAGTTTATTAGAGTTAATTTAGACCAAAGTGCTCGATTACGGCATAGCCATCGTCATTGGCACGGAACCCTCAAACACGTTTTTCCGCTTCCGCCGTTTCCCAGAAACTTCCTCTACACCTTCGTTCCCGGGCCTGAAACACCCACCAAACCCCTCCCTTTTTTTGGCATGGCGTGTACTCCGTTTGATCAACTCATCTCCCTCCTGTCACCTTCATGTGCCCAAGCCCAATGACTTCTCTGGTGCGAAACTCATTGACTTACTCTCATGTTCCATCTTCTGTGTCGCGCGAAATGAAATGAAGAACAAATTCAAGATTGTATTATTAGACCATCCGGGGTTGCACAAATCATGTCCCCGCACCAATAACTTCATAATAGAGAGACCCAAGTGGGAGCCCATAAGTTGAGACAATCGACAATCGATTTGGATTCATCTTCACTCAAAAGTTTAAATCATTGAGTTTATAACCAATTAGATATCATCGATTGCTTCTTTCAGCTCTAGACACTTGATGTGAGAGGTCTTTCTTACGTAAGCCGATGCTTGTGTTGATCTTTTAGCCAACAGAAGCGGTGTTGCGGACCAACGCGACAGTCTTTATGAACTCCCTCCAAGAGGTCTAGGTCCACTCATCTTGGCCGATTGTTTTGGGGGTGGTTCTCTCTCGTACCTAAGATCCCCCAACCAGATGCCGTCAACACGAGTTCATTTCATCATCGCAAGGTCCATACAAAGCGTTATGAATCTAAAGAACATACCGTTCAAGGAAATTGACATATATTTCCTTGTCAAAGCTCGTTGTCATTCTTTCTTTTAAAAGACGAAATAGAACATGCCAAAGGACGATGAACTCCAACTGGTCAACTCGGGCTTTTAGTCTCCAATATTTATTCAAGATAAAATTGCTAGCTGCACCCGGACTATATAAGTATGTGCATATCATCTGTTGCATCGTATGAGGCCCACGTGCAGCCCACAAGATCATTAAGCCAATTGAACGTGCAATAACTTCTCTAATTCAGGCTCACCAATTTACACTTAAGTTGCGCTATCCTGAACAGTCGGTCTGTCAGGGTTACGAGTAGCTCCAGTTATTATATTACCGATGTTGCATTTTCTCACCTTCCGGGAGACTCAACCAAAGTCCACTCAGATCATGAGCATCCAGTTCCTTTGTACCTTTCAAGTAACATCGACCGCAGCAAGGGAGAAAACTTTCCCCGGATGGCATTAATTAATGAAGCAAAAGTTATCAGGATCGATTTTCTAATTTTCGAGGGGCGACGATAACCAATCTTGTCGTCTTCCTCCATCGAAATTGGAAATAAAATGATTGATAAGTGTACACGCGATAATTTCCGGTCCTTTTTCTTATAAATAAATGTCACTTCCCCAAATGGGTCGGCCGTTTCATCGCCAATTTTAGGACACGACGCACAACTAAAGTAGCGAAAGATTGAAAACAAGTAGCAGAGGATGTCAGATGACATAACACAACATCAGACAAAAAGAAAACACAGCGATTTTCCTGCGCGAAACTACTACAAAAGCAGAACACTACACAGAATTCAGGTGTCCCAACGCAACTACCGATCAAGGCTACCGAGCGGTCTAGGCGAAGATGACAGGGGCGACTTGTGATGTGGGAGTGCACCTGGAGTTGCCGCCGAGAAGAAAGCCGAAGATTTTAGCGACGAGGGCTCTAAAGCTTCGGAACAAGCAGGCGAATATGAGACGCTTCACACGTCCACCTCCGCGCCTAGGAGGATGAAGAAGCAGCACTTGACTCTTCACCGCTAATTCCTTCTCTTTCATAGCTTCCTGGATGGCAGCCATGGCGCTTTCTTTCCCGTGCTTTTCAGAGAGAAAGAGAGAGAGAGAGAGAGAGAGAGAGAGAGAGATGAGGGTGGGTCTTGCTTAGGTGGAGACGTTTTATTTTGTATGTTCTAGGGTTAGTCCATCGGGCAATTTGGCGGGCGGACAGTGACTGTGTGGAGGAGGCTTCCTTGAAGGTTCGTGCGAATGCATTCGATGCTTCTATAGAACCAAGTCGGCAACGGAAGACCGATAGAAAGGGAAAAAAATGTGCAAGATGGAAAACATTAGTGACGTCATATATAACGAAATCGATATCCATAATATCATTACCTACATAAACAAAATAAAGTTAGGATAATTTGCATCACGGCCTCTTGCTTATTGATGCCCCCAGACGGGCGATTTATGTGCTTTCACAAAAAATAAATAAAAAGAAAATTCCACACCGGAAGTTCGAATACCCTGTGTCACGACTAAAAAGAGAAAAAAAAAACTACCGCCTCCCTGGTCGCCTAATTGATCAATTAGTAAATTAGCCCAGTGTAATCTAGAATTATTCTAAAAGAAAGTCGGTCAACGGAAACGCCAAATAACGAAGTCGTCGGTGAAGATTCACGAGCTGCACCGCCTCTTTTTCCTAGTAGCCGGTCGCTGCTTCTTTCATCCTTGTGCGCACCGCCTCTTTTCTCCTCTCTCGTGTCACGTCAAATTTCACATCAATCCTACTCAACATCGAGACTGGTTCTTTCATGGTGGACCCCTTGCCAATGCGCGTGGAAAACTCGGCCATGTTTATGAGCACTCGTGACATATTATATGAAGCCGTCTAGCAAGTTAAAAGACAAGATTTGCAGAAGGAAACATTAAAAAATCCGAAAGGTTTAGACCTGGTTTTGTATGCATTTTGCTAGAGTTTAGGAATCAGAAAAGGTATCTCCTCGGTCCACCTTTTGGATTCAGATCAATCAGAGGGCTGATGAGAGAGAGAGAGAGGGTGATTCTTGATCCAGGTTTGACTGGATGTTCTTCGTATACACGCAGGAGTGCTGAACGTTCCTGGAAGGTTCATCCTCCTCTCGAATCCCTGACTTTGACACCCTTGCCATGAATTTTTCCATTTATTATTTTTTTCTTATAAGTCACTACATACATATTTAATAACTGAAATGGTTTGTGCATTTGGTTTTCAAGTTGATTCGTATTCATGCCAGAAATAGGAATACTAATTTAGTTTTCTAAATTGATATACGATGTACCGTAAATGTTTGTTAGATATGACTCACTTGTTTGCTTACCTTATTGATTTTGTTAGGCCATTTTATACATAAATTTTGTGTAATTATTCTTGTAATGGTACAATCTTATAGAATATGGGTACAAAGTTCAACACCCGCATAGTAAATTATTGTTGATATTAAGTTTTATAAGTTAATACCCTAATTTTATTTTATTATTTCCTTTTGGATCTCAGTTTAACTATAGGACCTAACCTGCAGCACATTCTCCTTCCAAGTAAACTCCAGATAATTGATGCTACTTCTAAAAAACATGCATTAAACATTGCTCCCGCCGGTTTAAGCTTCCTTAGTTTCACTTAATCAAATCAAACAAAACTGACTCGTGAGCCGACAAAATTGGCCCCAAATTCCACCCACATGCACCGAAATAGTGTGCTATTCAACTTTAGGATTTTTTCGACCAAAAAAAAAAAAAAAACTGTAGGATTTTTTACTTTTCATGCGGTCCTCAATTGTGGGGAAATGATTAGCTACAGCCAGACCAAATAAGTTTGGTGTGTCTCAACCGCTGAATGTGTGGACTCCACGTGGGGCCGACAAGATCATTGGACCAACTGAACTCGCAAGAACATATCAAGCTCGCCATTTTGCACGTGAATTGGCTCGATCAGTTGGGCCGTTAGGGTCAAAAGTAGATTTTATTTTTTACCAACCAATACTTTTTCTTTTTTTTATCTCTGCGAAAGTTATCACAACGATCATGTACCTTTGTGCCTTTCGAGATAAACCTTCACCAAAAGTGGTTAATTGATGTAGTAGAATCTACCGGGATCAATTTTCTTTTTCCGGGGGTCAATGATAATCAATCTCATCCTTCTCCTCCATCCAAAAAAAGTTCCAAAGGACGACATGCCTACATCTCTTAGTTGTTATTTGTTGGCTATTTCTTAATTCTTTCTTGTTAAACTAGAACTACGTATTAGGAACTACGACACTACAGACAACACTAATTTGTTTTGTGGAAAAATACTAGGTACCCAGAGGATGTGATCCTTTTTTTTCACTCATCCTATATCTAACACCGTCCATCATCAAGACCGGTAGTATTACTTTGGATACACATCGGATACATAGGCTTTGTAACTCTTCCGATACCATTGAGATGATGGATGCTTTATTTTTTTTTATATATATAACTGACCGATCATCTTAATGGTGAGGAACATGGAACGTATAAAAAAAAAAGTTACCAAAGCAATTGCCGTGTCTAGACCATAATGGTCCAAACAACTTAGGTTTTCTCATGTGCATGTCAACTTTCAATAAATCCTACTCCACTTAAGATTTAGAATGAGTTTTCAGGGTCGATCCTTGCCAGTGTTCAGACAATTTTAATAGCATGGCATTAAAGCATTCCCAACATGCTATGTGAAATGATTTTGCAAGCTAAGAATATAACGTACAACCTAACTATTTAGGAGAAAAAGTCAGCGCATAGAAGATGAGATACTTTCCATAGTTGATAAATGAAAGCCTAAGTCTCTAAGTCATTATTCTCAACAATCACTTATCATTCTCCCTCCTCTATCAATATCATAACAAAAAGAGAAAAAGCATACCAAAATCTAGAAGATTAGACCTAGATTTGGCCTAGGAACAATCAGGTCCTTTTCCTTTATTGTCAATGAGATTGTGTTGACAAAACTCATTTATTCTTTGAGTGTAACTAGACTAGGAGTATATGGCGAAATATCCTCGCATAGAATAGTATCCGACGTTCTTCAGGAAGATGGGATTTTGAACTTCATTTGATGATAAGAGCTATAAAGGGCAAAAATTTGGAAGCATAGGCTCCTAAGTTATCCTTCTTAGCAACCATGTATTGTATTTGAATAGAGCGCAATCATAGAAGTTTCCAAAATAAGTTAATTGAGATGCATCTTCTTTTGGCCAGAATACATAATATTGTCAGAGGTAGGGCTTCACTTTTTCATAATTGTAGACCCTCCCAGGCAAATATTTTGTCGGTAACTATATGGAGGCTTCCCACCTCTATATTCTTGAATAATTAGCTGCGTTTGTAATATTGGGGATGCTTTTAAGCCTCTTTACTTCTTCAGATTAATGACATTTACATACTTATACCCAGAGAATAGAAAAAAATGAGATGACGTTGACAAAAAGGGCCAAGGATCACCCATCAACATGTGCTGGCTAATCTACCTCTTGTCGTGATGAGTTGATGTTCTGGATACACACGCAGGGAAGCGGGAGGCCGAAGGTTCCTTGAAGGATCCTAAAGCGGACTTGCACTCGAAGGCGTCAGTCAATGCTTCCTCGTCCATTCCCAATCAGCTCAAAATACGTCGCTTGACCCTTCCCACGACTTCGCTCTGTTTTATTCTAATAAGTCATCAGCACCCGTATTTAGTAACTCGTGTTTCATATTTATTGTGCGTTTGCTTCTCACATAAGAAAATTGAAAAAAAACTGACTTATAATTTGTGGAAATTGATCTGTGATGTCTTGTGGGGATATTTAGTTTGATATGACTCTCTCGTTCGCATGCTTATTGACTTTGTCAGGTCACTTCATAAATTAATCTCGTAAATCATTGTTTACTCTTATGCCCTTGCACTTGATCTTCGTATCATGGGTATGAAGTTGAACGCCCCCTTTAGTAATCTTATAGTGGATACAAAATCAATAGTTTAATATGTAGAAAATTATTCTCATGAACAACTAATCAATCAAGAAAAACGGATTCATATATGATTGTAAAACACCGATATCAATAAACACAGTGGAATTAAAGTGTACATGTTTGAGTCATTGCTTCACTTGAAGAAAAGTAGACCACTCTGATAATCAGGGATCTATCGGAATGCTAGATCTTCCTCTCTATGACCTATTTCGATATAGCAGCTTTCAATGGGATTAAAGCAACTGATAGGTATAACCTACCTTTTTATAGGCTAGAGAGGGGACCTAGCAAACCCTAATTAACAGCGTGTCAACTGGGCCCTTCCCATTACGGGCTTCAATTAAATACAATTGCCTACACTTTGCTGCTCAACTAGGCTCGTTATCAATAGATTCCAATACCCTATTTAATCAGATCACTGTAGGGTTTATCAAATATTGGAATATCCATTAACCAGATTATTTAAAATAGAAAATCAATTAATTAATGTAAGCCCATATTATAGGAAATTTCCAACATTCTCCCGCTTGGGCTACATTAATTAACTTATTTTATTTTGAAAAAGATTTGAAAACGACACTATCGGGTTAATAACTGAAAATTTGTTTTTATGTGGCCACAACTTTAGAAAATAATATTCCAATAACGGCATCTCAATACCAATCCAATCCTATATAACCTCAGTATAGGACTATGGAGATCAATGTGTTAAGAAAATACCACAACACATGACCTTCCATAATCACATATAATAAGTATTATATTTTCATGGATCATGGGCCTAGTAGTGTAGTAAGAAATAGTGCCAACATGTGATCAAAATATACACTATTTCTTATCGGTCATTAATGCAATCTCTCAACGACATGAAACTGTATTAATGCAATTTCTAAACAATATGAAATTGCACAACTATGTCACAATCCAACATGAGATCTCATAATCGGTGACATCCAGTCATCTTTAAACTAAAATTTGTTTAAAGATACTGTTTTATACTTCCATTTCCCAGTCAACAGGAGAAAGGATAACAATATAATTAATAACAACAGTTATTAAAATAAATGCTTTAATAAACATCATAAAAGCATTATCAGTCTGCATATAACTATAATATCCAGAAATACAAATTATATAACTCCCACTAACAAAAGAAATCAAAAGAATCTAAGACACCCGTATTCTTTACATGTTCTTTAAACAAAATGGGTTGTAAGCCTTTTGTTAGAGGATCAGTCAACATGGACTCAGTTCTAATATTCTCAATCACAATGTCTCCCTTTTTGATCAAGTCCTTAACAGTATAATATCTGATCCAATTAACATTTCAACCGTGGCATTGTTGTTATTTATAGCAAAAGTAACTGTTTATCACACATAATGCAATAAGATCAATTATGGGCAATAAGTATATCAACAAAAATAATTAGTACATTATAAACTCCCCTTTGGGCAGAGTGTATAATGCACAATTATTTTTCACAGCATGAAGTTTATAAAGCAACAATAAGGAGAATTACATATAATTGTCAATGATCCATCCCCTTTGGGCAGACAAATCATTTAAATTATACATCTCCATGATATAGAGACGATAAAAGAGAATTACATATAATCTTCAAGGATCAATCCCCTTTGGGCAGACAAATCCTTTAAATTATATATATCTCCATTATCTCAACATAGAGGGGAATTACACATAACTCTAAAAAATTTATCCCCTTTAGGCAGATAAACCTTTTGAGTCACACATCCCCATCATTCATCTCTAATATATCAATATAGAGGGGAGTTACATATAACTTTAAAAAAATTATCCCCTTTGGGCAGATAAATCTTTTTGAGTCATACATCCCCATCTTTTAATTTTGGAATTTATCTTCATGCAATTTTCAAATTAATATACACAATAACTCCCTTTGGGCGAGTAATTGTATATACTAATTTTTATCAATAGGAAACTCCAAAAATTATGCCCAGAATTCATCAAATAGTATGAAGCACTTTACAACATGTGCTTCTAATGATCATATTGCACTTATCAAATAACAATTTTTGCCACAATTTTATGTGCCTATTTCAACAATTAAGCATGTAAGATTATTAAGTTAAACTAAAGCAGGAAAGTATAGATAATCTATACTAAATTAGGGAAAGTGGATATTGTTATCCTATCCCTCATACCCTATAATAAATTTCCATAAATTAAAAATTAGGCATATTAAAAAAAAATTGAAACAAAACAGGTGTCTCAGAGGACCCGAAACACATCCCCTGCACCATTCCGTATGCGTGGGGCTAGCGGCTCAATTGTGGATCTTTATCAATCTCCATGGTGCTTCAATAAATAAGATACTCTTGCACCCAATCAAAATCCAAGACTAATTAATTGAAGAAAAGAAAAAAAAAAACTAAATCGTCTATATCCAAGCTTCAAGAAATTATTGATCTTGTCTTGTAGCTTCAATCTACTGCTACTCATCTTCAAAAAATCAAACAATAATACATAATACTAGAACCTCTAGACCTAAAAAATCAGCAAGATACAATTGAAAAGAAGTATCTCTAGTTTCACCCCATCTAGAGGCTCTGCATTTGCATCGTCGAATTTGCATGTCCTTATAGTATTTACGAGATCAGCATCACATAAGCCCCAAACCAAATTCAATACATAAATATCCCATGAATATAATAATAAAATCCACATTTACGTGATAAAAAAAAAACTTAATTACATCAATACCAAGAAAATTCAGCCCGTTAATTCACCATGTTACACTCTTCTTAGCGACAAAGGAAAAAAAAAAACTTCTGAGCAAAGAAAAAAAAATTGACATTCAGAGAAACCATGACGAGTTCGCCGCAACAACGGCTTCTCATCCAAAAACACCGAATGTCAGCATCTAGCAGGGTCATTGCACCAAAACAAGAATGCGAAACATGCGTATAAGAGGCTATCAATAGCAAAGCAATCCAAATCCATACTCGTCTCCCTCCCATACCAACCATCCGAGAAAAACCAAATCGATTATCAAACCGATCACGCCAAAACAATCATGTCACTGAAGGAACGAACATAAAGCAATGGTTTTCCAAATTAAGATTTCGAAATCTAGAGAACGGAGAGGAAGATGGGGGCTTACTTTAATGCAACAAAAGGATGCTAAAACATATATATAACAATACCCATGCAACGATTTACAAGGAACATCAATCAATTGCAAGTAATTTGAAAATTTTAGAACTTTTTCATGTATAAACCCTAGAATTTCAAATTTAAAATTCTCAATTCTTAACGAAATTATACAAATTATATATGGTTGGAAAGATCTCGACATGTAGAACAAAAACCCTATGGTTTCAGGATCAATCAAGCAAAAAATCTACACGAAAAAATAATGCCCATATTCGGCTCAAAGAGGAGGATTTCGAATTTGTCCATAAAAAAAAATTTGGGTTCTACAATCATATATGATTGGCTCTGATACCACATGTAGAAAATTATTCTCATGAACAACTAATCAATCAAGAAAAACGGATCCATATATGATTGTAAAACACCGATATCAATAAACACAGCGGAATTAAAGCGTACATGTTTGAGCTATTGTTTCACTTGAAGAAAAGTAGACCACTCTGATAATCAGGGATCTATCGGAATGCCAGATCTTCCTCTCTATGACATATTTCGATATAGCAGCTTTTAATGGGATTAAAGCAACTGATAGGTATAACCTACCCTTTTATAGGCTAGAGAGGGGACCTAGCAAACCCTAATTAACAGCGTGTCAACTGGGCCCTTCCCATTACGGGCTTCAGTTAAACACAATTGCCTACACTTTGCTGCTTAACTAGTGCCGTTATCAATAGATTCCAATACCCTATTTAATCAGATCACTATAGGGTTTATCAAATATTGGAATATCCATTAACCCGATTATTTAAAATAGAAAATCAATTAATTAATGTAAGCCCATATTATAGGAAATTCCAATATAATACCCATTAAGTAATCTCCAGATAGTTGGTTGATACTACTACTTAGAAGCTTGCTTTAAACATTGCTCTCGCTTGCGTAAGCTTCCTTAGCTTCACTATATAAATCAAGAAAAAATTACACGTGAACCGACCAAATTCGTCCAAAAACATTCCGAGCACTCGCACCGAGAATGTGGGCTTCTTTCTTATTTAAATTAGAAAAAGAAAATATTCTATTCGTGTTTTGACTTCTCATGGATCCTTGATATACATAAACTAAGGGACAATAAATTACTCGAGAATCCAAATAACTTAATTATCTCCAAAAAGGAGCCTCTTAGTCAACCTTATTCCAACTCTTCTCTTTCCAACAATGATTATTTTTCTGAATTTGTTTTCAATTATCCGACTAATCTTTACAAGATTTGAATCCTTCGTCTTCCACACTGAATATTTACCAGTCTTCGTCTAATGTTTGACCTGTTTACGTTGCCAATCTAAGAACATAAACGTTGTAGCTTTGGCCAAACCAGTAACATAAACATTGCAAATCTCCTTAGAGAACTTACCGTGTCGTACATCCCTTAATCGCATCCCCTAAACCCTCCCAATTGATTCTCTTTGCCGTCTCGTTGGACCTTTTTCTAATTATCTTTATTGAGGGAATGGTATAGGTTATCTTCTCACAGTCAAACTCAACAAATGATAATCAGAAATATTAGGCTCAACAAATCTCATAAGATGGTAATTTCAATTGTGTCATCAAAAGATCCTAGAGTAAAGTGAATTCAGATTTAGGCTATGTTCGTTACGCGAAAAATAATTTTCAAGAAAACGTTTTTCCGAATTTTCTGGCGTTTTTTCAGGGAAAATGAATTCCTCAGGGAAAACATTTTCCATAAAAGGAAAAAAGTCTTATAAATTAAGGAAAATATTTTCCGCTTTTGAAAAGTGGAAAACATTTTTCTCACACCTCTACAAATCATCACTTCCTCCTCCTCCTCCTCCTCCTCCTTCTTCTTTTCTTATTTTATTCGAATTATTTTTTTTTAATTCTGATTTTTATTTTTTTTAAAAAAAATCTTTTTCTTTTATTTTTTTATTTTTCTTTTCTTTGTTTCCCATCTTCTTCTTCCTCGACCGATCGTTGGCTACGGTGACAGCTGGTGACTGGCCACAAGCGAGCCTCGAGCTCACCAACGAGCACGAGGCTCGCCACCTTTGACAAGCGTCAAGCTCAAGGCTCACTCATCTAGCAAGGCTCGAGGCCGGTGAGCGCGAGCTTGTAGACGGTGAGCCTCAAGCTCATCGAGCTCGGGCCTCGCCAACCACAAGCTCGCGCTTGCCAATCTGGTGAGCCTCAAGCTCACCATACTCGAGCCTTGCTAGATCGGCGAGCTCTAAGCTTACTGGCTTGAGCTTCGCCTGTGGCCGATTACCGGCCATTGCCATAGCCGATGATTGGCCAAGAAAGAAGAAGATGGAAAACAAAGAAAATAAAAATAAAAATGAAATAATTTAATAATCGATTGTTTAAAATAAAAATAATTAAAAATCAAATTTTAAAAAATAAAATAAATGAAAAAGAGTATATGGAGGAAAAGATTTTCTTTAGCAAAAAATGTTTTCTACTTCATTTTCAAGTTTTATCCAAACACCAAAAAATAATTATATTTTCCTGAAAAATAGCTTCTTGGAAAATATTTTTCCACAAATGTCACATTTTATGCAAAATGAACCGAGCATTGTAATCACTTCTATCCCTATGGGCTAGGGCCTGCAATGTAATACTTGCATGGGCTAGAAGAAAGGGTGCAACACTGAAAAGCCAACATGAACCTTTCTTTTCATTTCTTCAATTTCAAAAACCGATACTGATATGACTCACTTGTTCACATACCTTATTCATTTTGCGAGGTTATTTTATAAATTAATTTCGTACAATCATTCTTGTCAAATTACAAGCTCATAAATTATGGATATGAAGTTCAACGCCCCCAAGGTAATTTTATTGTTGATAAGTTATATAAGGTAATACCCTCATTCGTATTATTATTTTCTTATGCATCTCAGTTTAACTATAGGAACTAACCTAGAGCACAGTCCCCTTCCAAGTAAACTCCGAATAGTTAATAATACTTCTTAAAAATAGCATTAAACATTGCTCATGCTTGTGTAAACTCCATTAACTTCACTAATTAAATCAAAGAAAATGACACGTGAGCAGACAAAATTTGGGCTCAAAACATTCTACGCACCCGCACCGAATACCGAAATAGTGGATAAACAAAGGAAAAGAGAAATAATATTTTAGTATGGGGCTCTAGCTTGTCGTGGGATCATTAGTCGTGGTAAAACTTTTTGCTTTACTCGAATTGATAGATCCGGTGCATGTCACCCATTGAATCATGTTGATTTACATGAGGCTCATAAGATCATTGGGCCAACTTCTCTCCACAGAGCTTACACTGTCAACTTAACTAACGAAAAATACCGACATGGCATTTTTAAATTAATTTCTCTCTTCTATGTCGTATTTTTATTATTATTATTATTATTATTATTATTATTATTATTATTATTATTATTATTATTATTATTATTATTATATTCAAAATTAGTTTTAAAAACCAGAAAAGAAAAGGTAATTTTTTTATAAAAAAAAACTGAAAGTAGAGAAAGAGAGGGGTAGAAGGGGCAATTCACTAGGGAGTTGCTACCGCCGCCACCACCCATCACCGAAGGGGCCAACGACGAGGGTGGCTAGCCTTTGCTAGGCCAAGGCAAGGCCTCACTAGCCTTAGGTGAGGGCTGACAACCCTCACTAAGTTCAGGCTCGGGCGCCTCGATTTGGGTGATGCCAACCCTCACTTAGGGCCGGCAACCATCGCACACCCTAGGTGAGGTGTCATCGGCCCCAAGCAAGGGCTACAACCCTCTTTAGGCTCAGGTGAGGCCTCATTAGCTATTGCCTGGGATTAGCGAGGCTCGCTCAGATCTAGACTAGCCCAGCCTCTACCTAGGGAAAGCAAGCCTCACTAGCCCTGAGTAAGGCCTTGCCAACCCTGAGTGAAGGTCGGCAACCATTGTTGGGCTCGAACGAGCACCGGCGACACCTCACCCAAGCAAGCAATGGTTGCTAGCCTTAGGGAAGGGCCGGTGATGCCCAAATCTATACGCCTTCGCCTAAGCCTGGCAAGGGTTGCTGGCCCTTGCTTGAGGCCGAGCAAGGGTTGGCCACCCTTACCTTCAGCAGCCCCTCCAGCGATGAGCGGTGATAGTGCCAGGGCAATGATGCCCTACCAGCCAACTACCCCTCTAGCCTTTCTCTTTCTTTATTTTTAGTTTTTTTTAATAACGTTTCTTTTTTGGTTTTTAAAAATAATTTAAATAATAATATTTGCATAGTATAATAATAATAATAATTTGTCACATATGAGAGAGAAATTAATTTTAAAATGCCACATCAACATTTTCCGTTACTTAAGTTAATAGTTTTAAAAAAAGAGCTCGATTGCATAAATGTCTAGAACTTGATTGTACTTTTCGTAAGTTTTAGGACTCAATTATACTTTCGCGATAAGTTTTAGGACTTTTAGTAAACTTATCCCCTAATTAAATATATGAGAGTCCCCTGAATAAAATCTAGAAATTCCCTTGTTTGTAACTTACAGATTCGGCACCATATTGAGGCTTGCGCTCAGCCCAACCACTTCGGCCCAATGTCAGAGGTCTTTGTTAGTACCGCCGGCCAGGGAAAAAGGATTTTAGGTGCTCTCACTAGTCATAAAGCAATATTCTCATGCACACATTCAATCATCAATTGCTAAAATGCTACGCGTTCGGAAATTCATGTTTTCTTTCGAATCATCATTGCGATCATTGCCCAAAAAATTCCTGCGATCCCCAATCGTGGTCGTGGATTTCAGGTTTTTTTAGGCCCAAAATCCACTATTTGCATGGCTCATGTCCTAGCCACAAGGCCACAACTTCACCGCCCTCTTGCCATCCATTTGGGCCACGGTATCAAGCAAACCCATCGAATTAGAGGAATAGTCAAAAGTGACGATGGCAATGGAACCCTCAAACACGTTTTCCCGCTTCTGCGCCTCCCAGAAACTTCCTCTACACCTTCGCTCCCGGGCCCAAACACCCACCAAACCCCTTTCCCCTCTTCCTGGGCGTGGCGTGTACTACGCTTGATCAACTCACCTCCCTATTGTCACCTTCATGTGCACAAGCCCATGGACTTATCTGGTGCGAAACTCATCGACTTACTCTTATGTACCATCTTCTGTTTGCACGGCATGAAGAACGAATTCAAGATTGTATTATTAGAGCATTTGGGGTAGCGTAAATCATGACTCTGCAAAATGTCTAATGATTTCGTAATAGAGAGATCCAAAAGAGAGTCCATAATTTGAGCCAATGGACAATCAATTTAGATTCACCTTCATTCGAAAGTTTAAGCCACGGAGTTAAAGTTGATGACCGTTTAGAAATCATCAATTGCTTCTTTCAACTCTAGACATTCAATGTGAGAGGTCCTTTCGTATGTAAGCCGACGCTTGTGTTGACTTTTTAGCCAAAAGAGAAGGTGCTGCAGACGAAGGCGACCCGTCTGTGTGAACTCCCTTAAAACGTCTAGGTCCACTCGTCTTGGCCGATTGCTTCGGTGTGGTCCTCTATCGTACCTAGAAGTCCATCTATTATATGCTGTCAACACGTGCTCATTTGGATGTCGCAAGATCCATTCGGAGCGTTATGAATCTAAGACACAAACCTTTCGAGAAAATTGACATCTATTTCCTTATCAAAGCTCGTGGGCGGACAGTGATTGTGCGGAGGAGGCATCCTTGAAGGTTCGCGGGAATGTCGTCTGAACTTTTATTTTTAACCAAGTCATCAACGGGAGACCTATACAAGGAAAAAATTGTATGAGATGAAAAAGATTAGTCACACCAAGATATAATGAAATCGATATCCAGGATATCGTAACCTACATAATTAAAAAAAAAAATTATGTTGGAACAATTTACATCACAACCTTTCTCATACATGATATCTGTCAACAGGACGATTTACGTGTTTTCACAAAATGTGAACCAAAAGTTCAAATACCTAGTGTCACAACTTAAAAAATGAAAAAGAAAAATTACCTGGTCGCCTAATTTTTGAATTAGTAAATTAGTTCAGTATATCTCAAATGATTCTAAAAGAAAGTCCGTCAACAGAAACGGCAAATAAAGAAGCTGCCGATGGTGAATCGCGAGCTGCTCGCCTAAGCAACATGATTCTTCGCGGTTCGCACCGCCTCTTTTTCCCAGTTGCCGGTCGCTGCTGCTTTCTTCCTTGTGCGCACCACCTCTTTTTCCATGTCAAATTTCACATCAATCCTACTCAACGTCGAGATTGGGTCTTTTCATGTTGGACCCCTTGCCAGTGCGCGTTGAAAACTCGGGCATGTTTACAAGCACTCGTAACATATTTTGTGAAGCCGTTTACCAAGTTAAGAAACAAGATCTACAGAAGGAAACATTAAAAAATAAAAAAGACTTAAGACTTTGGGAACTGTCCGGTGCTTTTCCTTTATTTTCGATCGGACGATGTCGACGAAATTAGGATGGATCACCAATCACTGTGGCAGCTCGGAATCATTTTGCTAGGGTTTAGGAATCAGACAAGTTGTCTCCTCGATCCACCCTTTGGATTCAGATCAATCAGAGGGCACATATGACAGAGAGAGAGAGAGATTCTTGATTCATGTTCTTCGTATACATGCAGGAGTGATGTACGTTCCCGGAAGGTTCATCCTCCTCTCGAATCCCTGACTCTGACACCCTCCCCATGACTTCTTCCATTTTATTTTAAATTCTGATAAGTCGTGTATATTCACATTTGATGACTCATGTAGTATGTGCATTTGGTTTTCAAGTTGATTCATATTCATACAAAAAAGGGGAACCCTAGTTTAGTTTTTAAAATTGATAGGTGATGTACCCTAAATTTTTGTTTGATATGACCCACTTATTCACTTTTATTAATTTTGTCGGGCCGTTTTGTATGTTAATTGTGTGTAATCGTTCTTCTCATAGTACAATCTTATACAATATGGATATGAAGTTCAACACCTGCATAATAATTTTGTTGTTGATATAAGTTTTATACCCTCATTTAATTTTATTATTTCCTTTTGGATCTCAGTTTATCTATGAGAGCTGATCTGCACCACATTCTCCTTCCATGTAAACTCTAGATAGTTGATGCCGCTTCTAAAAAACATGCATTAAACATTGGTCCCGCTGGTTTAAGCTTCCTTAGCTTCACTAATTAAATCAAAGAAAAATGACATGTGAGCCGACAAAATTGGCCCCAAAATATTCCCCCCACATGCAGCGAAATAGTGGGTCATTCAAGTTAAAGAGAAATAATGTTTTATTCTAGGGTTTTTGACTTCTCATGCGGTCCCCCATTGAGGGGAAATGATTAGCTGTAGCCGGACCATACAAGTCTAGTGCATCAGTGCATGTCATTGGTTGGACATGTGGACCCCACGTGGGGCCGACAAGATCATTAGGCTAACTAAACTCGCTATAACATATCAAGCTTACCATTTTGCACTGAAACTGTACTGGCTTGAACGGTTGGGTCACTAGGGTCACGAATAGCTTTTCTTTTTTTACCAATCAAAGCATTTTTTTTTCTCTGCGCAAGTTACCCCGAGCATAGTGTACTTTTGTACCTTTCGTGATAAACCTTCCCCAAAGGTGGTTAATAAATGTAGCAGAATTTACCAGGATCAATTTTCTTTTTTAGGGGGTCGATTATAATCAATTTTGTACTCCTCCTCCATCCAAAAGTAACTTCTAAAACACGACATGCCCACATCTCTCGATTTCTCGTATAGTACCTACCCAATTGAAACTGAAAATATGGCCACAACCAAGGTGAAAAAGCAGGAATGAACCAAATGAGTTGGCCGTATCATCGCCAATTTTAGGACACGACGCATAACTAAAGTTGCGAAAGATTGAAAACAAGTAGCAGAGGATGTCAGATGACAACAAACATCAGACAAATAAAATAACACAGCGATTTCCCCGTGCGAAACAACTACAAAAGCAGAACACTACACAGAATTCAGGTGTCCGAACGCAACTACCGATCAAGGCTACCAAGCGGTCTAGGCGAAGATGACAGGGGCGACTTGTGATGTGGGGATGCACCTGGCGTTGCGGCCGAGAAGAAAGCCGAGGATTTTAGCGACGAGGGCTCTAAAGCTTCGGAACAAGCAGGCAAATATGAGACGCTTCACACGTCCACGTCCGCGCCTAGGAGGATGAAGAACCAGCACTTGACTCTTCACCGCTAATTCCTTCTCTTTCATAGCTTCCTGGATGGCAGCCATGGCGCTTTCTTTCCCGTGCTTTTTAGAGAGAGAGAGAGAGAGAGAGAGAGAGAGATGAGGGTGGGTCTTGCTTGGGTGGGGACGTTTCATTTTGTATGTTCTAGGGTTAGTCCATCGGGCAATTTGGCGGGCGGATAGTGACTGTGGAGGAGGCTTCCTTGAAGGTTCGTGCGAATGCATTCGATGCTTCTATAGAACCAAGTCGGCAACGGAAGACCAATAGAAGGACAAAAAAATGCGCAAGATGGAAAACATTAGTGACGCCAGATATAACGAAATCGATGTCCAGAATATCATCACCTACATAAACAAAATAATGTAAGGATGATTTGCATCGTGGCCTCTCTCTTACTCGATGTCCCCAGATGGGGCGATTTTCGCGCTTTCACCAAAATATATATATCTGAACCAGAAGTTCGAATACCTCGTGTCACGACCAAAAAGGGAAAAAAAAATTATCCGCTCCCTAGTTGCTTAATTTATCAATAAGTAAATCAGTCCGGTATAATCTCAAATTATTCTGAAAGAAAGTCGGTCAACGGAAACGCCAAATAAAGAAGTCGTCGATGGAGAATCACGAGCCGCTCGCCCGAGTAAAATGATTCTTCGCGGTTCGCACCGCTTCTTTTTCCTAGTTGCCGGTCGCTGCTGCTTTCTTCCTTGTGCGCACCGCCTCTTTCTCCACGTCAAATTTTACATCAATCCTACTCGACATCGAAACTGAGTCTTTTCATGGTGGACCCCATGCCAATGCGCGTTGAAAACTCGAGCATGTTTTTGTTTTTTTTTGGGAACTGGAGGAACCACTTTGGCCGGCAGCCGCCACGTAAACCCCCAGGTGTCGATAGCAGGGAAACCACCACCCGGCGAAACGTGATCCACGGAAGGAAACATTAAAAAATCAAAAAGACTTAGATCCGGGTTTGATTTGGGAACTGTCGGGTCCTTTTCCTTTATTCTCAATCAGACGACATTGACAAAAATGGCCAAGGACTTTTTTGGCACTTTTCCCCCCACTTGTTTGCTTACCTTATTGATTTTGTCAGGCTATTTTATAAATAAATTTTGTGTAATTATTCTTGTCACGGTACAATCTTATAGAATATGGATACATAGATCAACACCCGCATAGTATATTTATTGTTGATATTAAGTTTTATAAGTCACTACCCTAATTTTATTTTATTATTTCCTTTTGGATCTCAGTTTAACTATAGGACCTAACCCGCAGCACATTTCCCTTCTAAGTAAACTCCAGATAATCGATGCTACTTCTAAAAAAACATGCATTAAACATTGCTCCCGCTGGTTTAAGCTTCCTTTGCTCCGCTAATAAAACCAAATTAAAATGACACGTGAGCTGAAAAAATTGGCCCCAAAACATTCCACCCACATGCACCAAAATAGTGTGTCGTTCATGTTAAAGAGGAATAATGTTTTATTTTAGGGTTTTTGACTTTTCATGCCGTCCCCCATTGAGGGGAAATGATTAGCTGCAGTTGGACCATACAAGTCTAGTGCATGTCATTCGTTGGACATGTGGACCCCACACGAGGCCCACAAGATCATTGGGCTAATTGCACTCGCGATAACATATTAAGCTTACCATTTTGCACTTAGACCATACTGGTTTGAACGGTTGGGTTACTAGGGCCACAAATGACTTTTCATTTATTACCAATCAATGCATTTTATTTTTTTTATCTCTGCGAAAGTTACCACGAGAATAGTTTACCTTTATAGCTTTCGTGATACCTTCCCCAAAAGCGGTTAATTAATGTAGCAGAATCTACCGGGATCAATTTTCTTTTTTGGGGGGTCGATGATAATCAGTCTCCTCCTCTTCCTCCAGCCAAAAGTAAGTTCTAAAGCATGACATGCCTACGTCTCTCGGTTTCTCGTCTATTACCTACCCAATTGGAACTGAAATGATTAACGCGTGTCCACATGGTCTTTTCCCTATACTAAATGTCAAAGATCGATGCTGATTGCGAACGGATACAAACAAAAACATGGCCACTTGAAAGCTGAAAAAGGCAAATACCCTTCTGCAAAGACCGAAAAATACATAATATTCATCTTTTTCTTTTGTACAGGAATTGAAAATCGAGCCTGCGGTACCGTAGAATGACGCGGCTTCCAAAGCGGCAAGTTTAGGACACGACGTATGTACTATGTACAGCTGAAGCACCAAAAGACGGAAAACAAGCGGCAGAAGATGTCGGCCAAGAAAGCGGATCATCGGACGGAAAAGACGGAGCCATTTTCCCGCCGAAAACTACTACAAAAGCAGAAAACGACAACAGAACTCAGGAAACGAACTCAACTACCCATCAACACTATCGAGCGGTCTAGGATGACTTCTTCCTGCAACCCCAACGAGGAAGCGAAGACAAGGGAGGTGTCTTGTCATTTAACGTGAGGGTGCACGTCGCGGAAGGGCTAAGAAGAAAGCCGGAGGTTTGACCGACGAGGGCTTTGAAGCTTCGGAACAAAGAGGTGAACACGAGACGCTTTATGCGTCCACGCCGGGGAGGACAAAGAGGCGGCTCCTGTCTCTTCACTGCTGATTCCTTCTCTTTCATGGCTTCCTGCATGGAAGCCGTCAGGCTTTCTTTGTCGTGCTTTTAAGAGAGAGAGAGAGAGAGAGATGAGGCCTGTTCTAGGTTGGGTGGGGAGATGGGGGTATTTATGTAGAATTTGTCTTTGGGCAAGATGGGGTTGACTCCGTTTTGGTGGAGGTTTCCTTGAAGGTTCCTCAGACTAAGATACGGTTTTTCGATTAAGTCGAGGACGGGAAGACCCGTGTTAAGACTTAAAATGACAATTTATCCCCTCCCCGTTCACTTTGATTATCGATTAGGAGAAGGCCATCGACCGAAACACCGATAGAAGTCGTCGCTGGAGATTAACGGACCTGCTCACCTGGGTGCAAATCATTCCTAGTTGTTATTTGTTGGCTATTTCGCAGTTCTTTCTTGTTAAACTAGAACTACGTATTAGGTAGTACGACTCTGTAGACAACTCTAACTTGTTTTGTGGAAAAATACTAGGCACCCAGGGGATGTAATCTTTCTTTCACTCATCCTATATCTAACACCGTCCATCATCAAGACCGGTAGTATTACTTTGGATACACATCGGATACATAGGCTGTGTAACTCTTCCGATACCATTGAGATGATGGATGCTTTATTTTTTAACATATAACTGACTGTTCAACTTAATGGTGAGGAACGTGGAATATATAGAAAAAAAAAAGTTACACGGGCAATGTTAACTCTAAGCCTTACAATGAGCCCTAATATTAAACCAATTGCCGGGTCTAGACCATAATGGCCCAGACAGCTTAGCTTTTCTCATGTGCATGTCAACTTTCAATAAATCCTACTCCTCTTAAGATTTAGAATTGGTTTTTATGGTCGATCCTTGCCAATACTCAGACAATTTTAATAGCATGGCATTAAAGCATTCCCAACATGCTATATGAAATGATTTTGCAAGCTAAGAAAATATTGTACAATCTAACTATTCAGGAGAAAAAGTTGACGCATAGAAGATTAGATACTTTCCACAATTGATAAATGAAAGCCAAAGTCATTATCCTCAACAGTTATCTATCATTCTCCCTCCTCTGTCAATATCAAAAGAAAATGAGAAAAAGCATACCAAAATCTGGAAGATTAGACCTGGATTTGGCTTGGGAACAATGAGGTCCTTTTCCTTTACTGTCAATGAGACTAAATTGACAGAATTCATTTATTCTTTTGAGTGTAACTAGACTAAGAGTATATGGCAAAATATCATTGCACATAATAGTATTTGGCGTTCTTCAAGAAGATGAGATTTTGAACTTCATTGGATGATATACAAAGGGCAAGAATTTAGAAGCATGACTCCTAAAGTTATCCTTCTTAGTAACCATGTATTGTATTTGGATAGAGTGCAATCATAGAAATTTCCAAAATACGTCAATTGAGATGCATCTTCTTTTGGCTAGAATACGTAATATTGTCAGAGGTAGGGCTTCACTTTTTCATAATTGTAGACCCTCCCAAGCAAATATTTTGTCAGTAACTATATGGAGGCTTCCCACCTCCATATTCTTGCATAATTAGCAGTGTTTGTAATGTTGGGATGCTTTTGAGTCTCTTTACTTCTTCAAATTAATGACATTTACATACTTATACCCAAAGAATAGAAATAAATGAGATGACGTTGACAAAAAGGTCCAAGGATCACCCATCAACATGTGCTGGCTAATCTACCTCTTGTCGTGATGAGTTGATGTTCTGGATACACACGCAGCGGTGCGGGAGGCCGAAGGTTCCTTAAAGATCCTAAAGCGGACTTGCACTCCACGGCGTCAGTCAATGCTTCTTCGTCCACCCCCCCCCCCCATCAGCTCAGAATACGTCGCTTGAACCTTCGCACGACTTCCCTCTGTTTTATTCTAATAAGTCATCAGCACCCGTATTTAGTAACTCGTGTTTCATATTTATTGTGCGTTTGCTTCTCACATAAGAAATTGAAAAAAACTGACTTATAATTTGTGGAAATTGATCTGTGATGTCTCGTGGGGATATTTTGTTTGATATGACTCTCTTGTTCACATGCTTATTGACTTTGTCGGGTCACTTCATGAATTAATCTCGTAAATCTTTTTTAACTCTTGTGCCCTTGCACTTGATCTTCGTATCATGGGTATGAAGTTGAACGCCCCCTTTAGTAATCTTATAGTGGATACAAATTCAATAATTTAATACCCATTAAGTAAACTCCAGATAGTTGGTTGATACTACTTCTTAGAAGCTTGCTTTAAACATTGCTCTCGCTTGCGTAAGCTTCCTTAGCTTCACTATTTAAATCAAGAAAAAATGACACGTGAGCCGACCAAATTCGTCCAAAAACACTCCGAGCACTCGCACCGAGAATGTGGGCTTCTTTCTTATTTAAATTAGAAAAAATATAATATTCTATTGGTGTTTTGACTTCTCATGGATCCTTGATATACATAAACTAAGGGACAATAAATTACTCGAGAGTCCAAATTACCTCTTAGTCAAGCTTATTTCAACTCTTCTTTTTCCAAAGTAATTACTTTTTTTGAAATTTATTTCAAGTATCTGACTTATCTTTACAAGGTTTGAATCCTTCGTCTAGACACTGAATATTTACCAATCTTCATCTAATGTATGACCTGTTTACGTTGTCAATCTAAGAATGTAAACATTGTAATTTTGGCCAAACCAGTAACATAAACATTACAAATCTCGTTAGAGAACTTACTGTCGTACATCCCTTTCATCCCCTAAACCCTCCCAATTGATTCTCTTTGCCGTCTCGTTGGACCTTTTTCTAATTATCTTGATTGAGGAAATGAT
Organism: Eucalyptus pauciflora; assembly: GCA_007663325.1. NCBI lineage: Eukaryota > Viridiplantae > Streptophyta > Magnoliopsida > Myrtales > Myrtaceae > Eucalyptus > Eucalyptus pauciflora. Next base: position 683,504 of record VMYD01000377.1, on the reverse strand, counting down.
AGAGGTTTTCTTCTCACAGTCAAACTCAATAAACGATAATCAGAAATATTAGGCTCAACAAATCTCATAAGATGGTAATTTCAATTGTGTCGTCTTTGCTCTCAAAAAAAAAAAAAAAAATTGTGTCTTCAAAAGATCCTAGACTGAAGTGAATTCAGATTCAGGAATCACTTCTATTCCTATGGGCTAGGGCCTGTAAAGGATGGACTAGAAGAAAGCGTGCAACACTAAAAAGCCCAACCAAGCCCAACATGAACCTTTCTTTTCATTTCTTCAATTTCAAAAACTGATTTGGTTTTTGAAATTGATATTGGATGTTCCCCGATGTTGGTCTGATATGACCCACTTGTTCACATTCCTTATTCATTTTGCCAGGCTATTTTATAAGTCGTACAATCTTTCTTGTCTAATTCAAGCTCATAAATTGTGGATATGAAGTTCAACGCCCTCATAGTAATTTTATTGTTGATATAAGTTATATAAGTTAATACCATTATTCGTATTATTATTTTCTTATGGGTCTCAGTTTAACTATAGGAACTAACCTGCAGCATAGTCCCCTTCCAAGTAAGCTCCGGATAGTTGTTAGTACTTCTTAAAAATATGCATTAAACATTGCTCCTGCTTGTGTGAACTTCATTAGCTTCACTAATTAAATCAAAGAAAATGACACGTCAGCTGACAAAATTGGGCTCAAAACATTTTACACACCCGCACCGAATACCGAAATAGTGGATAAACGAAGTAAAAGAGAAATAACATTTTAATTTGGGGCTTGGCTTCTCATGAGATCATTAGTTGTGGTAAAACTTTTTGCTTTACTCAAATTATATAGATCCAGTACATGTCATCCGTTGAATCATTTAGATTTACATAAAGGCTTATAAGATCATTGGGCTAACTAAGCCTGCAATAACATTTCAAGCCCACTAAATTTGCACGTGCAATAGCTTGAATAGTCTAGTTGCTTTGGTCACGAATAGCTCTAATTATTCTTACCAACCGATACATTTTTTTTTAATCTTTGGAAAAGTCAACCGAGTCCAATTATACCTTTGCCCCTTCTAAGGGTGCATTTGGAAAGGCTTTTGGGGAAAATCTTTGAGGAAATGCAAAGGCCCTCGAGTAAAAGATATTTTCCAAAATGCAAGTTGTGTTTGGTAAATTGTATTGTAAAACTCCTTTATGAAGAAGTTTTGAGTAAAATAGTGTTTGGAAAAAAGAAGAGTTGTCACCAGTGAGGAGCAAGCGGTCCAATGAAGGGCGGATGATCTGACGCAAGATGCAAGCCGTTCGACGAGGGTCGCGGCGACCAAATCTGTGACCAGATGGGTCACGCAAAGGTTGCGACCTCCACGGAGGACGCCCGAAGGTCGCAGCCGGCAATCAGGTCGCAGCCGGCGACCCATCTGGTTGCGTGCGAAGGTCGCGGCCGACGACCACATTTGGTCGCAACCAGATGGGTCGCGCGAAGGTTGCGACCTACGTGGAGGTTGCCTAAAGCATGGCTGGCAACGCAGATCTGGTCGCTACCAGATCTGCGTCACAACCTTCGCAAAGGTTGCGGTCGGCGACCCATCTAGTTGCAACGCAAAGGTTGCGACCAGATGGGTCGCGTGAAGGTCGCAACCTCTGCGGAGGTCGCTCGAAGCACGGCCGGCGACGCAGATCTGGTTGCTACCAAATTTGCGTCGCGACCTCCACGAAGGTCACCTGAAGGTCGCGGCCGGCGACTAGATCTGCGACCAAATGGGTCGTAGTCGCGACGACCTCTCGAGTGGGGTCACGCGACCCTCGCCGAAGGGTCGCACGGCCGTAGTGGAGGTTGTGGCGCGGCAAGTCGGCGTGGCGGGCACGATGGTCGCCGGCGAGTGTGTGCCTTCGTCGGCAACCGCTCATGAAGAAGAAAGAAGAAGAATATGAACAGTCAGGGTAAAAACGGAAAAACGAAAAATCAACGAGGACAATTTGGGAAGAAATTTTTTTATTTAGGCTCAGCTCTCAGCATGCCGAGAGGCTAAAAGCCCAAGGTAGCCCCCCACCTGCCTTAGGCTTTCAGCCTTGGGAAGGCTTGGCATTCCCCAAATCGGGTTTGAAAATTTCTACCAAACACCCACAAATTAGCCCAAGGAGCTTTGGGGGTTCAAAGTGGATTCCAAATGCCACTCCCAAACGCACCCTAAGCAACATCAACCGCACAAGGATATAAACTTTCCCTATAGGTGATGAATTAATGTAGTAGAATTTATCAGAATCGATTTTTCTTGTTTCTTTTTTCTTTTTTTCTTTTTTTTTTAGGGATTTGGGCATGGTTTTAAGTTAGAATATGATACTTGAGAATTGGACCAGTGGGAACCTATCTAGTTTCAGGTTCCAAGATATGCAAGATAGGTTTCATGTTTTGAAAATTAAGAAATCCTTTTTAATTGATAGGTTTCAAGTAATAGGTTGGAACTTGAAACCTGCTAGGACCTAAAATAAGTTTTTGTATTTTTCTTGATTTAGGTGTTGCTCAATCTTGTAGTATTCCATAACGTTCAATGATGAGTGTATAATCTTAAACTACTAGTCTAAGCTTCCATTTTATGGTAAATGAATTGTAGCAACAACTCGAGTTTATTAAAAGTAATAATCCCCTACAATTTTTCAATTAATAATAAATGTGAAACTTAGGGACCCTAGAACTAACCCTAAAACTTATGATAAGATAGGTTTTAGGTTTCAAGATAAATAGGATATGTTCCAAGTTCCAAAAAATGAAAAATCTATTTTAATGGATAGGTTTCAAATAGAACCTTTACGAAATCTAGAAAATAAAATCTAGAATCATTCACTCCTAGTTAGTGATGATCAATCTCGTCGTCCTCATCCATCCAAGAATAAGTTCTGAAGTGGGACATGCCTACATCTATTGGTTTCTCGTCTAGTACCCAATTGGAATTGAAATGATTAATGCGTGTCCACGTGATGGTTTCTTATCCTTTTTTTCCTGTGATAAACCGTGAAAAATTGATGCAGATTGGGAATGATACAAACAAAAATATGGCCACTTGAAAGCTGATAAAGCAAATACCCTGCCCAAAAGACCGAACAAGATACGTATTATTCATCTTTTTCTTATGTATCGAGCCTGTGGTACCATAGGATGACGTGGCTTTCCAAGATGGATTCCCTTCTTTGTAATGTACGGATTCGGCCCCTCCCATATCGATGCTTGCGGTCAGCCCAACCGCTTCGGCCGAATGTCAGTGGCCTTCTAGTACCGCGGCCGGCGTAAAATATTTTAGGTTCTATCGTAAGTCATAAAGCAAATTTCTCATCAACGCATTCAATCATCAAAAGCTAAAATGCTATATATTCAGAATTTTCTTTCAAATCACCTTTGCGATCATCGCCCAAAAAATTCCTGGGGTCCGCGATCGTCGCCGTGGATCTCAGGTTTGTAGGCCCAAAATCGACAATTTGCATGGCTCATGTCCTAGCAACAAGGCCACAACTTTACTGCCCTCTTGCCAACTAGAGTCTATTTTGGACCAAAGTACTTCAATGGTGCTCAAATCCATTTGGGCCACGTTATTAAGCAAACCCGTCGAATTAGAGGAATAGTCAAAAGGGACGGAAGAGATCGATAAGTAACTTAACGTGCCATCGGCGTTGGCGTTGAACCCTCAAACACGTTCTTCCGCTTACACCGTTCCCCAGAAACTTCCTGTACACCGTCGTTCCCGGGCCTGAAACTCCCACCAAAACCCCTTCCCCTCCTCTTGGGCATGGCGTGTGCTACGTTTCATCAACTCATCTCTGTTACCCTCACCTTCATGTGCACAAGACGAATGACTTCTCTGGTGCGAACTCATGGACTTACTCTCATGTACCATCTTCCTTGTCACATGAAATGAAGAACGAATTTAAGATTATATTATTAGAGCATCCCGGGTTGTGCAAATCATAACTCCGCGAAAGTCTAATGACTTCATAGTAGAGAGATCTGAGGGGGAGTTCCTAAGTTGAGCCAGTCGACAATCGATTTGGATTCACCTTCACTCGAAAGTTTTAATGACCGGTTATACATTATCAATTGCTTCTTTCAACTCTTGACATTTAATATGAGAGGTCTTTCTTTCGTAAGTCGACGCTTGTATTGAATTTTTAGCCCACAGATGCGGTGTTTGACGCGGCCATCTATATGAACTCCTTCCAAAAGGTATACGTCCACTCATCTTGGCTGATTGCTTCGGTGTGGTTCTCTATCGTACCTAGGAGTCCGCCTATTATATGCTGTCAATACGAGTTCATTTCATTGTCGCAAGATCCATACAAAGCGTTATGAATCTAAGACACATACCTTTCGAGAAAATTGACACATATTTCCTTGTCAAAGCTCATTGTCATTCTTTCTTATGAAAGACAAAATATGAACATAAATCAGCCTACAGATTTAGACATAACACGCCAACCAAGTCAACTCGGGCTTTTAGTCTAAAACACTAATTCAAGGGAACATAATTGGCTACACCCCGATTGAATCATATAGATCAGTGCATGTCATACATTTGACCCATATGGATTTGCTCATAAATGATCACCAGACCCTTGAGGATAGTCAACCAAGTCCAGTCATATGATATGACCAACATTCAGTATGTTTCTACCTTTCAAGTAACATCGACTGGACAAAGGAAGTAAATTTTCCCCATTTGTCATTGATTAATGTTGCAGAGGAGTAAAGATAATCAATCTTGTCGCTTTCCTCCCTCCAAAATTGGAATTACAAATAAATGATACTTGTCCACATGATGATTCCGGTCCTTAGAAAACTGAAAAAGCATGAACGAAAGTATATATATTGCATATAATTGATCTTCTTCTTATGTACAGCAAATGAACATAGGACGAAGTCACTTTCCCAAATGGGTCGCAGCCACATCACCGAGAATTTTAGGACGGGACGTGTAAACGAACCGGGGAAAGATTGAAAACTAGTATTGGAAGTTGTCGGATGTCATAACACAACATCAGACGAAAAACACAGCCAATTTCCCGCGCCACATTACCACTACAAAAGCATAAAACAACACAGAACTCCGGAACCGAACACGGCTACCCATCAATGCCATCGTGCGGTCTAGGCGAAGACGAGAGCGGTGACTTGTGATGCGGAGTGTATGTTGCAGTGCGGTGGAGAAGAAAGCCGGAGATTTTAGCGGCGAGGGCTTTACAGCTTCGGAACAAGCAGGCACATATGAGACGCTTCACGCGTCCACGTCCGTGCATGGGAGGATGACGAAGCAGCTCTCGACTCTTCACCACTAATTCCTTCTCCTTCGTAGCTTCCTGCATGGCAGCCATCGCGCTTCCTTTCCCGTGCCTTTTAGATAGATAGAGAGAGAGAGAGATGAGGCTTGGTCTCTGCTTGGGTGGGAGAGATGTGACTATTTATATGTTTTAGGGTTAGTCCTTCGGACGGTTTGGCGGGCGGACAGTCATCGTGGGGAGGAGGGGCTTCCTTGAAGGTTCGCGCGGATTCATTCGATGCATTCATTTAACGAAGTCGTCAACGGAATACCGACAGAAGGAAAAAAAAAAATTGCACAAGATGGAAAAGTTCAGTGAAGCCAGACATATTAAAATCGATAACCAAAAAATCGCGACCTATATAAATAAAATAATGTTACAGCAATTCACATCACAGCTTTTCCTGAACTTTGAGGTACGTGGACGAAGCGATTTACGTGTTCTCAACAAAAATCCGATCTACACGATTCGTTTAGCAAACACCAATGGACGAGTTTTCGATGGAGATTCAGGGGCTGCTCTTCGGAGTTCGCACCGCCTCTTTTTCCTATCTCTCACGGCAAATGAAACATTTTTCAAGATTAGAGACCTGCTCTTTCATGGTGGACCCTCGCCAATGCGCGTAGAAAACTTGGGTGTTTTTGAAAGAACGGGAGCACCGAAATGGTAGGTTATTTAAGTAAAAAAGAAATGATATTTTGTGCTGAAGTTTTTGGCTTTCCATGGAATTCCCAAGCGGGGAAAATTATTAGCAATACCTGGACCATATAAATCCAGTGCGTGTCATCTATTTAATCATGTGGACCCCACATGATCATGGACCAACTGAACTTACAATAACATTTCAAACCTATTAATCTACACGTAAGATACACTTGCTTGAACGATTAGACCGCTAAGGTCAAGAAAAGTTCAAGTAATTATTGCTGGTCGATGCAATTTTTATTTTCAATCCGAAAGCCAATCATGTCCAATCATACCATGATCATCGTGTACCTTATACCTTACAAGGTAAGCTTTCCCCGTAGGTGGCTAATTAATATTGCAGAATTTATTGGGATCAATTTTCCTTTTTTGGGGAGTCGATGATAATCAATTCCGTCCTCCTCCTCCATCCAAAAGTAAGTTCTGAAGCACGACATGCCTGCATCCCTTGGTTTCTCGTCTAGTACCTACCCAATTGGATCTAAAATGATTGATAGGTGTCCACATGGTCCTTTTCCCTATACTAAATGTCAAAAATTGATACTGATTGCAACAGATACAAACAAGAACATAGCCACTTGAAAGCTCATAAAGCAATATAGGCGAGCATTGATCTAGGGTCAATCTTAGACCAATCCTGGACCGGCCCGATCTTACTGGTCCTAGTTTGGTTCCCATAAGGACTAGGTTGGTCCTTGAACCTGATATCCTTAGACTAGTATTGTGCATATTGGTTTTCGATCTTGGGAGTTTAGGATCGGTCAAACCTAGACTAATCCTAACTGTATATATTATATATCTAGTATATTATTTATAATGCTTTATTACGAGTATTATTGATAGATAATTACAGGAACTTCCCATTTTATCCCATATCTTTATGAGCGATCTTAATCATTTTTATAGTTTTTTGCTTTTAGTAGGTGTGAAATTTCTATTGTTACTTTATCTTAAATTTGTCGAATATGTATTGATATTTATGGGTTAGTTGCACAATACCGTATCGTCGATGGATATATAGTTTGAAATGATATGTTTGGCCTTTTTATTGAGTACAAAAAATGAATTAAAAAAATTATTTATTAGTCCTAGATTAATCATGGAACTAGACTAAATCCATTAGGTCGATTCTTGATCTGAAAAATTGAGGATCAATGCTATGTGAATTAGCCTTAGAATTAAGGGGTGAATCATTTCAATTCAGAATATGCTCATTCCTTCAAAGTAGATACGCTGCCTCAGTAAAAAAAAAAAAATACCCTGCCTAAAAGACCGAATAAGATACGCAGTATCCATCTTTTTCTTTTATACAAGAATTGAATATCGAGCCTGCGGTACCATAGGATCACGTGGCTTTCCAAAGCGGCAATTTTAGGACAAGACCTATGTACTACGTACAACTGAAGCAGTGAAAGACTGAAAAAAAGCGGCAGAAGATGTCGGCGGAGATAACGGATGATTGGACGGAAAAGACGGAGCCATTGTCCCGCCGAAACTTAGTACAAAAGCAGAACACGACAACAGAATGCAGGAATCGAACTCAACTACCCATCACCACAATCGAGCGGTCTAGGTTGACTTCTTCCTGGAACCCCAACGAGGAAACGAAGACAAGGGAGGTGACTTGTGGTTTGACGTGGGGGGCACGTCGCAGTGGGGCCAAGAAGAAAGCCGGAGGTTTGACCGCCGAGGGCCTTGAAGCTTCTGAACAGAGAGGCGAACACGAGACGCTTTATGCGTCCGCGCCGGGGAGGATGAAAAGGCAGCTCGTCTCTTCACTGTCGATTCCTTCTCTTTCATGGCTACCTGCATGGGAGCCATCGGGCTTTCTTTGTCGTGCTTTTGAGAGAGAGAGAGATGAGGCCTGGTCTAGGTTGGGTGGAGAGATGGGGATATTTATGTAGAATCAGTCTTTGGGCAAGATGGGGTCGAGTCCGTTTCGGTGGAGGGGGTTTCCTTGAAGGTTCCTTGGACTAAGATACTGTCATTTGATTAAGTCGTGGACGGAAAGACCCGTGTTCCGACTTAAAACGACAATTTATCCCCTCCCCATTCACTTTGATTATCGATTAGGAGAAGAAGGTCGTCGACCGAAACACCGATAAAGAAGTCGTCGCTGGAGATTAAAGGACCTGCTCACGTGGGTGCAAATCATTCCTAGTTGTTATTTTGTTGGCTATTTCTTAATTCTTTCTTGTTAAACTAGAACTATGTATTAGGAACGAGAAATCTGCTGACGATTCTAATTTGTTTTGTGGAAAAATACAAGGTATCGCTATTCATCAAGACTATAATATGGCGGATGGTTTTATTATTAACATGTAACTGACTGTTCATCTCAATAACAAGAAACATAAAATATGTATAAAAAAAATCACTTGGACATGTCAACTCTAAGTATCATGATGGACCTACGAGTAAACCAATCGTGAGCCCAAACCATAATAACCCAAACAGCTTAGGCTTTTTCATCTGCATGTCAACTTTCAATAAATCCTACTCCACTTAAGATCTAGACTGACTTTTCTTGGTCAATCCTTGCCAATGCTCGGACAATTTTAATAGCGTGGCATTAAAGCATTTGCAACACTATGTGAAATGATTTTGCAAGCTAAGAAAATAATAGACGACCAAAACATTCAGGAAAAGAAGTCGGCCATAGAAAGTAACATAATTTCCATGATTTATAACCAAAACCCAAGTCTCTCTATAGTCATTACCCTCAACAGTTCTCTATCATTTTCCCTCCTCTATCAACATCAGAACAAAAAGAGAGAGAGCATAGCAAAATCTGGAAGATCAGACCTGGGTTTGGCTTGGGAACAATCAGGTCCTTTTCCTTCACTGTCAATGAGACGACGTTGAAAAAAAGAGCCAAGAAAAAGGGTCACCCATCAACATCTGCGGGCTAATCTTTCTTGTCGTGATTAGTTCATCGAAAAGGATGTCGTCGCTCCACCTTTGGCTCCCGAAGGTATTGACTCTTTACCCTGGTTTCGGTCGATGTTCTGGACGCACACGCGGCAGGGGCGAAGGCCGAAGGTTCCGTGAAGGATCCCCAAGCGGACTTGCACTCGACGGCATCAGCTCAGAATACGTTGCTTGACCCTTCCCACGACTTCCCTCTGTTTTATTCTGATAAGTCGTGCGCACCCGCACTCGGTAACTCGCGTTTCATTTTGTTGTGCGTTTGCTTCTCACACAAGAAATTGAAAAACTGACTATAATTTTGTGGAAATTGATCTGTGATGTCCTGCAGGAATGTTTTGTTTGATATGACTCACTTGTTCGCATGCTTATTGACTTTGTGAGGTCATTTCATGAATTGATCTTGTAAATCATTTTTACTCTCACGCCCTTGCGCTTATTATGGATATAAAGTTGAACGCCCCCTTTAGTAATCTTATTGTGGATAAAAATTCAGTAATTTAATACCCATTAAGTAATCTCCACATAGTTGGTTGATAAAACTTCTTAGAAACTTGCTTTAAACATTGCTCTCGCTTGTGTAAGCTTCCTTAGCTTCACTAATTAAATCAAGAAAAAATGACACTTGAGCCGACCAAATTGGTGCAAAAACATTCCGAGCACTCGCACTGAGAATGGGGGCTTATTCCTATTTAAGTTAGAAAAAGATAATATTCTATTCGTGTTTTGACTTCTCATGGATCCTTGATATACATAAACTAAGGGACAATATATTACTCGAGAATCCAAATTACTTAATTATCCCCAAAATGGAGCCTCTTAGTCAACCTTATTCCAACCCTTCTTTTTCCAACAATAATTATTTTTTTGAACTTACCGTGTCGTACATTAGTTATGTTTACGTTGCCAATCTAAGATGGTAAAGATTGTAGCTTTGGCTAAACCCAGTAACATATACATTGCAGAGCTCCCTAGAGAACTTACCTTGTCGTACATCTCCTAATTGCGTCCCCTAAACCCTCCCAATTAAAACTCTTTGCCGTCTCGTTGGACCTTTTTTCTAATTATCTTTATTGAGGGAATGATATAGGTTATCTTCTCACAGTCAAACTCAATAAATGATAATCAGAAATATTAGGCTCAACCAATCTCAAAAGATGGTAATTTCAACTGTGTCGTAGAACGATCCTAGACTAAAGTGAATTCAGATTCAGTTAATCACTACTATTCCTATGGGCTAGGGCCTGCAATGTAATACTTGGATGGGCTAGAAGAAAGGGTGCTACATTTGAAAAGCCCAACAAAGCCCAACATGAACCTTTCTTTTCATTTCTTCAATATATTTAATGTTCCTTGGACGTTTGTCTGATATAACCCACTTGTTCATATACCTTATTCATTTTGTCAAGCCATTTTATAATTTAATTTCATATAATTATACTTGTGAAATTACAACCTCATAATTTATGGATATGAAGTTCAACAACCTCATATTAATTTTATTGTTGATATAAGTTTGACAAGTTAATATGCGCATTTGTATTTTTATTTTCTTTTGGATATCAGTTTAACTATAGGAACCAACCTGCTGCGCAGTCCCCTTCCATGTAAACTCCGAATAGTTAATAATACTTCTTAAAAATATGCATAAACATTGTTCCCGCTTGTGTAATCTCCCTTAGCTTCACCAATTAAATCAAAGAAAATGACCCATGAGCCGACAAAATTGGGCCCAAAATATTCTGCGCACCCGCACCGAATATCGAAATAGTGGATAAACAAAGTAAAAAAAGAAATAATATTTTAATTTGAGGTTTCGGCTTCTCGTGGGATCATTAGTTTGTGGTAAAACATTTTGCTTTACTCAGATCGTATATATTTAGCACATGTCATCCGTTGACTCATGGGGAACTACATGGCGCTCATAAGATCATTGGGCCAACTGAACCTACAATATCATTTCGAGTCCATCGATTTGCACGTGAGCTGCACTGGCTTAATTTGCATGCCCTGGCTTGAACAGTCAAGTAGCTCGGGTCATGAATAGCTTTAATTATTATTACCAACCAACACATTTTATATTTTTGTATCTCTGGAAAAGTCAACCGAGTCCAAGTATACCACGAGGGTACCTTTGTACCTTCTAAGAAGCAATATCGACCGCACAAGGATATAAACTTTCCCCATGGGTGATGAATTTATCAGGATCAATTTTCCTCTTATCATTATTATTATTATTATTATTATTATTATTATTTATATGTCATATGATCCTATTTTCTTCACTACTTTGCTCCCTCCCATACAATGAAGAATCCACCTAACTGAAACCCGACCCACCCACCCGCCCAATGCAGTGCCCCTCTCTCTCCACCGGCACCAACGCGCCCTGCCCGATTAACCCTCGCCACCCGCAGCGGAATAGAACTTTTGTCGCGGTCCGATGACTTGGTCCCCACTTTTTTTTGAGGTGTCGTTTTTCAATTTCTTTTTTGGCAAACCATTTTAATGACCCGGGCGGATCACGAATTGACAATTATTAAATTCATGCTCCCCATAAAAGAAAGATGCCTTTTGACTTCGATACCTAGTATTAATGTGGTCGGACAGAGGGAAAGAATGCTTTACCTGGAGGGGAAGGTCTCACATTCCAGGCCTAAACTAGTCTCATAAGGCGTCTCACACGCCTCTAGAGTTGATGGCTATTGTTTAGGTAATCGATCTCCAAAAATTATGAAACTTTAGTCCAAGGTGAACAAGATCTAAAGGAATATCTTTTGTGAACTCAAAATCTATTTCAGTTCATACAATTCTAAATAATTTTTGCAATCCGGGCTCAAAACAGTCAAAATCTCCAGGACGAAATTGAGTAGAAATATAAATATTTCACTAACCTATTGAGACTGAAAAATTATGAAAATTTAGTATGTGGTAGCTTGGGATGTGCTCTACAACTTTTGTGAAGAACATAGTTTAGAATTCTAGACCGAGAAATCTGTAAAAAAAAAAAACAAAATGAAAAGCATAAAGAGGTCGGTCCAGCGACCCAAAAACAGATTTTGAATGATGAAGTTTTTCAAATATATATTTTTTCATATGAAACCCAAAAATTCTGAAATTAAATTATGTCGTAGAACAGTCAATAAGGGACAACTCTTGTGAAGAACACCCCATGAAATTTGCACCACATAAGTCGGTACAAAATTAGCAAACTTCTGAGTCGGGCTAGATCCGAACCCACCCTCAGCCCAGTCACAAATTTCCTTCAAGGTTTCTGCTGTTCCGGTCTTAGCACATGCCAAATATTGACTATCCATGCCTCTACGACCTAATTACAAGCTCAATTATTTCAAACTCGACAACATAGCTAAGTAATGTAGTTGGAACTCCCGACTAAACAAATAACATAATCGAAATTTCGATTAAACGAAAATCTCAACAACGTTCTTGGTTTCTACGAACTATTCTCGTCACAAAACAAACGATCAATATAGGATAGAACGGAGGATATCTACTTGCCTCGGGTCCTTGTGATTTGTGGTGGTGGCTTGGCGGAACAAAGACGAGGTCAACGATGGTGACACAAGTAGCTGCAATGGAGAGAGAGATGGTCTTTGCTGCTTGCGCTTGTTGTCCTCTCTGATTCACGGCTAAAATAGAAGTGGGGAAAGAAGCTGGAGGAGCTGAAGAGGGCATGTAGATAGAGGACTATTCGTTCCCTCTTTATCTCTCCCTGCGTGCCCCCTCTTCTTCCTTTATTTTTTTTTCAAAGCTATTTCTTTAAAGGCCAATGCTTTGGAAATTCTTGAAATTGGGATGTTTGGATCATCAAAGTTTATTGACGACGAGGTAGCGACAGCGACTCGGTGATGTCGCAATGAGGATGCGAATGGCCTAGTTCAATGGAGAGCTCGTTATTTTGTCGAGCGAAAAATTAGGATATCACAAATAGCCTACAGATTTAGACATAACACACGCCAACCAAGTCAACTTGGGCTTTAAGTCTAAAACACTAATTCAAGGGAACATAATTGGCTACACCTCGATTGAATCATATAGATCAGTGCATGTCATACATTTGAATCATATGGATTTCACATCAGGCTCATAAATGATCACCAGACCCTTGAGGATAGTCAACCAAGTCCAGTCATATGATATGATCAGCATCCAGTACGTTTTTATCTTTCAAGTAACATCGACTGGACAAAGGAAGTAAATTTTTCCCATTTGTCATTGATTAATGTTGCAAAGGAGTAAAGATAATCAATCTTGTCGCTTTCCTCCCTCCAAAATTGGAATAAAAAATAAATGATACTTGTCCACATGATGATTCCGGTCCTTAGAAAACCGAAAAAGCATGAACGAAAGTATATATATTGCATATAATTGATCTTCTTCTTATGTACAGCAACTGAACATAGGATGAAGTCACTTTCCCAAATGGGTCGCGGCCACATCACCGAGAATTTTAGGACACGACGTGTAAACGAACCGGAGAAAGATTAAAAACTAGTATTAAAAGTTGTCGGATGTCATAACACAACATCAGACGAAAAACACAGCCAATTTCCCGCGCCACACAACCACTACAAAAGCATAAAACAACACAGAACTCAGGAACCGAACACGGCTACGCATCAACGCCATCGTGCGGTCTAGGCGAAGACGAGAGCGGTGACTTGTGATGCGGAGTGTATGTTGCAGTGCCGGAGATTTTAGCAACGAGGGCTTTACAGCTTCGGAACAAGCAGGCGAATATAAGACGCTTCATGCGTCCACGTCCGCGCATGGGAGGATGACGAAGCAGCTCTTGACTCTTCACCATTACTTCCTTCTCCTTCATAGCTTCCTGCATGGCAGCCATCGCGCTTCCTTTCCCGTGCTTTTTAGAGAGAGAGAGAGAGAGAGAGAGAGATGAAGCTTGATCTTTGCTTGGGTGGGAGAGATGTGATTATTTATATGTTTTAGGGTTAGTCCTTCGGACGGTTTGGTGGGCGGACAGTGATTGTGGGGAGAGCTTCCTTGAAGGTTCGCGGATTCATTCGATAAATTTATTTAACCAAGTCGTCAACGGAAGACCGGTAGAAGGAAACAATGGAAATTGCACGGGACGGAGAAGTTCAGTGAAGTCAAGCATATTGATATCGATATCGAGAATATCGCGACCTATATAAATAAAATAATGTTACAGCAATTCACATCACAGCTTTTCCTGTACTTTAATGTATGTAGACAGAGCGATTTACATGTTTTCAATAAAAATACATAGACAGAAATGCCAATGAAGAAGTTGCCGATGGAAATTCAGGAGCTGCTCATGTGAACAAAAGTTATTCGCAGTCGCACGGCCTCTTTTTCCTATCTCTCACGGCAAATGAAATTTTAATCAAGATTAGAGACCGTCTCTTTCATGGGGGGCCCTCGCCAATGCGCGTAGAAAACTTGGGTGTTCTTTAAAGCATGGCAGCTAAATGAATCGTAACCTACCGCGTGAAATGATATTGCAAGCTAAAGAAAACAAGAACCGGTCTATTATTCGTGAAAACAAGATCACACGAAAAAAGTCGGCGCATAGAAAATAAAATAATTCTTTTCCGTTACTGATTAACGAAATGATTTAGCTTAAAAGGTCAGGCTCATATTGGCCCTAATCCTTAATTTGATGAGGCCATTTCCTGTCATTCCGAGAGACAGCTATTACTTGTCCTATGATTATACTTAGTTATCTCGAGATTAATACGTGGGGTTAAATAATCTTTTCCCGCAAATTTCTATAAATGGGACCAAAGTCTCTTACCGTTGGTTCTCAGCCGACCTTTGTCATTCTCCCTCCTCTATTTAATTATAGAAGAAAACATTAAAAATTCGGTAATATTTAGACCTGGGTTTGTGTTGGGTATCGTCAGTTCCTTTTCCTTTTTTTTTCTTTTTTTGAAAATTCTCGATCAGACGACGACGACAAAAATGGCCAACGGAAAGATGACCGATCAATATGTGGTAGCTTCTATACATTTTGCTCTGGTTAAGGAATCAGAAAAGGTATCTCCTCGATCCACCTTTAGGATTTTAGATCAGTCAGGGAGTTCATGAGAGAGAGAGAGAGAGAGAGAGAGAGAGAGAGAGAGAGAGAGAGATTCTGGTTGACCGCATGTTCTTCGTGTACACAGAGTTGTGTCGAACGTTCCTGGAAGGTTCGTCCTCTCGAATCCCTAACTTGACACCATCCCCGATTCCCCATGACTTCTTCCCTTTATTTGTATTGTTATAAGCCATGAGCGTGCGTATCCAATAACTCAGGAATATAAAGTTTTGAAATTTCAAAAAAATGCAATCAACAGAAGGACTTGATCAGACCTATACAACAATTATAAAAGTTTGATTGCACTTCTTAAAATTTCAGGTCCCAAATACAATTTTGTAATAGATTTTACAACTTAATTGTATTTTTTTTAAATTAGGATTTTTCCATTTTTATGATAAGTTTTAGGATTTTAAATGCACTTGTCGCAGATAACTCGTGTTTCATATAGTTTATGCAATTTCTTTTCAAGTTGATTTGAATTTGTATAGGAAATAGGAAAAGTAATTTATCTCTTAAAATTGATATGGGAAGTTCTGTGGATATTTGTTTGATATGATCCACCTGTTCACATATCTTATTGATTTTATCAGGCCATTTTATAAGTTCATTTTCAAAATCATTCTTGAGAATTACACCCTTACACTAATCTTCAAATTGTGGGCATGAAGTTCCACAGCCCCATAGTAGTCTTGCTGTAAATCTAGATTTTACAAGGTAATAACCTCATCTGTTTTTTTGGTTTATTTTCTTTTAGGCTTTCAGGTTAACTAGAGGACCTAACCTGCAGCAGATTCCTTTTCTAAGTGAACTCCAGACAGTTGATAACTACTTCTAAAAATATGCATTAAAAATTGCGCCCCATAGTCCAAGCTTTCTTAGCTTCACTAATGAAATCAGAGAAAAATGACACGCGAGCCAACAAAATCTAGCCCAAAGTATCCTGCGCACTTGCACCGAAATAGTGGGTTATCTAAGTAAAAAAGAAACAACATTTTATTTGAAGTTTTTGGCTTTCCATGGAATTCCCAATCAGGGAAAATCATTTGCAATACTCGGACCCTATAAATCCAATGCATGTAATCCGTTTAATCGCGCGGACCCCACATGATCATTGAGTCAACTGAACTTGCAGTAACATTTCAAATCCACTGATCTACACGTAAGCTAAACTTCCTTAAATGGTTAGACCGCTAAAGTCAAGAATAGCTCAAGTAATTATTACTGATGGATGCAATTTTTTATTTTCAATCCGAAAGCCAATCAAGTCCAATCATACCACGATCATCGTGTAAACTTGTACCTTTCAAGGTAAACTTTTCCCATAGGTGGCTAATTAATATAGCAGAATTTATCAAGATCGATTTTCTTTTTTCGGGGTGGATGATCATCATCCTCCTCCATCCAAAAGTAAGTTCTGAAGCACGACATGCTCACATTTCTCGATTTCTCATCTAGTACGTTCCCGATTGGAACTAAAATGATCGATGTGTGGCCACATGGTCCTTTTCCCTATATTAAATGTCAAAAATCGATGCTGATTGCCACAGATACAAACAAGAACATGGCCACTTGAAAGCTCAGAAACAGAAGAGAAAGCAAATACCCTGCCGGAAAGACCGAATAAAATACAGAATATTCATCTTCTTCTTATGTACAGGAATTGAAAATGGAGCCTGTGGTACCGTAGAATGACGTGGCTTTCCAATGCGGCAAGTTTAGGACACGACGTATGCACTATGTACAGCTGAAGCAGTGGAAGACTGAAAACAAGCGGCAGAAGATGTCGGCCGAGATAACCGATCATCGGACGGAAAAGACGGAACCATTTTCCCGCCGAAACTACTACAAAAGCAGAACACGACAACAGAACTCAGGAATCGAATTCAACTACCCATCAACACTATTCGAGCGGGCTAGGGTGACTTCTTGAGGTGACTTGTGATTTGACGTGGGGGCGCACTTCTTGTTGCGGCTGAGAGGAAAGCCGGAGATTTTTTTCACAAGGGCTTTGAAGCTTCGGAACAAACAAGCGAACACGAGACGCTTTACTCGTCCGCGCTGGGGAGGATGAAGAGGCAGCTCTTGTCTCTTCACTGCTGATTCCTTCTCTTTCATGGCTTCCTGCATGGCGGGCATCGGGCTTTCTTTGTCGTGCTTTAGAGAGAGAGAGAGAGAGATGAAGCCTGGTCTTGGTTGGGTGGAGAGATGGAGTATTTATGGGGTCGACTCCGTTTTCGTGGAGGAGGTTTCCTTGAAGGTTCCTTGGAGTCGATACTGTCAATTCGATTAAGTCGTCGACGGAAAGACCTGTGGTACGACCTAAAACGTCAATTCATCTTTCCCCCGTTCACTTCGATTATCGATCAGGAGAAAAAACTCGTCGACCGAAACACCGATAAAGAAGTCGTCGCTGGAGATTAACGGACCTGCTCCCGTGTGGCAAATCATTCCTAGTTGTTATTTATGGGGCTCTTTCTTACTTCTTTCTTGTTAAACTAGAAATACGTATAGGAACCAACTATAATTCGTTTTATGGAAAAATACTAGGCATCCATATGGATTATTTTGGATAAATATCGGGTATATAGGCTGTGTAACTTTTCCGATTCCAACAAGACGGTGGATTGTTTTATTATTAATACATAATTAACTGTTCATCTCAACGGCGAGAAACGTGGAATGTATAGAAAAAACGAAATTCACATGGACATGTCAATTCTAACTATTATGATGAACCTATTACTAAACAAATTGTGAGTCCAAACCATAATAATCCAAACAGCTTAGGCTTTTTCATTTGCATGTCAACTTTCAATAAATCCTGACTCCACTTAATATTTAGAATGGGTTTTCATAGTCGATCCTTGCCAATGCTTGGACATTTTTAAAAGCGTGGTACTAAAGCATTGGCAACATGCTATATGAAATGATTTTGCAAGCTAAAAAATAATATACGACCTGACTATTCAGGAAAAGAAGAAGTGGGCACACAGAAGATAAGATACTTTCCACACATTTATAAATGAAACATAAGTCTTTGAGTCATTACTCTCAACAGTCATCTTTCTTTCTCCCTGCTTTGTCTTTATCAGAACAAAAAGGGAGAAATATAATAGCAGAATCAGAAAGATTAGACCGGGGTGTACCTTGGGAACAAATCAGGTCCTTTCCTCGACTGTCAATGAGACGACGTTGACAAAAAGGGCCAAGGATCACCCATCAACATGTGCTGGCTGATTACTTCTTGTCGTGATTAGTTGATCGAAATGTCGTCGCTCCACCTTTTGGCTCCCGAGGGAGTGACCCTTCACCCTGGTTTCGGTTAATGTTCTGGACACGCCCGCAGCGGAGGCGAAGGTTCCTCGAAGGATCCCTAAAGCGGACTTGCGCTGGACGGCGTCCGTCAATGTTTCCTCCTCCTCCACCCCCCCATCAGCTCAGACTATGTTGCTTGCTTCTCATACAAGAAATTGAAAAACTGACGTAGGCTCCATTAAATGCTTTCCAAGGAAATTATTTTGCAAGAAAACGACAATATTTTCTGATGCTTGGCTGAAACTTGAAAATCAATTAGATAATATTTTATGCCGTTTGATAGGGAAATTTTGATTTAATTTTCCACTCTGCACTTGCCGATTTGGCGAGGCCCAAAGCTAGTGAGCTCAAGGGCGAGCTCGAGCTAGCCACTTGCCAAAGCCCAAGGCTAGTGAGCTCAAGGGTGACGTCGATGCTCGTGCTCACTAATTTGGCAAGTGGCTAACTTGAGCTCACCTATGATCGGTCACCCACATTACCATGGGCGACCGACCAAGAAAGAAGATTAAAAAGAAAGAAAGAAAGAAAGAAATAATTAAAAAATTCAAACTTTTTAAAAAATAAAAAAGAAAGAAGAGGGGTCTAGCAAGGCAAGAGTATGAGATAAGAGAGAGTGAGTGAGGAAAATAATTTCCTCTACTTGAAAAAAAGAAAGCATTTTCCCCTATTTTGAAAAAAAAAATTATGTTGATGGAAAATGTTTTCCCCAATTAGTTCGTTTTTCATGAGACTAATGCTAGAAAATTTGATAAACGTTTTCCTAAAAGTCATTTTCGCAAAACAAACAGAGCCTTAATTTGTATAAATTGATTTGTGATGTCCCACGGATGTTTTGTTCAATATGACTCGCTTGTTCACATGCTCATTGACTTTGTTGGGTCATTTCATGAATTAATCTCGTAAATTATTGACTCTTACGCCCTTGCGCTAATCTTGGTATCGTGGGTATGAAGTTCAACGTACCCTTGGTAATCTTATTGTGGATACAAATTCAATAATTTAATACCCATTAAGTAAAGTCCAGATAGTTGGTTGATACTACTTCTTAGAAACTTGCTATAAACATTGCTCTCGCTTGTGAAAGCTTCCTTAGCTTCCCTAATTAAAGCAAGAAAAAATTACACGTGAGCCGACAAAATTGGTCCGAAAACATTCCGAACGCTCATACCGAGAAAGCGGGCTTCTTTCTTATTTAAGTTAGAAAGAGATAACATTCTATTCGGATTTTGGCTTCACATGGATCCTTGATATACATAAACTAAGAGGCAATAATTTACTCAAGAATCCAAACTACTTTACGATCCCAAAATAGAGCCTCTCATGGCACATTTGATATTTATTTTGTTCCTGAGAATAATTTATGTTCATAAATGATTTTTTTTATTCTGTTTCTAAAAACATTTTTTGAACATTTGAAGGTGCTTGATAAACTATCTAAAATTTTTATTCCCAAATAAAAGTACATTTGGTAGAACTCTTAATTTTTTTTTTGTTTCTTTTAATTTTTGAATACTTTTATTATATTTTTCTTATTTTTCTTTTTCTTTGTCCTTTTATCTTCTTCTTCCTCCTTCTTTGTGGCTAGTCGCCGACCACTGCCATGGTCGACGATTGGATAAGCGAGATTTGGCTAGCTCGCCGAAGCCTCACCAAGCTAGGGTGAGATTTGGCAAGCTTACCGGCGACTCACAATAGCTAGGCGAACTCGATGGACCTCACCCAATTGGTTGGTGATGACTACCGATGACGGCGACAACTGATAACCGATTGGGAGGAAGAAGAAGAGAGAAGGAGAAAAGAAGAAAAGGAAAAAGAAAAAAGAAAAATAGGTTGAGCTTGATTCTGGAACGGTTTCTGAAAACAAGAAGCAACTTTTTCTACTTCTTGATTATATTCTAAATCTATTCCCTGGAACAAAA
The DNA here is from genome assembly GCA_007663325.1 of Eucalyptus pauciflora. Lineage (NCBI taxonomy): Eukaryota > Viridiplantae > Streptophyta > Magnoliopsida > Myrtales > Myrtaceae > Eucalyptus > Eucalyptus pauciflora. Next base: position 663,257 of record VMYD01000377.1, on the reverse strand, counting down.
AAAAAAGGATTTTTGTTTCCAAAAACAAAAAATTTACCAAATACATTTATGTTTTTTTTTTTTTATTCTGGAGAATAAAATAATAGAATTACACACTATTTGGAGTGTTACCAAATAGAGCCTTAGGGTACGCATGATAAAAATTTTACTTTTCTATTTTTTTGTTTCTCAGTTTCATCGTAACAAATTTGGAACAGAAATCCGTTTGATAACGCAATTTGATTTTTCTATTTCTGGAACAGATTTATATTCCAGAAATAGATTTAAAAAAGAAATCAGCAGTTAAAATTTTTAACTTCTCAATTTCTGAAATCATAAATCATAAATCAATTTCCGTTCTAGAAATTTTGTTATGCGCACCCTTAGTCAACCTCTTTCCAACTCTTCTTTTTATAATAATAATTATTTTTTTCGAAATTTTTTTCGAGTATTCGACTAATCTTCGCAAGATTTGAATTTGTTGTCCTCCGCACTAAATATTTACCGATCTTCATCTAATTTCTGACCTGTTTACGGCCATTGCCACTCTAAGAAGGTAAACATCGTAGCTTTGGCAAACTAGTAAATATACATCGCAAATCTCCCTAAAGAACTTACTATGTCATACATCTCCTAATCGCATCCCCAGACTTTCCTAATTGAATCACTTTGCTGTCTTGTCGGACCCATTTCTAATTATCTTTATTGAGCTAATGATATAGGTTTTCTCCTCACGGTCAAACTCAACAAATGATAATAAAAAATATTAGGGTAAACAAATCTCATAAGATGGTACTTTCAACTGGGTCTTGGAACGATCCTAGGCTATAGTGAATTCAGATACACAGTAATCACTTCTATTCTTATGGGCTAGGGCCTGCAATTAATACTTGGATGGGCTAGAAAAAAAGAGTGCCACACTGAAAAGCCCAGCCAAGCCCAAAGTGAAACCTCAGTTTTCAGCTCTTCAATGTCAAGAAATGATTCAGTTTTTGAAATTGATATTTGATGTTCCCTAGTTGTTTGTCTGATATGACCCACTTGTCCACATACTTTATTTGTAAGTTGAATTCGTATAATCATTCTTATCAAATCACAACCTCGTAAATTATGGATATGAAGCTCAACCCGCCCATAGTAACTTTATTGTTGATATAAGTTTTATAAGTTAATTCCATCATTTGTATTTTTATTTTCATTTGGATCTCAGTTTAACTATGGGAACTAACCTGCTAAGTAGTCCCCTTCCAAGTAAACTCCGAATAGTTAATAATACTTCTTAAAAATATGCATTAAACATTGCTCCCACTTGAGTAAGCTCCGTTAGCTTCACTGATTAAATCAAAGAAAATGACATGTGAGATGACAAAATTGGGCCCAAAACATTCTGTGCACTGAGAAACGAAGTAAAAAGAGATTTATTTTGGGGTTTCGGCTTTTCATGGGATCATTAGTCATGGTGACTTTTGCTTTACCCTGATCGTATAGATCTAACAAATATTATCCATTGAATCGTATGGACCTACTTGGGGCCCAAAGATATCATCGGGTCAATTGAGCCTGCAAAAACATTTCAAGCCTACTAATTTGCACGTGAGGTACACTGATTCGAGCTGCTCAGGTCACGAATAGTTCTAATTATTATTTCCAACTAATACTTTTTTTTTTAATCTCTGGAAAAGTCAACCGAGTCCAATCGTACCCCGAGTTTTGGGTACCTTTGTTCCTTCTAAGCAACATCGACCGCACATGGATATAAACTTTCCCCATAGGTGATGAATTAATGTGGCAGAATCTATCAGGATCAATTTTCCTTTTTTTGTTTTTTTGTTTTTTTGTTTTTTTTTTTTTGGGGGGGTGGGAGTTAACGACGATCAATCTCGTATTCCTCCTCCATTTTAGAATATGTTCTAAAGCGGGACATGCCTAGTTGCCTAAATCTCTCGGTTTCTTGTCTAATATCCAATTGGATTTTTTTTTTGTTTGGGTAAGGTACCCAACTGGAATTGAAATGATATGATTTCTTGTCTTTTTTCCTATACTAAACTGTCAAAAACTGATGCTGATTGGGACTGATACAAACAAAAATATGGCCATTTGGAAGCTGACAAAGCAAATACCCTGCCCAAAAGACCGAACAAAACATATTATTCATCTTTCTCTTATGTATCGAGCCTGTAGTACCATAGGATGACGTGGCTTTCCAAGATGGATTGCTCATATCACCGAGACACGATGTATAATTGAACCAGCGAAGGATTGAAAACAAGTGACAGAAGATGTCGGATGAAATAACGGAACATCAGACGAAAAAGACGGAGCCATTTTCCCGCCGAAAACTTACTACAAAAGCAGAACAAGACACGGAACTCAGGAACCGAACGCTACTTACCATGAACACTATCGAGCGGTCTAGGATGATTTCTTCCTCCAAGCCCAACGAGTAAGCGATGACAGGGGAGGTAACTTGTGATTCGATGCAGGAGTGCACGTGGCGGTGCGGCCTAGAAGAAAGCCGAAGATTTTACCCACAAGGGCTTTGAAGCTGCGGAACAAGCAGGCGAACACGAGACGCTTTATGCGTCCGCGCTGGGGAGGATGAAGAAGCAGCACCTGTCTCTTCACTGCCGATTCCTTCTCTTTCATGGCTTCCTGCATGGAAGCCATGGGGCTTTCTTCGTCGAACTTTTTTTTTGGGGGGAGAGAGAGAGAGAGAGAGAGGGGGAGGGAGATGAAGCATGGTCTTGGTCGGGCGGAGAGATGGGGAATTTATACATATGGTCGTTAGTCTTCGGTCGTCCGGTCGGTGGAGGAGGTTTCCTTGAAGGTTCCCGCTAACTCGATCAAGTCGTCGACAGAAAGAGGGGTTAACGAAAATGCGTATGACGACTAAGAAAGACAATAATTCATCCCCTCCGCCGTCACTTTGTTTATCGATTAGTACGTTAGTTCTGTACATATCTGAATTATTCTAAAAGGGGGTCGTCAACGGAAACACCAGAGATTAACGGCCTGCTCACGTGCGCAAGGGATTCTTCGCAGTCCGCGCCTTCCTAGTCTGTGGGTTCTTTCTTAGTTCTTTCTAGTTGGAACTAGAACTACGTGGCGAAACCATAGACCCTGGAGAAGAATCTAATTCGTTTTATGGAAAAAAATAGTAGGTACACAGACGGTCTAACCCCTTTTTTACACATCTCATATCTAACATGATGGTGGATAGTTTTATTTTTACAAAGTAACTAAACGGTTCATCTCAACGGTCAGAAATATGGAATGTATGGAAAAAGAATTACATAGACATGTCAACTCTCGTGTTGCGATTGACCTATTATTAAACCAAGGGCGAGTCTTGACCTCAACGGCACAAATAGCTTAGGTTTCTTCACGACATTTCAACTTTCAATGAGGCATACTCCACTTAAGATTTAGATTGGGTTTTCACGGTTGATCCTTGCCAATGCTCAAATATTTTTGAAAAGCATTTGCAACATGCTAAGTGAAATGATTTTGCAAGCTTAAAAAAATAAGAATCGATCTGATTCTTCACGAAAGGATCCACGGGGAAAAAATGTCGGCACACGAAAAATAATGTACTTTCCACAATTTATAAATGAAACCTAAGTCTCTAATCATTATTCTCAACAGTTTTTTCGATCATTCTCCCAAAATAACAAAATCTGAATAAGATTAGACCTGAGTTTGCCTTTGGAAAATGAGGTCCTTTCCCATTATGATCAATGAGACGACCCTGAAAAAAAGGGCCAAGGATCACCCATCAACAGGTACCGGCTGATGCACTTCTTGTTCTTGTCACGATTTGGGATCGAAAAGGATATCCTCGGCCGAGAAAGCGACTCTTGATTCTGGTGTTCGGTTGATGTTCTGTATCCACCACGCAGCAAAGCCGAAGGTTCCTCGAAGGATCCCCAAGCGGACTAACCCAAGCAGACTAAGTACTTGACGGCGTCAATCCACGCTTCCTCTCCTCCACATAAACTCGAATACGTTGTGTGCTTGACCCTTCCCACGACTTCCATTTATATTATTCTAGTAAGTCATGAGCATTCGTATTCCACAATTTGCGTTTCATGTTGTCGTGGATTTGCTTCTCAGACAAGAATTTGAGAAACTGATTTACTTTGTGGAAATTGATCTGTGATGTCCCACAGATGTTCACAAAGTACAGCCCAAGTGCTAAAACTTGACACGGAGGGACATTTAAGTGCCAAAAGTTATGAAAGTGATACTTAAGTGCCACTTTTCAAAAAAAGTGGGACACTTAAATGCCATTTCCGGTGAATCCTGCTGGAAATCCTACGTGGCAATTTTTTATTATTTTTTTCGTCTATATGACTCGTCGGAATGCTAACTCAACAAACAAAGCCAAAAACGATGTCGTTTTTAAGTGGATTCAAATGTTAATATAAAAATTAATTTAATTAAATTATAAAAATAAATATTATTATTTTAATAAAATAATATAAATTATTTTTTTTAAAAAAAAAGGTGGGGAGAGGCGGCGGCGGCTAAGGGCTGAGCCCTCGCCACCGCCGCCTCCCCGCCGTCACCGGGGAGAGTCAGCGACGGAGGGGGGAGGGTCGACCGGGGTCACTGACCCCTGGCCGTGACCCTCGCCCCATATCTAAGCGAGGGCTCGCAGGCCCTCACCGCCGCCGAGAAGGGCCAACGACGGAGGGGGGAGGGTCCGCCGGGGTCGCCGACCCCCGGCCGACTGGCGGCAAGGGTCGCGAGTCGACCCTCGCCCTAGATCTAGGCGAGGGCTCGCGGGCCCTCGCTACCGGTCGACCGGGGGCCGGCGACCCAGGCCGACGCTCCCCCCTCCGTCGCCGGCCCTTCTCGGCGGCGGCGGCAAGGGCTCAACCGTCTCCCTCCCTTTTTTAAAATTATTTATTTATTTATTTATTTATTTATTATTTTTTTAAATATTTGAATTTGTATTTTTAAATTTTTTAAATAAATTTAGTTTTAAATTTAATTTAATTAATTTTTATATTAAATTTTTACCATGTCAAAGGCAAAACGACGTCGTTTTTGCATTCTTTAGCCACATTAGTGTGCAAAACGATGTTGTTTTGTGCTTACCTCGCCGGAAAATCGCAACGTCAGCATTTTGGCCGGATTGGCACTTAAATGATCCATATTGTTCCAATTTTAGTGCTTAAGTGTCACTTTCTTAACTTTTGGCACTTAAGTATCCATCCATGCCAAGTTTTGGTACTCCAGGTGTCTGCAACTCCTTGTTCTTCATATACTTATCGATTTTGTCAGGTCGTTTCTTAAATTAATGTCATAAATCATTCTTGACCATTGCACCCTCACACCAATCTTCAAATGGTATGAAATTCAATGGGATAATTGTCCAAAAAGTCCTAAACCAATTGCGCTTTTGCTAATTAAATCCTAAACCTTTCAATTTTACCAATTGAGTCTTAAATCTTTTTCACTTCTTACCAATAGAGTCCATCTGGCTAATTTTGATCAGAAATCGTTAACTTGGACACCAGCGGTGCCACATAGAACTACTAGTGCTAAAGTGGATAAATTTTAATAATATTTTTTGAAATTATTTTATTTTATTATTTTATTTTCTCTTTTTTTTTTCTTTCTTTTCTTTTTTGCTTCTTCTTCTTCCTTTTTTCTGATGGTCGGCCACCAGCCGTGCCGAGCCGACTGGCCTCGCTTGCTACAGGCGAGGTGCAGTTGGGCAAGGGTGAGCCCTAGCGAGGCTCGCTTGCCCTCGCCTAAGCAAGACCTAGGGTGAGTCCCAATGAGGGATCCCTTGCTAGCTTTGGTGAGACTACCTTGCTAGACAAGGCCAACCTCGCCTAGACCAAATGAGGCTAGCCCTCACCCAAGCTAGGGCGGCCTTGCCTAGGGGAGGCCGACCCTTGCTAGGCCTCACCCAACCGCGCCTCGCCTATGGCAAATGAGGCCAATCGGATTGGGAAAAGGAATAAAAAGAAACACGTAAGAAAAGAAAGAAAAAAATCAAAAAAATAGTAAAAAATTTAAAATATTATTAAATTATGTTAATGTCAGCGCCAGCAGTCCTATATAATGCCATCGGCTTCCATGTAAGCAATTTTCGACTAAAATTGGCCAAATGGACTCAATTGACAAGAAGTGAAAATGTTTTGTACTCAATTGGCAAAATTGAAAAGTTTACGACTAAATTGACAAAAGTGCAATAGGTTTAAGATTTTTTGGACAATTTTCCCGAAGTTCAACACCCCCACAGTAATCTTATTGTGGACACAAATTTAATAAACTTAATAACCTCATTTGTCTTTTTTTTTTCCTTCCTTTTCTTTTGGATCTTAGTTTAACTAGAGGACATGATCCTTGTTAATTCTTACCGTATTCCACGAGTCCAATACTACTTGGGGTAGAGTGTACAAGTGACGGTGATGCTTTTGACTATAAGATCCTTACCATCTGAGATGCAACTCTCCACTATCTCACCTACGAGTACAAGAGCGCTTCTATTGCTCTCCCATGACTCCACTTTCACTTGGTCTAAATGCCCAAAGTTGGAGCAGGAGTCCTCGAAGTCTTGTCATTGAAAAGAAAAAAGAAGAAGAAGAAGAAGAAGAAAGGAAGCTAGCTAGCTTGGCTCATCTTGGAAAGAGAGTCCTATTAAATAAGTTATTATATGGGGAAGGGTCTAATAAATTATGTTAATCACATATTAAAAAATTGTCCAACCCATGCCGTGTGCGACTAAAAGACCGCAAATTTCCATGTCGTCAACTTTATTCGGCTCATAATAAATTAAAGGGTTAATATCCTGAGAAACCTCAAACCGGTACACATGTGACAAATTTATCCCAAACTTTTTTTTTTTTTTGGTAAAGTTAAGAAATGAATAGATTTTGCAGAATATATACATGGAAGGAGGCTCAGCACCTACAAGGGACAGACACTCAAAAAGACAATCAAGTCAAAGAGAGTGTAAAGGTGCCGTGGTTCCAAGGAAAACCAAAAGGTAACAAGAACACAACAGAGGGAAAAGATCACAACAAAACAGGACAACCTAATCAATCAAAAATAAAAGGATCTAGATCCCATTTTTGTTGTAGTCTTCTATTCTTGGGCATATCAGACACATGCTTAAAAGTATTGCCTTGTCTTTCATCGCCTTCTGAAGATGCATCTTCATTGCCAGAAGGAAAAGGTTCTGATTCCGGAATATAATGTTATTCCACTCTTTCCAAATTATATAACATAACACTCCAAAGCCAAAACGGGTCATAGATTGGTGGAAACTATTATCATCGATATGTTTGATGGCCTAATCAAGATTCTCCAACCAAGATTTGTTATGTCGAGCAAGATTGCACTTAACCGCCTAAAACAAAGCAAGAGTACCAGAAACGTGGCAACCAAAAAACAGGTGGTCTATGGAGTCTGGTCGACAGGAACAAAAAGCACAAGCAGTAAAAGAAATTCTAGCATAAGAGAGTAGCAAAACCTGTGTCGGGACCCGGTTACTAGTGATCAGCCATAGGTGAGTCTGATACCGAGGGGGGAGTGAGGGATTCCATACAAAAGATGACCAAGGCACCGAAGAACCCTTAGGGTGAATCAGGTTCCAAGCCGAAGCGGAAGAGAAAGAATCGGAAGGGTCTCTGAGCCATTGGAAGTGATCATGTTCGTGACTAAGCACCGGCAGAGCTTCTCCCCAATTTGCAAGAGTATTCAATACAAAGGAGCCAGCATTGGACGAAGAGAGGCCAATAGCAACAGAAGCCCGTCTAGAAATACCGAAACAGTAAATTTCCCAATTCGAAAAATACCTGCTAAGCAGGCCTCTCGGATGCTAAGGATCAAACCAAAACAAAACCGAGCATCCATTCCCAATCCTCCATCTAAATTGTTGATGAAAAATCTCTCGGAGGTCCAGCAGTTTCTTCCATGCCCATGAGCAATGTGTAGAACGAGGGACAATCCATAAATTTTTCCGTTTTAAGAATGTGGAGTGAATTCATCTACACTATAAGGACTCCTTATCCGTGAAAATGATCCATATGTGCTTTAGCATAGAATCCAAATTACTTGCATGTAAAGTGTGAGTATCCAGACCGCCCTCCTTTTTGGGTAAACATACATCATTCCAAGAGACTATGGCACCAGCCGTACCTAATTCCGACCCCTTCCAAAGGAATTGACGGAGAATTTGCTCAATGTGATTAAGGACTGAGCAAGATAAAATAAAAACATTAGCCCAGTAGACTTGAATCGAATGAAGCACTGCCTTATGAGTTGTAAATGGCCAGCTAAGGATAAGAAATGATGAGTCCATGATTGAACTCTAGCTATAATTGTATTGACCAAGGAAATACAATCTGCTTTTCCTAGTCTAGAGGCAATAATGGGCACACCAAGGTACCGAAAAGGAAGGGATCCCAGCTGGTAGCCGAGCCTGTCCAGAATACCATCCTGAAGAGAAGAAGAGCCTCCCACTAAAAAGATTTCACTCTTCCTTAGATTTGGCAAAAGACCACTCCAATTAGAAAACTTGTCTATTCCTGCTTTGAGAAGATCAATGGAAGCAAAACTCGCCTCCGCAAAGAGGAGCATATCGTCTGCAAAGAAAAGATGAGATAGCCTAGAAGACTTACATCGCCAAAAATACCGAAAGCCTGGCTGAGAAGATTGAACATTCAATATGCTTGTAAAGACTTCCATGATAAGCATAAAGTTATAAGGGGACATGGGATCTCCCTGGCAAATGCCCCGTCTACTTGAGAAAAACCCATGCAGTTCTCCATTTAGAGAGATAGAGAATTTGGGAGACCGAATACAAACCATAATACAGGCTATGAACTATAGAGGAATGTCAAAAGCTTGCAAGACTAGCTCAATAAAATCCCAGTCAACCGTGTTATAAGCTTTCTGGAAGTCAACCTTGATGACACATTTTGGCCGATAAGGATCATATTGAAAATCACAAAATAACTCATGGGACAACAAAATATTGTCGCTGATACGACGACCTTTGACAAAGGCGTTTTAAGGTAAACTAATGATAGAAGGAAGCACACAGGAAAGCCGATTGGCTATTAGCTTGGCGATGCATTTATATATAGTATTGCAGCAAGCTATCGGTCGAAAGTCATTGACACTCAAAGCATTGGGCGTCTTGGGAACCAGGGCTAAAATGGTGGTATTAATTTCCCGCAAAAGATTACCAGTTACGAAGAAATCTTTGACTGCCAAGATCACCGAAGGTCCCACAATCTCCTAGGCGTGTTTAAAGAACTCTACATTGAACCCATTAGGGCTAGGAGCTTTACCCGTTGCAAGCGAAAACACGGTATCCCTAATCTCCATATCTGAAAAAGGACGAGAAAGAAACCGCACTTGTTCCTCATCAAGAGTCCGCGACAATATTGCACATATATCCTCAGACGAAGGCTGAATAGGGGGAGTAGAGGCTACCAATAAATTCTGGAAGTGAGCAACAAAATGGCGTTGAACTTCGCATGGATCAAAGATAGAATCGTCCCCATCAGACAGCGAGATAATCCTGTTGCGAAGGTGTCTTCTATTTACCGAATGGTAAAAGAATTTAGTGTTAAGATCACCTTCTTTAAGCCATCGCACCCTGGACTTTTGTCTGAAGAATGATTCTTCTAGAATGTCTGGAGTTGGATCTTTTTAGCTTCAACAAGTTGTAGATTGAAGGGATCCCGTTGGAGAGTCTCTTGGGTGGACAGCAAGGCACGCCTCGCCTCAACAGTCCTAGAAGAAATATACGAAAAGGAATCTTTGTTGAGCTGTTTCAACCTACCATTAAGAATGCGAAGCTTGTGATAGATTATGTACATCGGCATACCAAAGATAGGAGATTCCCAGACCTGAGTAACCAGTCCGAAAAAATCTTGGTGGGACATCCAGAAATTAAAGAACTTAAACGGTTTGCACATCTTAGGAACATACATAATTTTGACAACCATCGGGCAAAGGTCCGAAATTCCGGAGGCCAAAAAGTTAGCTTCAGAGAAAGAAAAATTAACATTCCAACAAGTATTCACGAGTACTCTATCGATTTTTCTTTGCTTGCGGTTAGGGCCCATCAAGGTAGCCCAAGTGAACCTGTGGCCAATGTATCTAAGATCATCCAATCCAGCTTGGTTGAGGCAATCTCGAAATTCATCAAAAGCTGGGATCCAAACATTGGAGCTTCCCACTCTATAAGAAGGATCCCGAATGGCATTGAAATCTCCCATAATGATCCAAGGAGAGTCCGAAAAGAGAGAGCTAGATTGAATAAGATCCGCCCAAAGAGGTCGTCTCGAAACAAATGTATGTTCAGCATAGACCACCGTGAAGCACATCGACTTACCAGAGTCGAGCCAAGTCAAGCGACCATGAATTGCTTGTGCCAAAGAAGACACAACAACCAAGGATACAAACAAGGGCTTCCATCCCATCCAAATTCTGCCCCTGGGGGAGTGCTCATAATTATTACACCATACCCAACCAGGTAAGAGAATAGAGGAAACCGAATTAAAAGCCGAAGGGGTGATTTTGGTTTCCATGTGACCAACACAGCTTAAATTGTTGGTCTTACAAAATTCCTGACTTTCGCCTGTTTTAGAGGATGACCCAAACCCCTGATATTCCAATCACCTATATACATAATAATATTATATAAGTAGCGAAAGGTATAAGAGCTTACTGACTCTTTGAAGCCCTCGTTTGATTCGTCCCCTATTTGGGAGGGATAGACGGAGTTGGGGTAGCGTTGGTAGATTGCGGGGTAACTTCTTGAGGAGGGGCATCCTCAAGTCCAGTTTGCTGGTCTCCTAGATAGCATCATCTTGAAGGAGGGGGACATCCGTAGATTGATCCTCTTCATTCGGGCTGCTGACTACGCTGGCAGCATCCTCACACTCGTTATCTGAGCTAAAGGCCAGAACAGAGGAAGTTCCTGGGCGCATATCAACTACCTCCACAGAAGAGGAAGTTCCAATTCCACTGAGCTTGTGGAGCGTTTGATCCTTTTGGGATACCTTGGAAGGGGGGAGGGGCTTATCTGCTACCAGCTCATTAATCTTCAAAGCAGAGGAGGTAGCCTTCGAGCCTTGTTTCCCAAGACGAGAGGGATCCATTTCCTTCGGCATCACAGGCTGTCCCTTCTTTTTGTGACTAACCTGTTTCCAACCATCTTGCTGGCCACTAGGAGTCGCATCCTTATAAAAAGGCAGGGACTTTGCCGAGGCTTGAGAAGTTTGTACAGCAATACCAGAGGCTGGAGGAGCCTCAGCCGAATCAATCGGCTTCTGTTGGTTCTCACATATGTGTCCAAAAACACCGTAGGACGAACAAGAGATAGGTCTCCATTCATATTCAACTGAGGCAATGCTGGACTCACCATTAAGGATCACCTCCATTGTGTCGCATCGCTCCTGCATAGTAGAGATCTCAATATAAACTCTAGCAAATGAAATACGCTTCATCTGCTCAGTTAGGGAATCAATATACAAAGGTCTTCCAACCCCACTTGCAATTGCGCCGATTCCAAGGGTAGACCAATAGGCAAATGGGATATTTTTCAATCAGATCCAAACAGGGATAGCAGATTGGTGATCCTTTTTTAATTTCAACTTAGGATGCCACTGTTGAAGTATGAGCGGCACCCTAGCAACTGTCAAGGGTTCTTCCTCCAGAATTTTTCTTCGGAATTCATGATCCGGAATGACGAAGAAATAAAAGCCGTCATCGTTGGCCAACACCTCAATGAGCTTGGAACACCATGTGTGCTTTAGAGAATCCTCTGTTAGTTTAAAGGAAAGCTATTTCCCAATGAAATAGCCAACAAGACAGTTATGCCACTTCGGGTTTGTTGCATGCAAAACTTGTTCAGACAAATTAACAACGGCCTTGTTACCAAGGGAGGTTGGAGGCACATAACTTAGCTCATATCCTTTAGAAGCCAACTTAGCTACACTTGCCCATGAGCGGGCAGGAGGGATCTTAGAGTCACTGAGTTTCTGGGTAACACGCTAGGCAGCCGAGGTACCCCGAGAGGCAAGCCTACCACGACTATAGCTACGCCTATCAACAGTCGGATGGTTGTCCTTAGACGGGCCAACATGGTGCTCAGGAGAAGCAGGAGCAGCCATGAGCTCGACTGATAGCAAAAAAACTCACACCAGTCGAAGAAACCCAGAAAACCCTAGAATAGATTAAGCATAATTACCCGATTAAGCCAAGCCAGGTGGAATGCTTCGGTGGAGATTTAGGGAGGGGAAAGACGAAGCTGCCCTCCAAAAATCAACGCCAACAACTGGTCACAGCTCCCACACGGGCTCGAAGACCAGCCAGAGGAACAGTCACACGATCGCCCGAAATGAGAGGAAGGATGAACAATATTGCGGGTGGAAGCAAAATCTTATCCCAAACTATTTTTTTGACCACCAAAAACCCAAAACTGGTATACCTTTGACAAATTTACCCCAAACCGGTACACTTGTGACAAATTTACCCTCTATTAGTTTTCGTTAAATTTTACTATCAAATTATTAAGTTAAATGACACGTGACAGTTGACTAATATACCAATTTAGGATTTTACGCTCCGTTTGTCAGAGTTTATATTTTTTGTAATTTTTTTATGGTATTAATCCAATTTAATGGAGGTTATATTTGTTACAAATTTATCAATTTGGGGTTTTTTGCGGTCGAATAAATTAGTTTGTGGTAAATTTATCATAAATGTACCAGTTTATGGTTTTTTATGGTCAGTCGAGATAAATTTATCACAGGTGTACCAGTTTGGGCTTTCTCATGGTCAAAAAAATAGTTTGAAATAAATTTGTCACAGATGTACCAGTTTAGGGTTTTTCAAGATATTAACCCTAAATTAAATTAGTCCATGTCCAGTCACTCTGGCTAGGAAAGGTGGCTATAGGTAGCTAGAGAACCAAAATACTAGGAATGTCATTCTACATGAGTTGACAGTAGGGGTGAGCGCGGTTCCCGGTTCTTAAAGGACCAGTTCCGGTTCCCGGTTCCATTTTTCCGGGAACCGGTTGCAGAACCGGAACCAGAACCGGTCGCGAAACCGGTTTCGGAACCGGTTTTGGAACCCCCTCCCCTGCTCACCTCACATCTATTGCTTTGCTCTTGACTCTTGAGTCCCGACTCCTGAGTCCCGACTCCTGAGTCCCGACCCTTTGAAACTCTCGCCGAACGACGCTCGCCCTGAAGGCCGCCGCCATCGTACGCCAGTCGCGGAACCGGTTAGGGTTCCAAAAGGAACCCCCTCCCCTGCTCACCTCACATCTATTGCTCTGCTCTTGACTCTTGAGTCCCGACTCCCGAGTCCCGACCCGGGACGCCCTCCCCGTATGTTATAGTTTTTTTTTGTAACGTGCGCGTATGTTATAGTTTTTTTTTGGTAATGTGCGTGTACGTTATATTTTTTTTTTTGGTAACGTGCGCGTACGTTATAGTTTGTTTTGGTAACGTGCGCGTACATTATATTTTTTTTTTTGGTAACGTGCGTGTACGTTATATATATATATATATATATATATATTTTTTGTAACGTGCGCGTACGTTATAGTTTTTTTTGGCAACGTGCGCGTACGTTATAGTTTTTTTTGGTAACGTGCGTGTACGTTATAGTTCAAATCTGAAAAAAAAAAAAAAAACTTGTTGGAACCTGGAACCTGTGACAGGGTAGGTTCCAGGTTCTCGGTTCTAACGGGTAGGTTCCAGGTTTCAGACGGAACCGAACCGGAACCTGGAACCGCTCACCCCTAGTTGACAGTGCTTCCACCACCATCCCTTGTGCAAGCTTAGATTAGTATTCATTGCATGTTGTAGCAGATGAGACTATGTTTAATGTTCAAATCATATTCGGTTGAAACTCAGTACTACAACTGGGACAAATTCATATAAATCAATGTGTCAACCGTATTGCACAAGTGCTTGATCTTCCGGATAGCAAAAGGAGTGTCTGTATCGTCTCCTCCATCTCATAAGTAGCCTTATGCACCCTTAATTGGATGGTTGGTGAGAGATTAATTAGTTAATCAAATCCTCAATCAACGGTTGATTAGATTGCTTATGTGAAATTCTCTTTACATTTGCAGTGGACTCTCTAATCTTTCTAACATCATTAATAAAGCTACACAATAAGCCTTTCGAAAAAAAGGTCCCTTTTTCATGAGGGACATTTAAAAAAATGACTCTATCCACAGTGCAATATATCGTTAAAATCAATGTTTCTTGCCATGCTAATTAGTCCTCCCTTTTGCAGTGTCTTCAGTTAGCTTGTTGCTACTTGGTGATCGATGGTTTTCTGTTTGAAGTGATTTTGACGGAGCGCGCGGTAAATGGTTTTTCCCTCCAATAAATGCTCTTCTTTTTTCTTTTCTTTTTTCTTATCGTCATAATGTATAAATTATAAACTTAAGATAATATTGGCACTCTCTACAGTATCTACAAATTTATGATTCATTTAAGAAAGTTACTGAACGAAAGGAACCTAACCCACAGGAAAATATAATTTGATAAAGGAAAGTTACTTCTATCATCATTGATATAGATATGCTATTTAATTATCAAAAGCATAATTTTCTATATTAATGATCAACGGAAATGACTTATGTAAGAAAGACCTTACACAACTTGTATCAAACATCAATCATTTTAAATTGGGGCATAAGTGCACTGGAAGTTTTCAAAGTTGTAGTAAAAGTGCAGTTAAGTCTTAAAATTTTGAAAAAAAAATGTAATTAGGTCTTAAAACTTGTCCTATTAGTCTAATCAAGTTCTTCCCTTAAAGCTATCTAGATTGAAAGATTGAAAATGCTAACCTGACATTTTTTTTAATGTAATTCAAGAACACGTGGTGCTAATGTGATGTCAATTAGACTCCACATCAATAATTATATCAAAAATTGGGAAATTTTCAAATAAAGGCTTCCTCAAATAAGGACCTGAAGTGCACATTTTGTTAAATAAGAGCCTGAAGTGGCCATGTTGGTCTAAAAAAAGAGTCTAATCTCGCCGATTGCTCACCAATCAAGGGTATTTTTGTTAAAAGACAATTTTAATTTTAATTTTTTAATTTTTTTTTCTCTTTTCTCTTTTCTTTTTCTTTCTAGCGAGGGCATGGTGACCCTCGCCTAGGCCCTCGCCGGCACTGACCACAAGCAAGTCGACCCTTGCCCAAATTTGGCGAGGGCTGAGCTTAGCTAAGGCCCTCGAGGTCAGCCTCGCCCAAGGCGAGAGAAGCTCACCACGGAGAAGCATGAAAAGCTTGAGGTCTGGACAGAAGCGTCAAGGAAATTTCAAAGCAAAACATGGAACCTACAACACAAACCCTAAGATGACCTCACTTTCCGAATTCGGTCGCTCAAATCACCGAGGATTATGGGACGCAGACGTATAGGTAAAACAGAACCAGTGAAAGGTTGAGAACAAGTAGCAGAAGATATCACGCTTACAAAAACAATGACCAAAAACATTCACGCATTTCATTTAAATGATGGCGTACGCGGAAATGGGAAAACGAAACATGAATTATGGTCCATATCCATACACTGTGGAGACACATATAGGATGAGATAACAGAACATCAGCCGGAAAACAAGCTGCCATTTTCCAGCTCAGACACTGCTACTGCTCAAGCAGAACAAAGCCACAGACGTACACTATACCGCCATCCGGGATGATTTTGTTCACGACCCCAGCGCGTAATCGAAGGTAAGAGAAGGGACTTGTGACTTTACGGGGGAATGTACGTTGCGTTGCTGCCGGGAGGAGAGCATGACGTTTTACCAACAAGGGCTTTAAACCTTCGGACCAAATAGGCTAACATGAGACGCTTTACGCGCCCGCGCCTGTGAGGATGAAGAAGCAGTTCTTGCCGCTTCACTGCTAATTCCATCTCTTTCCCAGCTTCCTGGTTGGAAGCCATCGCGCTTTCTGTCCCTTGCCTTTCGAGAGAGAGAGAGAGAGAGATGAGGCCTGGTATTGCTTGAGTGGAGAGACAGAGACAGGTGTTTATAGTGTTTCGCTCGGCGTGTTTCGTGGGTGATGTGCAACTGGCGAGGAGGTTTCCTTGCATGTTTAGTGATTTGGGACGTCTGGATTCATTTCCTCGATAACTGGACACCGGAAAGACCGGTAAAAGAATTTGAGAGTATCTTCGTCCAGAGTACGATAACACACGGACACAAAGAGAGGTTATCGGTAGACACCAACAAGCTGGTCAGGTTGCCAATTCATTCTTTGGAGTTAGCACCGCCTCCTTTCCCTAGTTGCTACTTGTGGGTTCTTTCCATGAGACGGAATGTCACTATTTTGGATGAATATTAGGTATACGAACCGTGTAATTTTACACATTGCACGTCCGACACCATTGAAATGGCGGATAGTCTTCTAACTACTCATCGATTTGTAGGGGAAAAAAAAAAGTTAACGCGGGCAAGTCAACTCCAAGTACTACTGTGGATCTATTATTGAACCAATTGCAAGTTTAAAAGATAATGGCCCAAACAGCGTGGTCCCAAAGTACTCCCGGTTGGGATGTCAGTTTTTCCGCGTGCACGTCAACTTTCTATCGATCCTACTCCCCTTAAGATTGAGATTCGGGTCTTCATGGTTGATCCTTGCCAGACAATTTTTTAAAGCGTGGTATCAAAGTTCTGCGTGATGAAAAATGACAAAAACAATCCCACTTTTTAGGGCTGATACTACCAAAAAGAAAAAAAAAAAAAATTCAAATTGGTACTTTGTAACAAATTTATTTCAAATTGATTTTTTGACTATTAAAAAATTCTAAATTATGACAAATTTACCCTTCATTAGTTTTCATTGAATTTTACCATTAAATTGTTAACTCAAATGTCACATAATAGTTGACAGATATATCAGTTTGTATATTTTCATGATATTAGTCAAATTTAGCAGAAATATAGAGGGATAAATTTATCAAAACTGTACTAATCTGGAGTTTATTAGGATAAATATCTCAATGATACATCAGTTTTAGGATTTTCATGATGTTATCCCAACTAGGAACAAAGCTTTGCAAAAAGTTAACGTGGCGAAAATGAAGCGCGCTTTCATAATTGATTAACAAAACGAAAAGGTCAAAAGAGGACGGTGCATGTTGGCCCATTCCTACTATTTTAACAAAAAGAAGCTCCTTCATATTCTATTATCGTACATGGCATCTTATCATAACAAGCGGGTTCAGACTGAAAACAACATTCCTACAAAGTCTCTGTAGTTATCCATCTGCCATCAGTCCCTTGTCGTCGTTCTCCCTTCTCCATCAGATCATCAGAACCCACTCAAGTTGGGGGGGGACTGTCAGGTGCTTTTCTCTCATTGTCAACCCGATGACGTCGATGACGTCGATGACGTCGACCGAGAATAGGCCAAAGGAGAAGATCCTGCACGGTTGTGTGCTGGATCATCTACTTAACGTTGTGATTAAGGAGTCAGGAGAGCATCTCCGCCGCACACCTGTTGCGGGTGCGATGAGGGAGCGATTCTTTTATGCTGGTTTGATTGAAAATGAAGGAGAATCCAAGAGAGAGTTATCAATCGACGGCTTCTGTTAGTGCTTCATCTCCACGGCAATCTTAAAGGAATCCGTCGACTTTCCATTTACTCCAAAAAGCAGTATTGTTTCTCAGAAAAGTAAGAAAGGAATAATATTACTCTGGCGTTTTTGGCTTCTAATGTGATGGGATCCAAAACCAGGGGCGACAGCCGTTTTACTTTTGGAAATTAACATTTTTTTTAATTACCTCTTTCAAGCATCCGACCTACCTACCCAGTATTTGAACGCATCTTTCTCCACGTCGGGGGGTAATTACCGTAAGTATCTAGCCTCAAGGTGATCCTTATTCATTCACACTATATTCGACATGCTTATCCTACTTAAATCAAGAATGTATAATCTATGATGTTGCTTTTGACTACTGAACTCTTACCATCTGGGACTTGGATGCAGCACTCCAACGTTTCACCTAAGCATGACGCTTGTGCTGCTCTCTCGCATCCTGGTTTAAAGGCTGATGGAAATTAAAGCAAGAGTCTTCCAAGCCTTGTAAGTGACCAAAAAAAACAAGGAAGCTAGCTTAATTTGGCTGGTCTAAGCGGGAGAGAGTTCTATAGTCATTATATGTGGAGAGTCTCATAAATTATGTCAATTCCATATTGAAAAAATAGTTCGACCCACAGCCAATCCCGCTAAGAAAATGAAAATTTCCTTGTAGATTTGACATTTTCATCGACTCTATTCATCGAATCATTCATAAAATGAGTCCATTTAATTTTATTTTATTTTTTATCAAGCCATTTTGGGAAGGAAATAGCTAGAGAACCAAAGTACTAGGAATGTTGTCTTGAGAGAAAGCGCTCCCATCACCACGCCCTCATGTAGCTGAGGTAAGTGCTCATTGCGTGCTCAAGCAAATGAGAGTATGTTTGATGTTCCAACTGCTAGGATGACCATCCAAAATCATATTCCGTCCAGATTCGGTACTTCGACTAAGACGAATTCATAGGATCGATGTTCCAACCATACTGCACAAGAGCTGGATGTTCCAGACAGCAAAAGAGAGTGTGTGTTCCAGTCCAGAAGAGCCGCACATTCCAGGGATCCTTTGGATGTAGGTGTTATAATTCCAAGAAAGAGAAAGAGAAAAAAAAGAGCCACCGGATCTTTCTACCTTGTTAGACCCATGCTGAGCAATCCGATCAAGAAAACCCCGGTGCTTTCCGACTTGAAGATCTTTTAATTAGTCACCATAACCTTTTCGAACTTGTTAGTAATTTCTCAATTACAAAAGTAGCATTTGGTAATTCCGGAAAATAGTTAATTAAATTTTTTATTTTATAAGTATTAACTAACTAATTCAGTAAAATTCTTCACCGTAGAAATTTCTTAATATACTAAGTAACTTTCATTACATTAGTACTGAATTTTTCCGAAAATTACTTGACAAAGTTTACTTAAACATCAGCAAATCGATTCTCAGTTAATTTGTATTTATTTGATCTTAGTGTTTTCCTTTCCTGAGGACATTCTTAAGGATAATATATGAACTATAAGGGACATTCCCATTTGGAAGATGTACCGATATGGCTGAGTGGGGTCTTTTGTGAACATGAGAAAAAAATTATTAATTACATATTATATGGTCATTAGAACTCGAATCAATTATCTATGCATCTACTAAAATAAAATTTGCCTTGACAAAAAGAGGTACTTCAAAAATTTGCAGTCTTGTCAATAGTTCTTAATTGACTCAAAGCCATCATGATATTTTGTACTGATCTTAGGTAATTGTTTGAGTTGCCCTTTAGTCCCTTGTGCTAAGCTTGATAAGCAGAGAATTCTTTCTTTATTTTTTTCTTTATCATTCGACTTTCCATGTATCAATAATATAATGTGAGCACTTGCATATCAATAATATAATGTGAGCACTTGCAACATTCACATAATATATCTTTTGTTTTAAATTTTGACAACCTCCTTTTTATGATAACGTGGCATTCGGTTAATCATTGGATGGTTTAAAAACCGATGCTAATGCAGCTTGATATGGGCTATAGGATTTGGCCGCATGGATGGGCAAATAATAGCCCTCGAACCCTTGCTTCCTCGCTTTTGATTTGGGCTGTCTGTCCGAAACCTTCTAGAGTTTCCTTCCTCTTCCTACTGAAATCCAGGCACCACAAAATTAGACGCGAGGGCTGCAGGAGTTCATTGCAATGGTCTCGCCGGAGCAGCAAGTGTCACGCTCTCTCCCACTTGCACATATTCGGCCGTGGTTAGATGTTTTTCGCTTCTTAGACGGCCAGTTGGTAGATTCAACCAATCGGTAAGATGGGTTCCATGACGAGGATCTACGACCAGAAAGGTGATTAGCTCTCATTCAAGATTAGGAAAATTTGAGTCGCTTTTTTCTTGTTCTTTGATGGCTTGCTGTTGTTTGAGAGTCGCCCGAAGAAAAAATCAATGCAAAAGCAAGTAGTCGGAGCTGAATGAGAAGAGAGTTTGCTGTCGAGCTCATCTTCTTCTTTCTTTTATGGTCTTTTTTTTATTTGAGAGCTCGATATTATTCGTTCTGTTTTTACATGCTTTTATATAACAACGGAAAAACTTCTAGATCTAAACCAACCACTCCTTGAATGACAGCTTAGTACACACACATAACAGAAAAATAGAGCTCATGCATATGTGTACAAGAAATAACTCCGCTAAAGCAAACAACGTAGTTTTACACCTTTCTAATTTGATTAACTGCTCCTTCTTCACACCAATCCTCTGTTCCTCTGTTCCAGTTGACTTTCATTGCTGAGTTTCTTCCTGTTGCTTCCTTCTAAGCATTTGCAGTGCTGCATTCTCAACATCCCCTTGCAAACTAGGTGTGGGTTTGAACCCTAGACCCAGTTTGGTGCGTATGATGCAATGGTCCCGTCTAGATAGTGCTTTAGTACAAATATCAGCAATTTGGTAGTTGTTCGGAACATATCGTACACTCAAAGAACCAAGAGATACTTTCTCGCAAACAAAATGGAAATCAATTTCAATATGTTTTGTCCTGGCATGTAGTACAGGATTAGTCGTAAGAGAGATTGCTGATTGGTTGTTGACACCTAATATTTAAAAAAAATAATAAGTTAAATTTGTTTTTTAAAATTTTCATTTCAAAATTCGAAAATAAAAAAATTCAGTTTTTATTTTTCATTTCCACCTAATTTAAATTTAGGAATTAGAAATAGAGGTTAATCTTTGATTAGAGGGAAATTTTGAAACTTTGAAATTCAAAAATTAAATGGCCGTGTGATTTTGGAGCCATTTGTTTGTTGAGAGATTGAACGAATGTGTGCAACTATATCGAAAAATCTTCAGCGGAAAAACAAATTGTATCTGCTTTTTACTCTATAAATGGGGAGTCCGAGATATGAAATAGGGGGCCTCTCTTCGTTCAAAAAAAAATCAAAAAGCGTGAAAGAATTTTTGCTGTCAGGGAGTCTTCGAGTGGGCCTTCTCTTCATTCGAAAAAGGTCAAAAAGAAATGAGAGATGGTGCGGGGGAAAGCAACGAGCTTTGAAGGAAAAGCCAAATCAATGCTTTCTTTTTCTTTCTTCTGACCAGCAACAGAAGGAAAATAAAGAACACTGCAGCAAAAGGAAAAGTCAGCTCAGAGAAAGCAGAAGCAGCAGAGGAGAGAGAACACAGTAAAAGCAAGAAGTACTGTGCTTCTTCCTCGGCGGACCACCGACCCCTGCCGCTGCCACACAACGCATCTCCGACGCCCCCACCTCGCCGACTTCTCTCTACCCGCGCTGCGCTCGCACCGCCGGTCTCCACGGTCACCGATTCCGCGCCGGCCACCGCACCGGCGTCTCCTTCGCCAGCCCGTCGCCGTTCGTCCGCAAAGCCCCCACGCCCTGCACCAGAAGCTTCGCCAATAGCCCAGCGACGCCGGAGCCCCCCGCAGATCCGGTGATCCGAAGACCCAACGCCCTCCTCCTCCGCAGTCACTCGTCCCCTGTGCCGGTGACCCCCCTGCAACTGAAGCCCGAGCCCCTCGCTCGCCGTACCTCTGTAATCCGCACCCGGAGTCCTCACCCGGGACGTCCTGTTTGCCCGCCGGAGCGCCGAAGCTCTGCCCGATCCACACCTCAGCAGTCCCGACGCCACAGACCCGGCGATTCGAAGATCCGCTGAGCCCGACATCCGCCCGTCGTCTGCCTGAGCCGTCCCTCCGCGAAGCTTGCCCCGACGCCCGGCATCAATTTACAGAGTCCGAGCTCCCTGTGGCAGCCACGACGCCCCGTCCGCGCCTGCCCATTCGCGCCTCGAAGCCAGCCGCGACCGCCGCCTCCAGCTCGAGCTCCGCCAACGCGTCCCATGCCCGAGTGACGCCATTTCGCCATCAACTACGATCTGAGCACCCGCAGCAAGCCCTTGCCCGAAGCTCCACCACCGTCCAGTCGCCTCTCATCCGCGATCACACGCCTCAGCCCGAGCCAACATTGCTGCGATCCACGATCCGGCTGTTTGCTGGTCATCGACGCCGCACCTCCCTGCTGCTGCTGTCACCCAGTCCTCACCGGAGCTCCGACGCCAATTGTCTCCTTCGCCCGTTCAGACGCCGACCATCCTTCATTTTTTTCTGTGCAGGTCACTTGAGACTTGAGAGGGGTGAACTTGGCATCGTTCCTTGCTGGTTTCCACCTTGGAAATAATTTTTCCAAACCAGGTAAAAGTTTTAGACTAAATTCAAATATTCAGTTTCATAGGTTGCGATTATGACTTGATTTGTTAGGAAATTGGACATATTAAGTCATGATAATCAAAATTTTGAGCCGCGAGACGTCGGGTTAGATTTTTGATTATTTTTTACTTTTTATGGCAAATTTCGTGAATTACTTTGCATTAGTGATGCCCATATGTCGTTGATTTACATTGATGATTTTTTAGGTACATATTTTGGTGCATTATGGTTATTTGTTTATCACATATCATGCATTTTATGTCATATTTAGAACTTAGATATTTAGGTCCTTAAGTATTTTACATTTTAAGCAACACATTTTATCTTTTTAGATTCATGTAGGATTAGGTTAATTTTCCTTTAATAAACTAAAAAAGAATAAAAAAAATGTTATTTAGATTATATAGATTTCATAAGGTGCACGTTACATGTTGCATTTTAATTAGTGGGTCATAGTTTAATGTTTTGTTTTCCATCATGTAGTCTTTTTAAATATAAAATAAAGATATAAAAAAAAAAGTTAGCATTGCATCATTACGTTTTTTTATTAATAAAAATTATTCGGTCATGTTAAAAAAAATGAAAATATAAAAAAGGAAATAGTGAAAAGTTAAAAATTTGCATGAGCATATAGGTCATATAGGCTTATTAATTTAGACACGTAGGTTTAATAAATTAACCTTTAGGATTATTTTTAGGATTTCATCCTTAGTTATTTGCATGCTTTCATAATATGAAAAGATAATAAAAAAGGTAAAAAAAAATGGTTTTTCTAAGACAAATGAGGTTTAAATCAAATTAATCCCGAAATTGAATTAGGAAATTATTCCATTTTGAATAGCCTAATTAGTTTGTTTAATTTCAAATAAGAATACTAGGTGCATTTTAGCTAGTTTGCATAGTAGGCACATTTAATTAGAGTTTACATATTAATAAATTAGGATTGCATCATATTATCATGTTTTAGTAATCCCATCGTGTAATTTTTAATTACATATAATTAATTCTTTAATTAAAAAAAACAAAATAAATCATTTACTTAGTTAATTAATAGGTGAGTTTATAATTAATCCCATTTCATATCATCTTTATTTAGTGTAGGTTGCCTATATAAAAAAGAGAATCATTAAAAAAAATCACAAAAAGAGCATGCATATAAAATTGTTATATCATGCATCTCATGTCATGTATTATATGCACATTTAGGATTGCATAAATCAGATTGCATACATATAGTTCAAATTAGGCCATATAAATTGCATTTCACATATCATTAAAGTAAAATTCATGCATATTAATTTTAGATTAAGATTGCATAATAATAAAAGTTAGGTGTCATGTCATTTAGGAATCATGTTTAGGGCATGCATTTTAATTAGCATTTTTTTAAATGTTTTCTTAGAGAGTGGACTTTAATAAAGTTGTGGTTTATAATTTCTTAGCATTTTGATTTATTGAATGTTATTTAATTGATTGTGCACCTGCATGACCACCATTTGCATGTTAGCATCTTAGGTTAAAATTAATTAAGACTGCTTGCAAAAATGTTTTTCTTAAGGTACCGAAAGGGCATTAGATTAATCTAGCGTAACCATGTCCCCGAATCCATTAAATCTCTGGTTCGTAAAAGGTAAAGTATTCTCCCATACTTTACCTGGGTTTCTAATCAGCTCTGATTGGTTAGTGGCGGCTCCAATTTGAAATATAATTGCATGTCTTAATGGGTCTTTTTTTTCTTAGTATCAAGTCGCGATTGGTAGGGCTTGGGAGTCCGCGCCAAGTCTTCGGACTTAGTAATCCATTAACCTAGTTCTAGGTGATTCCTCACCTCATCGAAAAATCAAGTCGCGACATTGGTTATCACAAAAGATTATCGTTGATGAAGCTTACGAGATGCCAATGTCCCGAAGAACAAAACTTATCCATGTGAGCTCAGCAGTAGTAGAAGCCAGCGCTTGATACTCTGCTTCTGTGGATGATCGAGATATTGTAGTTTGTTTCTTTGCTGACCAGGAGAGTATGTTGGACCCAAGATAAGTACAGAATCCAGTCGTAGAACGTCTTATTTCAACACAACCAGCCCAATCAGCACCAAAAAACCCACAAAGCTTCAAGGAACTGTTGGAGTGAAGGAAAAGTCATAGGTTTACAGATCCTTTAACATAGTAAAGACCTCGTTTTAATCTGTTAAAGTCACCAACTGTAGGGTTCTGCATTTTCTGACATGGCATATTGGTAGCATAGGCAATATCTAGTCTTGTTATTGTCAAATACTAGAGACCCCCAACTAAGCTACAGTACTCAAGTGGTCGATCAAGATAGACTTCATCATCAAAAGAATATGATAGTTTCAGATGCAGTGGTCTTGATATTGGTTTACATTCCTTCATGTTTGCTCTCTCAAGAAGATCAACAGCATACTTCGTCTGACAAAGAAAGAGTTCTTCGGGTGTATGTTTTGCCTCAATACCCGAGAAGTAATGAATACATTCTAAGTCCTTCATGTGAAACGTTGAACTAAGAGATGTAATCAGTTGTGTAAGTAAAAGATTAGAATTACATGTTAATAGGATATCATCTATGTAGAGTAGGAGTAAAATTGTGTCATGCCCCTTATGAAACACAAAGAGTGATGGATCTATAGTGCTACAAAAGAAATCTGATTCAAGTAGGAAATTACTAAACTTCTCAAACCATGCGCACGGTGCTTGTCGTAGACCGTAAAGAGACTTTTGGAGTAGGTAGACATGATCAGCAAGTGTAGGATGGGCAAACCCAGGGTGTTACTCCATATAGATAGTCTCTTTCAATGTGCCGTGCAAGAAGGCATTTTTGACGTCAAGTTGATGTATCAACCACCTCTTTACCATTGCAACTGAGAGAACGATCTGAATTCTTGCTTGTTTGATGACTGGACTAAACGTCTCAAGGAAATCAATTCCTTCCTCCTGGTGGAATCCCTTTGCTACCAATCTTGCTTTCAACTTGTCAAGACTTCCATCCGGTGCCAATTAAGTTTTAAAAACCCACTTGCACCCTATCACATGCATATGATCAGTTCTTGGAACCAATGTCTAGGTTTGGTTTTCATGAAGTGCATTCATCTCTTCGATCATTGCTCTATGCCACCCCTCATGAGCTAATGCAGATTTGATTGTCTTGGGTTCTGCAGGTACATGATATTCAACCAAACAAGCTGTCGCGACCAAATTTTCGGGTAAACCACCTAGGGTTTGGTTAATGGATTGTTAAGCTTAAACTTAACTCGGGCTCTCCCAAGCCCATACCAACTCGCGATTTAAATTCAAATATCTAGCATGCAAAAAGGGAGTCGCCACTAATCAGTTTATGGTAGGTCGATTAGATACCTAAGTAAAATAATGGGAGAATCATCTTACTCCTACGAACCAGAAATTTGTGAGTTCGGGGACTTGATTACGTTAGATTTCTCTAACGCCCTTTCGGTACCTTTTCTTTTATCTTTTGAAAAAATGTTTGGCAAGCAGCTTGAATTAATTTCACTTTCCTAACATGTGAGGTGATCATACAAGTGTGCAAACCACCAATTTAACACTCAAGAAAACAAATAAAATAATGTAGGACTTACCTCAAAGCAACGAAAGCATCTGCGTTGTTAGATCAGAATTCACATCAACAATCTTAGATATGATTCTTAATTAACAAGCAATCACTCAATTTTTGCCTTCACTTTTTAATGAGAATATAATCCATATGCAATGCAATGCTTGTAATCTAAAATGAAATAATATGGCATGCCAAAATGTCTTAAACTATATGAATGATTAAAAAAACTAATGATTTTTAATAAACATGCAATAATTAAATATGCAATCTAAATTAATCAAAATGACCTAATTCTAATGATGTGCAATTTCTAATTAAATGAACCTAATAATAATGACGTACATTTAGTGGGTCTAATTCTATATGACATGCACATGAATTTTCTATTCTAAAAATGCAATATATTCTAGAAATTGAAACTAATTTATCCTAAGGCAAATTTTAATGAAATTCGAAATTAAGGAAAATGCAAAACATAATTATCTAGATTAAAATTCTATCTAGTTTATATTAAGAATCAGGTCAGACTAAATCCTAATTTAAACTAAGATATTATCTTAACCTAGCAAGTTCTATCCTAAGATGCAAAAATCAATCTAGACTTAAAATAAAACACGTAATTTATTCTAAAATGCCATGTCTTAATTCCTAATTTTTTATGAAATTCGAAATTAAGATCAAACATGCAATTTAGATAATAAAAGAAAAACTAACAATCCTAAATGAATGCACTTTTTCTTTTTCTTTTTCATGATTCAAAATAAAAATCCCTATTCTAATCATGCAAGATAATATAAAAAAAACAAACCTAATCCTAATTCAAACTTTTTTGGATTTTTTCCTTTTTACGAAAACAAGATCAACTCAAACCACACGATAGCAAATCAAGCAAGATAAGATCGATATCCGTAAAAAAATTGACGAACCATATCTCGCGCATGAGATCGGGTTGGCCAAATTTAAACAAAATCACGAATCGAATCTCGGGCATGAGATCGGATTGGCGATTTTCCGTGCGATTGCGAGTCAGATTTCAGGCGCGAAAATCGGACTGTCAATCATATGCACGTTATGAAATTGGGAAAATTTCCCAACTTATAAGGCTATTCGAGACTACGGATACCTCAGCATATCATCAACAAACATATCAATAAGGAAACAGAATTTTCGGAAATCAAAATAGACAAAATTTTTACCTATTCCGAATATTGGCTTCCGAATTTACGACTTGCGATTGGTGAGTGATGGATGTGCGGTTCATAGCCAACGAACCTGCAAAAATAGAAACTTCGGGATTGACTTGATTCGGATGCAAATAGGAACAGTGGCTTTGCGGCTCAAATGGACAGCAACTCGTCGTTGGGCGTGGCACGGATCAAAGCAGCAACGAGTCGTCACGGAATCAAGGTCAACTCTTCATTGGCATGCACGTAGTAGGACCAGGAGCGTCGAGGCTTCGCTTGGATGCAGGAATTGCCGCGGCTTGGTCAGCGAAACAACTACTTGGTTGGGAGTGACTGGAGAAATTTTTTCTCTTTTCGTATGTTGATTTCGTGAGTGTCCCTGGACGCACCAGTCAAACCCTGCAGAGAAGTGGCTCCCTTTTGACTTCTCTTCTTCCAATGAGTACCCCCCTCCTCGCGTTCTTCTTTTTGCCTTCCTGCAAGCTCGCACGTGGTGCTCCAATTCTTAGCTTCTTTCCTTCTCCGAGGAAGTGACGTTGCGCGAGTTGATAAATTTTTGAATACTAAGCGACGAGGCAGGACTCTTCTCGGTGCAGGATCAACTTGTCATTGGTGTCACTGACTCGGACTGATTGATGGCTGCAGCTTTTTCTCTTTTCCTTCGAAGAGACTCCCACGAAGGAACCCCCACAAAAGGAGAAGTCTCCCCTCTTCTTATGCTGAATTTCTGACCCCAAAAAAAACGAGAGAGGAACCCTTTCGATGGTGAAAACTCAACAAAACCTTTCAACATGGCCGTATATTTCTATTATGTGGCCCCCTCTTAAAACCCGAACCCTACGTACACCTTTTATAGCCAAAAAAAAAATGTGATCCTATCAAAATATTTCGAAAATTCCTTATATCCTCCGAATCACAAAAATCCTTATCTCCTTAATATTTTCAAAAAATGTTATCACCTAAAGACTAAAGATAAGATTTCAACCCGATTCTCTTAAATTTCAAAAACCACCGCAATATCATATCAAATCTCGATTTAGGTAATTTTTGTCATTAAAAAAAAACGGGCTCGGACCAATTTTGCTCGTTTCATGGGCTTAGTCCAGCCTATTAATTTAAACTCAAAAAAAATTAATTCGACCCGTCCACCGTCCTAAAAATAAAAAATGCAAAACATGTAAATTAAAAATAAACGCACCTAAAATTAATGCTATGCAAATGAATTATAAAAAAATAAAATTAACCTCTAATGACTAAATGGGTCGCCAAAATTTAGGTGTCAACACAAGCATACTTAGGATTCGGTTTCACAATACCTAACTTGGACCGAGTTTGCATGGAGTGCGTTGATGTTCCAGTTGATATCGTGGGTTGTAAAGCTTGTCTCTCTTGATTCCGGTAGCTGTCAACCGGAATTGCAGTTGGTTGACTAGGTGCACCATCTCCACTTATCTCTAAGACAGATGATGAATCTGTTATAGTTGGTGAATGTGGATCTAATGGTGTTTGTGACTTCTCAGTGGTGGTGTTTAGGGCACGCATCTGTTTGTTTTCAAGCAACTCATGTTCTTGTAAAAATCCTGCATTAGTTTGTGGAATCTTCCTCACTTGTTCTACTTTGGTTGAATCTAGAAATTCAACATCTTCAACCCATTTCATAATGAATAATATCGAGCTCTCAAATAAATAAAAAATAAAAAAAGACCGTGGAAGAAAGAATCAATACAAAAGCGAGTAATCAAAGCTGAATGAGAAGAGAGCTTGATGTCGAGCTCATCTTCTTCTTTCTTTCATGGTCTTTTTATTATCTGGGAGCTCAATATTATTCGTTTTGTTTTTACATGTTTTTATATAACAACAGAGGAAAAAATTCTAGATTGAAACCAACCACTCCTTGAATGACAGCTCAGCACACACACATAACAGAAAAATAGAGCTCATGCATATGTGTACAAGAAATAACTCTGCTGAAGCAAACGATGTAGTTTTACACCCTTCTAATTTGACCGACTGCTCCTTCTTCACACCAATCCTCTATTTTCTCTGTTCCAGTTGACTTTCGTTGCTAAGTTTCTTCCTACTGCTTCCTTCTAAGCATTTGCAGCGCTGCATTCTCAACATCACCTCGGATCCCTCAAGTTGTTCTTGACTACCTCAAGCTCATTTCACAGAGCCAAGAGCTTGTTGAAGCAAGCGGTGACCGAGAGCTTCTCTTGCTTCCACTCTGGCAAGGCTTGGTTGAGTGAGAAGATCTTGGCTCAGTCGAGCTTCCCATACATCTTCCAGATATTGTCCCACGTGGTTTTCGACTCTTCAGTTGATCAGAGTCTAGCCACAACCTTGGGAGCTACACAGTTTCTAATTCATGTCCAAACGAGTTGGTTACAGTTGTGCCAATATCGTTATAGCTAGTCATTGGTTGGAAAAGCTATAGTTTCATCGTGGAATTCGCTTTTGTCTTTCGTTACTAGAGCTCACTGGAAATCTCGAGCCAAAGTGGAACGGTTTTCTAGTCCAGTGAGTTGTTGGTTGATGAGTCATATTTCCGGTCCATCGGCCAATGATATATAGAGTGGGTCATCGGGCTTTGGTGGTTGGGACGCATAAGGCAGGAAACTGGGTTGAAAACCCAGGTAGAAATTTGTCCTTAAACCCGTTGGAGTCAATTTGGGCCTATGACCCGGAGACGACTAGCCCGACCCACTATTCAGGTTGGTCTGAGAACAAAAGGAACCTGCCCACCTCCACTGAGCTGAGCTTCAAGGGCGGAAGTTGCTTCTTCTCTGGATGACCGTGTTGGACCCATAATTGATCTAGCCCAGCAGCCCATTGGCCTTGACCTGGAAACTAGTGGACGAGGGGCCACTGGACTGGACCGAGATATTAAACAGGACCAATAAGGTATTGGATGGCAGACCACTTCTCTTGAATCGAATCAATTAGATCTGAAGTCCGGTTTTGGGGTGAATTGGGAGTTTCTTCCAATGCATACATGCCCGGATCGCGATTTTCATCAGAAATTGGTATCGTTGATAAATAAATACGTGGATTCCTACCTGAAGTGCAAACTTTGTTTTGTGTATTTGCTACAAGTTAGAAATCTCTCTAAAAGCAATCCAGAAAACTTTACAGAAGATAGGTCAGAAAAGAATACTCTGATATCATGAGCGAAATCAAGGAAGAGATGATAAAAATCGAATAGGAATTATGGGAGAATTATAATTGTATTTTTCAATATATCTTGCACATATACATAAAAATATTCATAATACAAGAAAAAAATAGGAAAAAATATACAATATTGTTGTGGAATATGGACAAGCGAATCAAATAAAATAGTCAAAATTAAGGAAAGGAAATCGGACACCAAATTTACGTGGTTCGACCCGAATATCGAAACTTACGTCCATGGGGAGAGCAGTATGAAATTCCACTATAGAAACAAACGATACATCGAAGATTACAATCACTCGAGCACTTAAACACACTCTCAGTGTTTCTCAGTCCCAAATTACACCCAAATAACTCATATAGTATTTACCGACAAAAAAAAAAAAAACTCACATAGTATTTAGCCCATCATAATTCCTAGTGAAACCTCACTCAAAAAATTAAATAAATTCTACTTACAAAAATTTAACTAGCTAAAACCACCGCCTGCGGTGGCCTAGCTGGATAAGAGCCCCCATGAAGTCTACCCAGGACGGAGGGGTTCAAATCCCGCGGGACGCATGGGATCTTAAGCGCGACGTTGGAGTGGTGGGTCATCCACTAGCATCGCCCCAGGGTTTACCCACCGGCCGCCGACTGTACGGGGATCCCTGTGCATCAAAAAAAAAAAAATTAACTAGCTAAAACACTCGGGTATAATTTACAACGAGAAAATTCCTCTCTGCCGAGAGCTTCTGCCTTTTCTCCGGGAAGGCTCACAACTTCTCTCTCCAGCTCTACCTTACTTCTCTTCTCCGATAATCCTTTTATAGGAGAAACAAGACAGAAATGTGAACTCATTCAGGCGCCCACAATCAGCGCCGACGCCCACCAAAATTCATGGGCACGCATGCACACTTTGCATGGGAACGCATTTAATGAGGCAGAAGACATGTGCCCATAATCTTTGAAGATAATCATAAAAAAGGATGGCCTCCGTCTTCCAAGATCATGTCCATGACGTTCAACTCCTTTTTACCCTTTCTTTCCTTTTGTCGGCTGCAGCTGAATAGGAAAGAAACAAGGAGTTAATGAAAGAAGACAAAACAAGCCTACAACTTTTTACTTTGGCCACGCAATTAAAGAGGTAGAGAAAATGGACTACAAATGTACACATGTGCAGAGGGCGTTTATGCTTTGCTTCTTTATTGTCAATTTGCACCGGACTTTGATCAACAAATGCTCCTCGTGTGCATCGAATCTCATATTAAGCTCAAACTCGAGAAATAATTTTAATATAATATTATATTTTCTTATTTTACTGATATCCAACTTGCGGATTGATTGAATTAATTAGTTCGAATATAAAGAACCAGAATCAGATAGAATCCTATCTTCAACAGTAAGAGCCATGTGGATTCGCCAGCTTCACTCCCTCCTATCCAATCTTGTGAGGTTGCTCGACCCTGGACTGGTCTCGTCGTTGGAAGTTTGGCTCAGTGCAAAGAAAGCGTGGCTGTGGTGCTTGCTTGAAGGGTTGGGCGAGCGACCATAGCTGGCGGGCTGAGATGGTGCTGCTGCAGGTGTACCACGGAGATGGATCCGTGGGCGTATCAGTCACGGTGGCGGGAAAATGGGCTTCGCCAGAACTCGTGAAGGTTGCTAGGACGCCGGAAAAACCTGCAAAGTGAACCTTAAGAGCAGGGGGGCTTCGTGAATCTTCCTCACAAACCAGAGCCGATGTGAGTGCTCCGGCAAGGATTCCGATGGCAAGACCAAGGCAACGATGTTGGGTCTTCTCGGGAGTGGCGGTGGAGCAGCGAGGGTTAACAAGTAAAATGAGGATTCGCCAAAAACAACACCAAGAGAGAACACCAATTCGGTCCTCACGGCAAGACTGGAATTGCTGGAGATCTTTGCGTGTATACCGAAGCTGCAGCGATTGGCTTCGAAGAAAGGGGCGCCGTAGCTCGCTGGAACGTTGAAGTGCGAGGGAGATCGAGCAGACGTTGCACGGCAGCGAGTGGAAGATGCCACAGTGTCGAAAATCCTCTTTCTTCTAGTTTGGGAACGTCTTCCTCCACCAGTTCGACTTTTCCTCAGTCAAACTGCGCCCCTTTTCTTCGAACGTCTGCGTGTGCAAGCATTGGAGACTTCAAAGCGGGCGTGTTCTCTGTATGAACTGTCTGGCTCTTTCTGACGAGTGTTCTTCTTCTGTGTGTTCCTCTCTTCTCTGGCCGATCCCCCAAACTGGTGAAAAATAGTGGTGATTAGGCTTCTTGTTCCCCAATCCTATTATGGGGTTGACTCTCTTAATCCGTGTCGGCTTATTTTCGGTCACATGAAAAAAACAATGGGCTTGACTTTAAGCTCAGAGCCTTTTATCAAGTCTAACTCCAATGGAATTGTGTGGCATCAACCCATTTAATTAAACTAAGTTTAGAATCCACACCCATTCAACGAGTTTCCAAATTAAATGGGTTGATCCATGGCGGCCAAGCCCAACGCACATTAACTAGCCAGCCGGAGAGTCCCCTCCTCAAGTGGAAGATTGAGGACGAGGAGAGGAATGTCCTCCCCGTCGATGGCCGTGATGACGAGGACAGAAAATTTCTAATGCGGGCCCGTCGGAGAAGCCGGTGGAGAAATGCCTTGCTGCGTTTGAGGAAGCTCGCCGCCGTGCTCTGGCGGTTGTGGCTGACAAGGGCCGAGGGTCGCAGGTGTGGAGACAAAGGTGGTGGCATTTGAGATGAGGTCGGGTATCGGGTAGAGAGGAGCGAGATGCGAAAACGAGGAAAGGGGAAGCGCACGAGAAAATGAGCTAGGGCTTTAAGAAAGTCGAAATGATTTTCCCCACTTTTAGAGAACCTTTTTCAGTTGATAGAAATTATTTTTTTACCCATTCATTTTTCTTGGGCTAAACGTTGGAAAATTCAGAAAACTTTTCCCTCAAAGTTATTTTCTACAAAATAAATGGAATCTTAATTTTTTAGGAACGAGGTGTCGGTAGGACTTTTTCAATGGTCACATAAAAATCATGATAGCTAGCTGTAATCGAGGACTTTGCTCTTAATCGATTATAAACTTCTGCTTTTGGACTTTGTGTTGGTCCAGTCAGTTAATTCCTAGCAATTTCCAGAGGACATGACTTGTCGTAGAAGAATTACTTAAAACCCTGCTCCCCCGTGTCCAAAAGTTGGTTAACCAGGACTTGGTAATTACATATGGTACGTGTTTTGCTTTATTCTGGGTGGAGCCTTGCAAAAAGAATCTCACTTTCTGGGGGAGGTGGAGGCGCTAATCTTAGATGCTCGAGCCCAGTTAGCCATTTTAGCAACATCACGGGGACCCATTGTGATAGAGCAACAATCATTGGATAGCTAAAGCTCAAACATTGGATACTCTTCCTTGTTTGTAATTATCCCCACCTCCCCGTCCCCAAAATGCCTCTTTGGGACCTGTTGTGTTTTTGATGTCATTTCTTTGGGCATTTTGTCTAAGAACTCTTGATGATAAATAAAAGTATCTTTGCAACCAAAAAAAAAAAACATATGGTATGTGTTTCTTTAGGAAAATTGTCCCAAAAATTATAAAATCTTTCAATTGTGCTAATTTGTCCTTAACATTTTGACTACTATTTAGTCTTAAACAATTTGATGATTTGTCAATTTAGTCATTTCGACCAATTTTGGCTAGAAATCATTAAAATGGTGGTCTAATTAGTGTTGGTCATGCCCAAGGGCAATTGTGGACAATTTTTGCATATTTTCTTTATAATTTTTCTATTTTTTTTTATGACCCTGAAACTATCGTATAGCCGGCAGCCGGCGACGTAAACCCAAGATGACGCTAGCGCAGGGACCCACCTCCCACGATGCCGCACTTAAGTCGCGCAATGTGCACGCGGTGATTCGAACCTCCCCCCCTTCCGCAATTAGAGGGGGAAAGGCCCATTAAACTTAGGCAAGAGTTGCTCTCACTAGCCTCCCTCGGATGAAGGATGCCTGTGCCTAAGTCAACAAAGATCGTCCTTGCCAGCCCAAGGGAGGACAGATAATTCTTAAGGCTGAGGACCTCTGCGAGCCATCAACGAGGCTCAATAATGACCAGCAAAGAAGAAAAGGAAAAAAGAAAAAAAGAAAAAGAAAAGGAAAAGGAAAAAACCATAAAATTGAAAAAAAAAATGTAAAATGTGTTCATGTCAATGCTTGCCATCCCATTAGGACAACTGGTGTTGATTACTCTATCACGTCAACAATTTCTAACCAAAATGAACTTTAATAACTAAATTAGCAAATCATCAAAAAGTATTAGCAAGTTGTAAAAGGTTAGGAAAAATTGATACAATTAAAAGATTTAAAACATAATTAGCCATTATTAGTAGGTTTATGGTTTTTTGGATAATTTTTCCCGTTTCTTTTGATCGTAGATGGCCTTATAAGTTAGTTAATACAGATGCGTAATAAACAATCCCAGGTCCGCACGTGTAAGTTGTGTATCCCTTTCATCACCTTTGAGTCGGAACCCTAGGATGACGTCACTTTCTAGAAGCAGTTGCTCAAATCACCCAAGAATTATGGGACACGGACGTACGACAGAACCAGTGAAAGGCCGAGAACAAGTAGCAGAAGATATCACGATTGCAAAAACAAATAGCCAAAAACATTCACGCATTTCATTTAAATGATGGCGTACGCAGAAAGAAGATGGCAAAACGGGAATCACGGTACATATCCATACACTCTACAGACACAACGGACGAGATAACAGAACTGCAGCCGAAAAGCACGGGGCATTTTCCAGCTCCACACTGCTACTACACAAGCAGAACAGAACAGCAGATGTACACTATATAGCCATGCAGGATGATTTCTTTCGCAGCCCCGACGCGCAATCAAAGATGAGAGCGGTGACTGGTGATTTTGCAGGGGGAATGTACGTTGCGTTGCAGCCGAGAGGAGAGCCTGGCGATTTTACCGACAAGGGCTTTAAAGCTTCGGACCAAATGGGCTAACATGAGACGCTTTACCCGTCCGCGCCTTGGAGGATGAAAAAGCGGCTCGTGTCGCTTCACTGCAAATTCCATCTCTTTCCCAGTTTCCTGGTTGGGAGCCATCGTGCTTCTTGCCGGTGCTTTTCACAGAGAGAGAGAGGGAGAGAGATGAGACCGGGTCTTGCTTGGGGGACGGACCGGTGTTTATCGGGTTTCTTTCGGCGTGTTTCGTGGGTGATGTGTGACATTATCAGGCGAGGAGGTTTCCTTTCATAGTCATGCTTTCAGACTATGAGATTTAGTGAAATTACTATCAATTATTCTAAAAATTCTATGAGATTTTGGCAGGATAACTACCAACTATTCTTAAAATTTAAAGTATTCGATAAAGATATGGTTTATTATTTATATTCTAATATTCCTCCTCACCTGTACATTAGACTTTAACCTTAGCCGAAAACATGGAAATATGCAATCGGACAAGCAAATCTCACGTGGACATCTGGATTTTTGCCCTTGATAAGAGAGACACCGGAAGGATCATTAAAAGAATTTGAGAGTATCATTATCCAAAATACGATAGCACATACACGAAAAAGGGTTCTGGTTCTCGGCAAAACCTTAAACTGCAGCGCTCCGGGGGGGACAACCCCGATAACAAGGCCCTTAGGCACGGGTTGGTGCCTCACCCCCGCCCTTCGGCGGGAACCGCGGTGCACAAGCGAGTAGAGCCCATTCCCGAGGCTCGAAAAAGATACCGGTTGGGGGCAAAATT
Organism: Eucalyptus pauciflora; assembly: GCA_007663325.1. Taxonomy (NCBI): domain Eukaryota; kingdom Viridiplantae; phylum Streptophyta; class Magnoliopsida; order Myrtales; family Myrtaceae; genus Eucalyptus; species Eucalyptus pauciflora. Next base: position 627,300 of record VMYD01000377.1, on the reverse strand, counting down.
CTGGCCCTCGGAAAACACATAAGAACCAGGTTGGTCCTGAGCAGGACCTTAAAAGGCTCTGACCACCGGGAAAGTTTGGGTACAGGCCGGGATCCGGGCCTGGAAAAAGATACCGGCCCCGCTGGGGGATCTGCTTACGCAAAGGGGTTCCCACTCCTACCCCGGGCCTGATTGGGGCTCTAGACTGGACACCAATGAGCTGGTCGGGTGATCATTTCATTCTTTGGAGTTAGCACCGCCTCCTTTCCCCAGTTGGTATTTGTGGGTTCTTTCCATGAGATGGAATGTTACTATTTTGGATGAATACTAGGTACACGAACCGTGTAATTTTACACATTGCACGTTCGACACCATTGAAATGGCGGATAGTCTTCTAACTACTCATCGATAGGGGCAAAAAAAAAAATGTTAACGTGGGCAAGTCATCTCCAAGTACTGCGATGGATCTATTATAAAACCAATTGCAAGTCTAGAAGATAATGGCCCAAACAACGCGGTACCGCAGTACTCCCGGTTGGGATGTCGGTTTTTTCACGTGCGTGTCAGCTTTTAATCGATCCTACTCCACTTAAGATTGAGATTTGGATCTTCACGGTTGATCCTTGCCGGACAATTTTTAAAAGCGTGGTTATCGAAGTTTTACATGATGAAAAATGACAAATGATCCAACTCTTTAGAGTTAATACTACAAAAAAAACCATAAATTAGTATATTTATAACAAATTTATCCTAAACTAATTTTTTATCATAAAAAAATTTCAAATTAGTAAATCTCCAACATTATTATTCGTTAGTCTTTATTAAATTTTAACATTGAATGCTAAGTTGAATATCAAGCAACAATTGACGGATGTACCATTTTTGGATTTTGTCCTCCATTTGTCACAGATGTATTATTTTGTATTTTTTCATGTTATCAGTCAAATTTAACGGAAACTAACAAATTAATAAATTTATCATAATTATATTGATTTGGAGTTTTTTTATTATGATAAATTTATTAATGGTGTATTAATTTTTGGATTTCCATGGTGTTATCCCAACTAGGAACGACGCTTTGGAAAACAAAACGTGGCAAAAATGAAGCACGCTTTCGCAATTGATTCATGACATGAAAAGGTCAAAAGAGCAACCCATTCCTGCTATTTTAACAAAAAGAGGCTCCTTCATGTTCTATTATTGTGCGTGGCATCTCATGACAGCACGCGGGTCCAGACTGAAAACACACAATACTACAAAGTCTCTCTGTCCTTGTCCATCTACCACTAGAGTCCCTTTTCATCGTTGTCCCTCCTCCGTCAAATCATCAAACCCCACTCAAGTTGGCGGGGATTGACAGGTTCATTTCTCTCATTGTCACGTCAATCACCGGAACTTGCTCTAATAGTCATCATTTTCACATAAGAAAGGAGAGAGAGAAGAATTCTCACTTTCTTAAAAGATAAGGATGGAGATTAGGGTGAGGACGTTTTAATATCAAGTGTAGATTTTGACTCACATATTTTACAAAGAGGCATACAAATTTGAGAGTTAGAATAGGAATAGAGTACGACCGATCAAAAAAATAAATGATGGCATCGACGACATTAACCAATAATAGGCCAAAGGAGAAGATCCTGCGTGGATGCGTGATGGATCATGTGCTTAATGTTGTGATGAAGGAATCAGGAGAGCATCTCTTTTCGCCGCATATCTATGGCAGGTGCGATGAGGGAGCGATTCTTTTATTCTGGTTTCATTGGATGCGAAGGAGGTTCCTGGGGGAATCCGAAAGCGAGTTATCAATCGACGGCGTCGGTTAATGCTTCGTCTCCACAGCAGTCTTAATCGAATCCGTCGACTTTCCATGTATTCCAAAAAGTAGTATTGTTTATCAGAAAAGTCAGAAAGATATATAATATTTCTCCGGCGCTTTTGGCTTCTCATGACATGGAATCCAAGACCAGGGGCGATAACCTTTTTATTTTTGGGAATAAACATTTTTTTAATTACCTCTTTCAAGCATGCAACGAAGAGTGCATAATCTATGATGCTGCTTTGGGCAAGTAAACTCTTACCATCTGGGACTAGGATGCAGCGCTCCAACGTTTCACCTAACAGCATGACGCTTGTGCGGCTCTCTCGCAGCCTGGTTTAAAGGCTGATCGAAAATTGGAGCAAGAGTCTTCCGAGTCTTGTAAGTGGAAAAGAAAAAAGCAAGCTAGCTAAATTTGGCTTTTCTAGGTAGGAGAGAGTTCTATAGGGAAGTCATTATATGTGGAGAGTCTCATAAATTATGTCAATTCGATATAAAAAAAATAGTTCAACCCATAGCCAGTCCCGCTAAGAAAACGCAAATTTCCTTGTAGATTTGACATTTTCATCTATTCCATCCACCGAATCATTCATGAAATGAGTACATCTAATGTTTTTTTTTATGAAGCTATTTTGGGAAGGATATAGCTAGAGGACCAAAGTTCTAGGAATGTCGTTATAAAAGGAGAGAGCTGTCCGTGCTTCCATGTCGTGTCTGACACGTGTCGGAGCGTGTCAGACACGTCGACACGCTCGAACACGGTCGGACACGAGTTGACCGCGTGTTGAAAAATCCGGCATGCGGTCAACTTTTCTCGACACGCGTGTCAACGCGTGTCCGGAAGACTCTAGTGGAGGCGAGGGAGCAGAGGCCGCGAGCGACGACAAGAGACGGCCAAAGAGAGCGGCGAGGGCCACCACTGTTGCGATTGGCGACAAGCATGAGAAGAGGAGGAGAAGGATCAAGAGGAAGGAGAGGAAGGGGGTCGTGCGGAGAGGAAGGTGGTCGTGCGGCGAGGAGGAGGAGAAAAATCGAGAGGAAGAGAAGAGGAAGGGATTGGGGCCCGAGGGAGCACCGAGCGGCGGCGGCATCTCTCCTCCTCGGCATCGCGTCCACTCCATCGTCGGAAGCTACAAATGTGTTTTTTGTGCGAGCGGTAGAAGGAGGAGGAAAAAGAGGATCGCTAGGGTTTTGAGTTTTGGGGGAGGGGAAGATGGCGTGACTTTTGAGTTTTGGGGGAGGGGAATGTGGGGAGGGAAAAAAGTAAAATGAGTTTGGGGTGAAGGGAAATGGACAAAGGGATAGATTTTAGGGATATTTTTTTATCAAAAAATTAAATAAATGAAATTGAAAAATAATTTCGAAAAGTAAAACTATTGAATTTTGAACAATGATAATTTCGAAATGGACGGAGGGATAGATTTTAGGGATATTTTTTTTTATTAAAAAATTAAATAAATGAAATTGAAAAATAATTTTGAAAAGTAAAACTATTGAATTTTGAATAATGATAAATTTTGACCATTCTAGAAAATCATGAATTTATTTAAATAAATTAATTCTAATTTCTTATTAATTATTAGTTTCATCAATAACTTTTGTTAAAATTAAAAACATGTTTCGCATTAACTATGAATATATCTTTCGAATTTCAAATGAATTGATTTATTAATATTATTAGTGTAAATATATTATAGGCTCTTTTTTAATTAATTATTTATTTATGAATTTGAATCAAATTAATTAACAATAAAAATATTCATTTAATATTCAATATGTCGCAACGTGTCAAAATTCTCTATTTTTTAGAAATTGCATGTTATGTCGTGTCGTGTCACATATCCGTGTCACTTGTCCGTGCTACATAAGCTGTCACCACCACACCCTATGTAGCTTAGGTAAGTGCTCACTGCGTGCTCGAGCAGATGAGAGTATGTTTGATGTTCCAATTACGAGGATGACTATCCACAATCATATTCTATCCAGATTCGGTACTTCGACCGATACGACTTCAAAGGATCGATGTTCCAACCATATTGCACAAAAGCTGGATGTTCCAGACAGCCAAAAAGAGTGTGTGTTCCATTCCAGAAGAGCAGCACATTCCGGGGATGCTATGGACGTAGATGTTCCAATTCCAAAAGAAAAAAAGAAAAAAGAACGTCGAATATTTCAACCTTGTTAGACCCATATTGAGCAATCCGGTCAAGCAAACCCCGGTGCTTTCTGACCTGAAGATCATTTAATTAGTCGTTATAACCCTTTCGAACTCGTTAGTAATTTCTCAGTTACAAAAGTAACATTTGGTAATTCCGGAAAATAGTTAATTAGCTTTTTCGATTTATAAGTATCAACCCACTAGTTCAGTAAAATTCTTCAATGTGGAAATTTCTTAATCTAGTAACTTTCATTACATTAGTAATGAATTTTTCTGAAAATTACTTGACGAAACTTACTTGACCATCAGACAACGGATTCTCAGTTAATTTGTATTTATTCGATTGTGATTTCTCCTTCTTTCTTTCCAAATGAACGCCCAAATTGCTCAAGTATAACACCCGTGCAAATGGGCACTGGAGGAGAAAATATGCCATAAACATAATCAAAAGCGACCAGCCGAGGCATTAGTCTCCATCACTTATTCATCCCCCTCCATTCAGAGGACGAACTTAGCCCCACTAATCCTCTTAAACCATCTTCAATTGTCTCCCGTTTTGGCACGCAAGGTCTGTTTGATCGCTTTGCATGGTTCTTGTCCATCTGTTATATTCTTAATGTGCAGCACAAGTAGCATTAGATGCAAAAGAAAAAGGAACAAAAAACCAACGGCGTTCAGTTTATTTGATCCTTAGCTTTGTTACAAAATAATGATACACATTCTCAACCGCTAATAACTCACACACTCTGATCTTGATGGGGCAAGCCGTGGCCTGCATAGTTTTTACAGAGATCTAAGACTTCTCTAAACATTGTCTCTTGAGAAGTTTAGTATTCAACAAGATGCTCAGTCTGACAAGTATCAAATGCTATTGGCACCTCTGAATTAGATTTTGCTTGGACTGATTAGTTTAATCTTCATCAGAGCCAAGTTTAATAAACCGGTTATCAAATGGAGACACACTTCTGCTGTTGGAGTATATTTCTAGGTTCTAAAAGCAGAATCAATCTTTAATTCTACCTTCATGTGCAGGTGGCAGAGGAAATCAGAAAACAACTTGTTCTCTGCCTTTGCATTTCCCTTCCGCTCCGGCGAAGGGCCAGCGACCCAGGAAAGAATTGCCGTCATTGTTGTCGCATAAAGATAAAGACCATATGCTTTTACAACTGCTTGTTTAGAGTATAATTTCTCACTAACATGGAAGTTTCAATCTCAAATCGAACACACAAAACTGAAAATAGACCAAAAGGTTCGAGCTGGTATAGTTCATTCAAAACATTTTCTGATATCTGCAAACCATATCAGCATGTTATTTTAGACTAACAAGTGGAAATTCTGTTTTGGGGTTATAAAGGTACGATTTTTCTTAACCCAAATGAAACAATGTGCAATTTCTACAAAAAGTATTGCCTTTTCTTGCAATATGCTTAGGAAATTACTGAGTCAGCAGAAAGGCGAATAACTGAAAATCAACAAATAGAATGTCGTATTGAAAAAAAATTATTTCTTACCTGCTTGAATAGCTCTTGCTCCTGCTGGTACTGCTTTCAGTTCTATCTCAGCTGCAGCTTCCCTGATCTTTCGCAAAAGAACTCATTTTAATCCTTGACACGGTGTCTGAATTTCTCTGATCAGGCCCCTCGAACAACATCCTCGGCGAAATCTTGGACCTGCCGTTCCATGATGTTGCGGATTTCCCAAGAAAGAAGGGGAAAACATCTTGATCAGGGAAGTTCCGGTTTCCACACCATTGCATCTTGACACTGATGATGCTGATGACTAGCGGCCTTTGTGACTTTCTTCCTCTTTTTCCTCTTCTGTTTTTTATTTGACTCTGCCTCAGCACTTGGAAATTCAAAATTTTCCTGTTACTCCTCTTGATCCTTCTGCAAAGCAATCCAAATTTGATTATTTATCTTCCATTTATACAACATCCTTTCCTTAATCAGCATAATCGTTTCCCCAGAATGTTTTCAAAGCATATACAGCAGATGCAGAGCACTTATAAAGCACATTAGTATGTTACTATGTTATGACTACTATATGATTGCAGATATCAGATTTCTAAATTGAACAAGAATCGAACCAAAGCAATCGAACTGAACTGAGTCCACTAGTACCTGCAAACATAGCTGCTCATCCACAATATCCTTGAAGGAAAGCTCGTAACTCGACTCAGGCAAGTTCTGGATTATCTCCATCATCTCTCTTCTTCCTTCTTCGATCCTCTGCGTCCTCAGCAAAGGAGAGAGATTGCTGTAGTGATGATCTTGGGGAAGCAGTGGGGACGTGTCCACATCTTTGGCTACTCTTACCGACATGTTTTCGCGCTTCCACAGAGTCAGCAAATCAGGATAGTTTCTGCTGTGGTGGTTTCTCATTCTACACGGAACCCCGAATTCAAACTCAAGATCTCTGACAGGGTTGTGGGATTTGGGAGTAAGGTGCTGCATGGTAACCTTCCTCAGCCCAAAAATTTCTATTCTTTTGTTCCCCGGAACAAAAAAAGAATAGAAACCCGTTTGATAACGGCAAGTTAGTTTTTTGTTCCCGGGAATAAAAAGTTAGCCTAGGAATGGTTTTGAAATAGAAATGAGAAGTAAAAAAAAGTTAGCCCAGGAATGGTTTTGAAACTATTTCTGAAAAAAAAACTCATTCCCAGCCAAGAAGTGTTGTCATGCGCAACCTAAGAGAGAAGATGCGGTTCTGGGCAAACATGGCTTGAGAGAGAGAGAAATTTGGGCTGTTGGAGAGTGATCTTCATGGGGAATGGGAAGCACGTGACCTGATTCTCAGAGACTCCGCATAAGACCCATGACGGGACGACCCAGGAATCAAGGAATTATAAGAGACAAGAGCCCTTTGCGGCATTTCATCGAACAAGTCGAGCGCTTTCTTGAAATCGCCTATTCCGACTAATGCAGATAATGATGGTGTCCCAAGAGTAACCGTTCTCTGTATCAAGATCATCAAAAGCCTTGTGGGCGCTTCGGATGGAAGAGCATTTGGAGTACATACCAACGAGATGGTTGACGATGAAAGGGTCGCCAGCAACAGCAAGTGCGGTCTTGATGAGGTGAGGGTGCAGGGTCATGCCGAGCTTTTAAGTGTTTCTTGGCGACGCATCTTGTGATGAGAGACATCGCTGAAGAACATGGCAACGCACCAGTCGGCTTTCTCTCAAGACTCCCACTGATAAATTTCCAGAAGAGCTGACATAAACGCAGGTAAAGGAATGAAATGGAGAATCATGTCTTGATTTTATGAAAAAATTGTGTGAGAATGTAATCAAATAAAGATACCAATACCTAACATAAATTTTACGATATGACTATATTTACTTTAACTTAATAGATATCTATAGTGCAAGTGCATGACATCCTGATATTAGAAAATTAATTTAATTTTCCAGTCATTGTTTCAAAAATAAGATGATCATGATGGCATAACTTTTTTTTTATTGATTAATTACCTCAAATATATCAATCTATTATATGTCTGCTATTATTCATAGCTAATTATAAATATAAGTTGACTTATATTTAGCAGTTCATCATGTAGTTATCATTTCTTGATATTTATATTTTTCACATTATTCTAAATGATGTATGTCAATCTATTTGCCCTTTATCAATAATATAAGCTGGTTATTAAATAACTAAAAGTAAACGTTGATCGACATTATCTTCATTTCTTTACATACCTAATTGAAATTGTTTTATTTTTCCTCTAATTGACGAATGCCTACCCATGAATGTGGTATTTTCCTTAGAGAAGCAATATGGCAGTGATGAATATTGATAAATTGAAGTTTAATATTTGGTGTATGACACTAGGATAAATTACAGATTTGTCAACACCACAGATCCTAGAGTAAGGAAGTTATAGGATAACATAATTGTTTGAAGAAGGCTCACACAATTACAAACAATCTCTTAGGCGAGATGTGACAGCCTAAATTTTCAAATTTCGTTTTCGATTAAATAAATTGGGTCTTTCTTTGACGCGCCTGTGGTGCTATTCTCTGAGCTGATCACTCATAAGATAACTAGATTATCTGGAGAAGCCACTAAGAGATTTTAACGCAATGGACTTGAGAATTCGACCAGGAATCGATTGCTAGATCGTGTTGATCTGCAAAGGTCATTACGGCACCGTCAAAAATCAATCAGAAATTGGAGATAGGTCGATTCGATTGAGATATGTGATTAGTGTATGGGTGATTCCACTTAATTGCAAAATTCTTGTCGAACGACACTAGACCAATTTTTCTAGTCACTTTTGTACCCAATGTCCGTATTTGAAACCTCGAGATTTTTACGACAACCGAGAGTTGTCAATGAGTCGAAGATGTACATTGTGACTCGAGATAAATCGATCACAAGTCAATTACACTAAAAAATCCTAAAAACTACCCAATAGACTAGGTCACGCTAAAATTACATTGGATTGAAATTAACCGTGAATTTAAACCCGATTTCAAAAATTGAAAGTTCTGTCGTGTCACAAATTATTTTAAGAACGTCGACTCATTCTTCGAAGAATTTTCAGAGATTTCGGGATTTTTACGGAAAACCGTTTCGAACGTTGCGGAAAATTAGCGAAAATTCGGATGGGCCAAATTAAAGGAAATTTGGACTTCTAACCCGAGCCTTTGAGTGTCGGGGACTTGCAGAAAATTGTACGGGATTTTTCTTCATTGAAATCGGACCTCAATTTGGAGAATTGAGTAAGAAAATTGAAACTAATTGAATGAAATTCAGATCCATGGAAGGGCTTCAATTTTTGGCTTCAATTTGGACTATTTTGATGGAAAATTGGTTGGAAAGTATTAGGGGGACATTGCCATTAATTGGATGGATAATGATGATGGACTTTTGGCACTTGATACTCATCCATCCCCCTCCATCTTCGTGCGTCTTCCTCTTCCCCCGACCCACCTCAATTTCTGTTTTTGCTTGGCTTTCATTTCCTCTGCATCTTCATCCACTGAACCTCCCTCCTTGCTGCCATTTGTCCATCGCCCATCCTCCATGGGTCAAAGTTCTTCAGCAAGGAGCCGCGGGCGTTGACTCCTTCTTCGGCCCAACGTCTGCAGCAGCTTCAGCCACGCGTCTTCTCCCCCTCCCCTTCGAATCCTGCTGCCAGCGAAGCCGCGCGCGTCTCCCTTCGGCTCCAGCAACTTCGGCCATCTGCCCGTGTGCTCCATCAGCCTTCTTCGAGCCGTCCACGTTCCAGCAAATCCTGCAGAATTCCCACGAAGCAGCTGCCTTCGTCCGCGTGGTCCTCTCCAGCAACACGTCTTCGGCCCAATTCGGGTGCAGCCCGTCCTCGCCAAAGCAGCTCCGTCTCTTGTGCTTTCATCAGCCCATCCGAAGACAGGCCCACGTTTTTCTTGAGCAGCCCAGTTCGATCCTTTCTTCAGCCCGTCGCAGCCCACAAGTGCAGCAGCCCAGTTTTTGAAGCCCATCCTCAGCCCAATTCCAGCTCATTTGAAGCCCAAAAAGCAGGCCCAAACCCAAGTCTAAGCCCAGAAATTTCTGTGGGCTTGCAAGGCTTTTGGGCCCGGCCCGAGTGTCTGTCGACACCGCTGAAAATTCGGATTTCGGCTGCCATCGCGTCGTCGTCGTGGTGAACTAGTGAGTTTATGCACTAAACTCTTCTTAGTAAGCTAATGACATTTAAGGGGTGTTTATATTTATTTAATTAGGAATTAGGTGGTTAGTTAGATTTTAGTGATTTAATTATACATGTTAGGTGGTTAGATTAGATTAAGTGAGGCCTAGATAAATTGTATTATTTATCTAGAAGGGTTCGGGAATTTTCCAGGCCCGTATCGGTATTTAATTTAGTGATTTTGGACTAGGTTGGTATTTTTAGAATTTAAATTGAATTATTTAATTAAATTTAGAAATTAATTAATTATTAATTATTTTTCTGGAAATTAAACTAGGATGGCCGATGACTGGAATTTTGTACTGATTGCAATGGTGTGGTTAATTACTACAATTGAGTGTTGAATTGTGCAATTTGAATTTAAGTTGTGACTGACCAAAAAAAAAAAAATTAAGTTGTGATTTTGGAAATTTATCCCAAAATTGTATAATTTTAGTAATTAATTATAAATTACCGGTGCGTCGGTTTACAACGCCAAAAACGTTTTCAGACTCTGTATAAATAGTGGGATTTTCTAAAGTAAATATATTATATTTTTGGATCAAGCCAACCGTGTACCCACACACGATTTTTTTTTTTTATTATTGGATACATTTTAATACAATGGAATTAGGCCAAGTTGGGTATTTAATTGAGGAATTAATGTGCAAAGCACAAAATCCTTGGCCAGGAGTAATGTATCGTGGTTCAGCTTTGATGAGTAAGATCTATAACAGCTTCGGGGAGCATTAACACCAATATAGATCTCTAACAGCTTCGGTGAGCAATAATACATTAGCAGCTTCAGTGAGCACTATAGATATCAGCTTCGATGAGCATTATAGTTATCTAGCAGCTTCGATGAGCAAATGTTATTAGCAACTTCGGTGAGCAATAATTGATCTAGCAGTTTCGATGAGCAAAATTAGACATCAACTTTGGAGAGCAATGATATATGAATATATCTATTTCAGCTTAGGCGAGCAGTGATTCAAATTGATGGAATTTATAGATGACATCGATGAATTGGAGTTGAATGAGTCGAGTGATTGATGGTTGAATTGAATTGAATTGTTCGGTCGAGTATTTGATTTTACTGACCTACAGAGAGGGATGGGCATGCACCCGAGGGTTGGGGCGTGACACGAGAAGTTAATCCCCTGGAATTAACATGGTCTAGGTTGCTATTTGTGGGTTCTTTCCATGAGACAAATTGTTTTAGTTTTGATAAATATATGGTTGACAAACCATGTAATTTTTACAAATCACACTGCCAATACCATTGAGATGGTGGGTAGTTTTATTCTTAAGGAGTAAATAATTTCTCATCGATGTGTATAAAAAAGTTACACAGGCAAGTCAGGTCTAAGTACTATGATGGACCTATTATTAAATTAGTTGCAAGCCTAGAAAATAATGGTCCAAACAGCTTAGGTTTCTTCATGTGCATCTCAACTTTCAATCCGTGCTACTCTGCTTGAGATCGAGATCAAACCATCATGGTTGATCATGGGCAACACACACAGTACTTGGGGCATTCTAAGAGTATGGTATCAAAGTATCCATGACACACCACATGAAATGGTTTTCCAAGCTAAAAAACAACAACTGATTCGACTATTCTGGAAACAAATCACCCGAAAAAAATTAGCGTATAGAAATTGAGGTACATTTTCATTATTAATTTAATGAAACAATTAAACTCAAAAGGTTGGGGGATGAATTAGCCCTAATTCTTCTTTTCCTATTAATGTACATGGTATCAAATACATAGGATTAAATAATTAATTCCCATAATTTTAAAAGGGGGCCAAGGTCCCTTGTCATTATTCTCAACAGCTCCTTTTATCATTCTCCCTCCACTATCAAATCATCGGAAAAGATTTGCACCCCGGATCGTATCGCCCATTTAGAAGTAGGGAACTGGCGGGTCCTTCTCCCACATTGTCAAGCCGGACGAGTTTGACCAGGAAAAGGCCATTCAAAAGATCACCCATCCGATGTGGGATAGTTTATGCACTTTCTCTGCGGTTTGGAATCGCAAAAGGAAAGCATCTCCTTGACGTGCCTTTTATGTGATTTGCAGAGTTCCCTAGAGAATTTACCGTGTCGTACATCCCCTAATTGTATCCCCTAGATCGGTAGTTTCATGAAATCGGGAATTGAAACGGTTCCACTGGTTCCAAAAATTTGACAGAGAACCTAGAATATGACCGGTTTTCAAGGTGGTCCATTCGGTTGCATAGTCACAATTTTCATTACATTAGTAGCGAGTTTTCTGAAAATTTGCTCGACGAAACTTACTTGAACACCACCCAAAGGATTCTCAATTAATTTGTATTAATTTGATTGTACGGTTCTCCTCCTTTCTAAATGAATTCCCAGATTGCTCAAGTATAACATCCGTGCAAAGAAACTCTGGAGGAGCATGCCATAAACATAATCAAAAAGTGTCCAGCGGCGGCAATAGCCCCCACTACTCATTGCAGGCGTCCCCGCCTGGCTAATTCATCCCCTCCATTCAGAAGAACTTAGCCCCACTAATCCTCTCAAACCATCTTCAATTGTTTTTCGTACGCAAGGCCCGCCTGATCACTTTACATGGTTCTCGTTCATCTGTGATATCCTTAACATACCGCACAACAAGCATTGAATAAAAAAATACCGACAGCATTCAGTTTATTTGATCCTTGGCTTTCTTACATAACGGTAACACATATCTTCAGCCGCTAATAACTCGCGGACTCGTGATCACGACGAGGCAAGCTAAGCTATGGCCTGTGTAGTCTCTACAGAAATCTAAAACTTCGCTAGCGTTGTCTCGTAAGAAGTTTAGTATTAAACAGGATGCCCAGTATGGCAAGTATGAAACGCTATTGGCACCTCTGCTTTAGATTTTTCTCGGACTGATTAGCGAAATCTTCGTCAGAGCCGAGATAATCAAACTGGCTTATCAGCTGGGGACACCCTTCTGCTGTTTGAGTATATTTCTAGGTTCTGAAAGTAAAATCAATCTTTGATTCCACCTTCATGTGCAGGGGGCAGAGGAAATTAGAAAACACATGTTCTCTGCCTACGCATCTTCCCTTTCGGTCTGGGAAAAGGCCAGCAACCCAGGATAGCATCGCCGTCATTGTTCCTGCATAAACATAGGGATTATATGGTTTTACAACTGCTGGTTAAGAGTATAATTTCTCGCTAACATGGAAGTTTCGATCTCAAATTGAGCAGACAAAAAGTGAAAATAGATCGAAAGGCTCGAACTTGTATAGTTCAGTTTGAAACATGTTCTGTTGTTAGCATACCCCATCAGCATGTTCTTTTACGCTAACAAGTAGAAATTCTGTTTTGGAACTCCTTAAAGATACGATTTTTCTTGACCCAAATGAAACAATGTGCAATTTCTACAATTAGTATTACCTTTTCTTGCAATATGCTTAGGAGATTACTGAGTCAGCAGAAAAATGAATAACCAAAAATACACAAATAGAATGTCATATTGAACATATTAAAGTTCTTACCTGCTTGAATAGCTCTTGCTCCTGCTGGTACCACTTTCAGTTCTAACTTGATCGCTACTCCCCTGATCTTTTGCGACTGGACTCATTTTAATCCTTGAAACCATGTCCGGATTCCTCTGATCAGGCCCTTCGAACGACGTCCTCGGCGAAATCTTTGCCCTGCCATTCCGAGATGTTGCAGCTTTCTTGTTCGATGTTAAGAAAGACGGGAGAAACATCTTGATCAGGAAAGTTCCGGTCTCCATGCTATTACATCTTGACACCTGATGATGCTGATGACTAGTGGTCCTCGTGACTTTCTTCCTCTTTCTCCTCTTCTGGTTTTTATTTGACTCTGCCTCAGCACTTGGAAACTCAAATTTTCCCTTTTCCTCCTCTTGATTCTCCTGCAAAGCAATCCAAATTTATTTATTTTTCCTCCATTAATAAAACATCATATCCTTAATCAGCAGAACTTTTCGTCTAGATTGGTTTCAAAGCACATACAACAGGTGAAGAGCACCTATAAAGCACATCAGTATGATACCATGTTATGTCTACTATATGATTGCAGATATAAGATCAGACTTCAGTATTGAACAAGAAGCGAATCGAACCGTGTCCACAATAGTACCTGCGAAGATAGCTGCTCATCCACGATGTCTTTGAGGGAAAGCTCATAGCTCGACTCGGGCAAGTTCTGGATCATCTCCATCATTTCTCTTCTTCCTTCTTCGATCCTCCGAGTCCTCGACGAAGGAGAGAGATTGCTGTAGTGGTGATCTTGGGGAAGAAGTGGGGATGTGTCCACATCTTTGGCAACACTTACCGACAAGTTTTCGCGCTTCCACAGGGTCGGCGAGTCGGGATCGCAGCTCCTGCTGTGGTGGTTCCTCATTCTACTAGGAACCCAGAAATCAAACTCAAGATCTCTGCTCTTCTCCAGAGGGTTGAGGGATTTGGGAGTGAAAGAGAAGATGTGGTTCTGAGCAAGCATGGTTTCAGAGAGAGAGAGAGAGAGAGAGGGAGAGAAATTTGAGGGTTGTTGGAGAGCGATGTTCATGGGAGATGGGAAGCGGGGGTCATGTGTGGAGTTATAAGGTTCAATGCAACGAAAGTCATTGCCGTCTTCGATGGGAGGTCAAGTGACTTGATTCAAATAAGCTGTCTATTTTCTCCGTTCCTCCAAATTTGTACATTTCAACTCGTTGGTCTGACTCTTGGATGGTTAGTCCATTTATTACAAGTGAAAAAGCCAAAGGCCAAAAAAAAAAAAAAAGAAAGAAAGAAGAAGAAGAGGAGGAGAAGGAGAAAATACTCGAAATTTTATTATTAGTAATTATGATGAAAAAAGACCAAGTCATCACTTGATGTGAATGATTTATCAAATAAAATTATGAGATTTGAACAGTATAGAATGAGTTATTCTAGCCAAACGTGTTCTTTTTCCCTTCTTTTCATTCCTTTGTTTCCGCGTAAGATCAGAAAAGGGAGGCTTCAATCACTCTGCTTTTGATTGGTTAGGCAAAAGGAACCCACTATGATACTTTGTAGATGGTCATTTTCTGCCACTAATCAAAAAGTTTACGGATACATTTTAGGGTTTAGTCAGGAGCATGTTGTCGATTACAAGTTATGAAGCGATGGGGGTCATCATCGGCGCATTTGCTTCTTCTAGAAGTTGGAAATTTGTGCTTCCCTCGAACTGGAACTGGTCTTTGTCAAGATCGTGAATCTTTTGGACTCTTTCTGGCTCAACACGTTTTTGCTAGGCTTCGCCAGCTCACAAATGGCAAGGGCCTCTCTTCCCTAAATTCGTAGGCCGAAAATAATTGCGTATCCATCCTTATCATCATAACTATACTAGGAATAGGAGTATTGGGTATCTCATAATAACGATAAATTAAATTTAGGGAGAATTTTCTTCGACCCTCGATTTAATACACCAAGATAGATCATCTACTCTACTCTATGCCCAAAATCAGGTTCCAACGAGTAGCAAAATAGATAAATAAATGTTTGGTGCTGATTCAGTGCGTTTGTTCAAAGTTGTGGAACCATGGGATTGTGTCCCCACATACTTAGCTGGTGAAATTGTTAGATATGGCTAATTATACCTGCCCATATAGATGTGACATGGACTAGATATATCTAGATTGGATATTTCTATGGGTTCATGATTATTATCGCACTTGATTCAGAAGTTACTATAAGAAAGTTATTAAAATTAAATTTACAACGCATCTTTGTAAAAAATACGAAAATATTAGGAAAAATTACCATCGCGAGATGCTCTTGCGTGCCTCTTGTATGAAACTATAGAAGTATGTGCATACATACATTTCACGTTGTGGAGAAAAAGGACAACAACGTAAACATGGCCTTAATAAAAGAAAATCCTCTTTCTTTGTCGCTTCAATTTTTTTTAACCAAATTACCCTCCAAACATCATTAACAATGATAAAATAGTCTCTCTGGAGCTTTTATCTATGCTATAACTAGGCTGACCAAGTCCCATCTTCTTTCCTGTTCTCTTAATTATCAAATGTCTACCGACCAAAAAACGAAAATTTCAAATGTCAAGTCCGATGAAGGAGAAACATTGACCTACGAGTAGTAAATCAGAAGTAACAGAAATTTGAGGATTGCTACGTTGAAATGAAGAAAAACATCTCCAGCACAGAGTTTTTCTTGGACTTTCGTGAATCCCCATAATATACGTCTTCCAGAAACCCATTCCATATTTTCTCTTGCAGTCAGTCGCGTCCAAAAGGTCACATGACATCGAGTTTGGCACTTTCTTGCCAATTGGTATTTTTTTTGTCCTCTATCCTCGCCAGGATATGAATTTGACATCGTTCATACGTCATTGCGTAATTACATTATGTGTTTAATTAATATGTAGTCACAATTCACGATTGTATTTATGGCGTACATGTTATGAGCTAAACGGAATAGGGCGCTTTGAGAATATCATTCCTGATCTCGGTGGATGGCCAGATTGCCCGCGCGCTACTAATGACCATTGCTGCTCAACATTAACGGCCATCGTCGCCCCATGCCGTCCTATCATTATTGGCCCGCCCGCCACCACCAACCCCGCTGGTGACCCACTGCCAGCAAGGCGACAAGGCGGCAACCCTCCATGAGCAATCACTAGCCACGGTGGCGGTCTTGGCAGAGGGAGAAAGAATAGCTAAAATGATGGATCGATTTGGACGCTATCATTCCTTTATTATTCTGGTAAAAAACCAAGTAAAAATAGTAACTTATAGCATTAATATTAATTATCATATTGCAGGCTCATTTCAAATCTGTAACCAAAGGCACCAGAAGGGTTATATATTGTACAAATTAGAATAAAGCACATATAAATAGCAAGATCAAGTGGTTGTGAACGGTCATGAAAGATGTAGTTGTTTGAATTTTGAAACTGAAACCCAAATTATTATGACATCCACAGGACCTTTTAATAAGGAAATTGTCTTGATCACAAACATAAGAAAGAGATGTATCACCTATAAAAATCTAGCTCCATTCATGCAAAGACTAATTTAATTTGATAACCTTCTTAGATTCGTATACCAAATTCACAGTACTCAAGTGCTCAACCCATCACTTACTTAGAAAATTAAGGATTGACCTTGCAGAGAATGAGTGTTGTCCTGGGATTCTTCCTACCAAAAAACATTATATACATGTATATATCTCATACGAAAAATTCCATAATCCATGAGCTAAAGCCAATGAAGTTTTATTTTACATATGCAGTTTTCGGTTGATAATGGTAATTTCCCAAATGTGTTAGTGAATTCTATTATTTCACATTGCTAGGAGATTACCCTAAAAGAATCATCACCTCTACAGCTGTTTGTTTCTTACATCGGAAAGAGAGTACTCAATTGTCAAAGCAGAAAGAGTAGTTCAGATGCAAAGGAAGCAACTGAAGCATGGCATAAGTAGAGGCCAAAAAAAAATCAGGGATATTGGAACAAGTGCATTAGAGATGGCACTTCAAATTGCCTCAAACAACTGATGCAACGACACTCACACAGTGCTTTGCATGCAAAATATTTTACATCTTCTGTCAACAAATGCATCTGTTCTTAGCATGATTCAAATATATCCACTCTGGTTTCCAGATGTAGTTATGTCAAGATATAGAAGAAAATACCATGAGTTGTAACTTTGCACTTGTACACCTCAGGTGATTTCTACTGTTGGGAGCAGACCAACACCACAAATACAGGTCACTTGTAAGCAATCCCACGGGACAATGATCAAACCATCAGCCACAGCTAAAAGAATCATAGGCCACAACCTATATTTGACCATGCGCATACTTTCCTGAATTCCTGGAGAACAATAAACACTAAATGAGAAGAAAACAAAGAATGGAACTCCATCCCAGATTTGTAAAAGTTAGACCTTTCATCAACACTTTGTGGAAAATCATTAGCTCTAAACTGCTTCCTTGCTGAAGCAGAAGCCTGACAAGAAATCACAGGAACAATGACAAGTGTGGAGCTTCAAGCTGTATATAGTTCTTAGAGATGTTCCAGGTCACTCCCTGGTCAGGGACATCATGTTTAACCTGAGAGAAAACTTCTGCAATACTGTCTATTCCCTCAAAGGGACATGGACATAACCCAAGAAAAAAAAATTGATCTGGTCAGGCAGCATCCAAAATAACCAAAAATGGCAAGGTACACACTTTCCATTGTTCCAGTAACAATGAGGTCAGAATCTAAGAATATGTACACAGAATGCCATTACCAGATAGCATCTAAGCAATCTCCACCTACCTCACGCAAAACCTCCAGGTACAATGAGAGGCTTTCATGATGCCCAATTTTTGGTGGACCATGAGTCCTTCCTGAAACTTTATGGTATCTTTAACTTGAGGTTCTCTAGGAAGGTATGAATTGTTCATTAGTAGAAGAGCTATCACCTTGCAGCTGTAGCCTTCTATTTTTTCTCCAGCATCTTACATCTAAACACTTTTCATTCATTGCCCACCATCACCATCATCATCATCATCTAAGATGAGTCTTAACTTGGGCTCAGGAACATATCCAGCTTCCTTCATATGATATGCTAGTTTTCTGAGCACTTCGTATATGTCTCCTATCTGATAGTGGAATTGGTCCTTTGCTGGAAATTTGTGCATTTCATTCTTTATCTCAATCCAACTGTTTGCCACATCTTTTGTCAAATCTCTCTCCTCCATTTGCTTCCTTACTCTGCAGGAATCATCCCATCTGTTAGTTGCGGCATATATGCTTGATAACATGACATACCTCGCAGCATTTCGGGGTTCCAAATTCAATAGAGCATCCACAGCTTTTCCGGCAATAACTAGATTACCATGGACTTTGCATGCACCCAAAAGTGCACCCCACATTCCAACAGGGTTTGATTTGTTTGAGACACTCTCTATTAACTCCATGGCTTCCTCAAGTCTGTTTTTCCTCCCGAGTAGATCGACCAAAATAGCGTAGTGATCGAATCTGGGTTGGAGGCTGTAATCCTTTTCCATTGCATTGAAAATCTGAAGTGCTTCAACATCTAGACCTGTGTGGCTGCAAGAAGATAGAGCGCCAAGAAAAGTGACATGGTTGGGTCTTACATTCATCTCTAGCATTGTCTTGAGAAAAAAAAGTGACTCATGCCCTAGACCATTTTGCGCAAACCCAGTTATCATCGAATTCCATGATACAATATCTCTTTTCGGCATCCTCAAGAATAAGATCTTAGCTGATCTCATGTCACCACACTTGCAATACATGTCAATTAGAGCATTCCATATGAATATGTTCTCCAAATCTCTATTAAAGCAGGTCCTCACGATGTAACCATGGATCTGTTTGCCTCTTTCACCAAGTGCTCGATCAGCACAAGCACATAGAACACTGACAAAAGTATGAGGACTTGGCTGTATTCCTTCCTCATGCATTTGAACAAAAAGGTCCAAAGCTTCATCGCCACGGCCATTCTGCACAAAGCCTGAGATCAATGCAGTCCAAGAGACCGTGTTCTTCACTGGCATATTGTTGAATATTGCACAAGCATCATCTAAGTTCTGAGCTCGCGTATAAGCAACAACCATGGAAGTCCATGACACAATATCCTTCTCAGGCATAACCTCAAACAACGCACGGCATATATCGACTCCGCCACATTTACCATAAGCATCAATCAGGGAATTGTAAGTGATCTTAGTAAATTCCAAGCCCATTATGATGGCAACTCCATGAACCTGGCGCAGGAACTTAAATGCACCCAAGCGAGCACAAGCACCCACAACGCCCACAAAAGTAAACTCATCCACGAATAGACAATCACATTCCTTTTGCATATGCATAAAGACACTCAGAGACTCCACATAAAACCCATGACGGGACAACCCAGAAATCAAGGAATTATAAGAGACAAGAGCCCTCTGCGGCATTTCATCGAACAAGTCGAGCGCTTTCTTGAAATCGCCAATCCGGGCATATGCAGATATGATGGTGTTCCAAGAGTAACTGTTCTTTATATCAAGATCATCAAAAGCCTTGTGGGCGCTTCGGATGGAAGAGCATCTGGAGTACATGCCAATAATATGGTTGACGATGAAAGAGTCGCTGGCGAGTGCGGTCTTGATGAGGTGAGAGTGGACGGTCATGCCGAGCTTCAGGTGTTTCTTGGCGACGCATCTTGCGATGAGAGAGACAAAGTGATGGATGGTTGGGACGATATCGCTGAAGAACATGGCAATGCATCAGTCGTCTCTCCCATGAAAAAGGTGTCCTCTGCATCTTATTACTCTTAATAACATCCGGCACGCGAAGGTACATTGTAAAGAAATGGCGAAAAGTAATTGATTTAATGCTTGTCTGGAGTTTTTTTTTTCTTAAGTAAAAAGTAAAATTTTTTTTTTTTTTACTTTTTTGTTAAAATTTATATTATTGTTCAAATTTCAAAAAATTATCAAAAGATTATATGTGAATCTATGTGTTGTGCTTAAGTTTCTAGAGTTTTAGATTTTAAAAAATGAAAAAAATGACATAAATAACCCCCAAATTTTTAATTCGTTTAATTTGATGAACTTTGTCCAAATACGTTATATTGTTTTTAAGCTTTAATTTCTATAATGCGGTCATGAACTATTAATAATGTTCAATCTAATTTTTAAATTATATGGAAATGGCAAATTTAGTCTAAAGATTAAATTGAACATCTATAAATAATTGTGAGATCACATCGAACAAATTAAAAATTTAGGAGTAATATTACACATTTAGTCAAGTTCAATGATCATTTGTATTATTATCTTTTAAGGGGGGATAAACATAAGTCTTAAAGTACGTTGCAAAGGTGCAATCATATTCTATAAATTTGAAAAAGTGTAATTAAATCTTAAAATTTATTAAATTTGTATAATCAAATCTCACTATTAACTCCTTCCAATTCAGTAAATGGGAGAAAATAACATGATTTTTTTTCCCTGAAGATAGAAGCATTGAAATGGCTGCCATGTCAGCAAATTTTAAGAAAAATGTAAGAAAAAGGGAAAAAAATTGATTCCAAGATTTCTAGAAATAAAATCCTGAAAAAAATATTTGGAAAAAAAGATAAAGAGTCAAACAGTGGAGAACCAAGAAGGACAGTGGTTGGCCAACGTTCCTCGCCGGACTTCAGCAAAGCCAACTTGGCCCTCTCTACCACCTTCCCATGTTGAGAAAGGAACGAAGCGAGTGTGTGCAAAGAAATTTAACACGAAACTAAAAGCAGAATAAATTTCACGAATTAAATTGGATTATGGCAGGATGAATTCGTGCAACAACAAATGCAATCTCCACCGTCATGAACACTGTTTGGAGCTTTTTTTATTTTTTCTTTTTAAATAAATGATGTTCCAAGGTACTTGATGGAGACTTTGGCACCTCTTTAGAATGATTTCTTGTCTGATTTTTCTATCCTTTTTTTAAGATCTTTATTTCTTCAAAATTTTCAAACAATTTTTCATATCTCGATTAGAAAATAGAACATTTGGCATTAGCAACTGCATAAGCGCCTCTCTTAAAATAAACACAAAATGAAAAATGCCACGTCAACTTTTATGAAAACCAATTTGAGAATAAAATGCAATAAAAATAACAATATTTAACATAGATTTTACGGTATGATTGCATTTCCTTTAGATTTAGATATCCATAGTACATTATCATGATAGGAATTTAAATTAATTTACCATTCATCGTTTAAAAACAATGGAATAATTCTTTTGTTGATCAATCATCATCGATGCATATCAACATATTATTAATTTTATGTTTAATCATAAATACTTTATAAATATAAGTTAAGTTGCATTTTGTAGTTAATGATTTACTTATAATTTCGTAATTTCCAATTTTTGGACTATATGATAATTGAGTTTCTCTTAAAATTTTCCTTGGTAAAAAATAAGTTTATGGATGCCTTGCCTTCTAGTGGTGATATGGACATTACCATTTCACCCCAAATATTCCAACTACGTTTACTTGACTACCATAATTTTTTTTTCCTGATTATTTATGTGCTGTAACTTTAAAAAAAAAAAATCACTTGAGTGTCATAACTTTACTTAAGTGCTATGACTTTTAAAAATGTTCATCAAGAATATTATATTATGTCGAATTTTCAACACTTTGGTGAATGATTTTAAAAAGTTATGGCACAAGTGATTGAAAAAAAAAAGGTTATGATATTTAAGTGAGTGCCCAACAAAAGTTATATCACTTAAATAATCCAAAAAAAAAGTTATAGTACTTAAGTGAGTGTTGTACGAAAGTTATGGCATTTGTGGTGTTATTTTTCCTAACTTTTTGGTCTTATCAACTAAAAAACCACCTAAAACCCTAAATTTTGCTTAAAGTGACAAATTTACCCAATTTTTTTTTTTTGACATGAAAAACTCCAAACTTTGTTAACCGTGACACATTTACCCAAAAAAAATTTTCGTGACACAAAAATCTATGAACTTGCATCTATGTGATATATTTATCCTAAATTATAGGGCATTTTCATCTTTTACTTTTTAATTTTTTTTTCTTCTTCTCTCTTCCCTCCTGGCCTGGCCATGGCGGCGGGAAGAGAGAAAAAGAAAAAGAAAAAGAAAAAATAAGACGAAAATGTTATTGGTGGAGTAAATGTGTCACGGTTAGTAAAATTTGAAGTTTTTGGTAGCTTTTTTCCCTTAAATAAAATATGTGAATTCTACATTTTTAGGTTTAGTATATGTAAAATTTGAATGGGCCTCGGTTTCACCTACAAAATTAGGGTTTTATCGTCATTAAAAGAATATCAATTATCATAAATTGAATGACTTCTAATCAAATAACACCCATGAAAATCTCTTGTACTCACGCCTTTCGTGCCAAAGAATCTTTGGACTTCGAGAAATTTCCTAGAAACTCAACTCAATTTCCCCAAAAGTCGAAAGCAAAATGCGTATTCCCTTCTTCACGGTGGGCTTGAAGTTTCCTTGCAACCAGCAGGTTCTCACTTTCCTAGGCGTCAACGCACCAGTCGTCTCTCCCATGAAAATGGTGCCCACGCGAAGTGATGCTGCAAAGAAATGGTGAAAACTAATTGATCTAGTGCCTCTTTGCTTGGACTTAAATAATAGTTCTTTTACCTTTTTGTCAAAATTTAAATTATTGTTCAAATCTTAGAAAATTATCAAAAAATTATATGTAAATTATTTGTCGATCCTTAAGTTTCTGGAGTTTTAGATTTAAAAAATGAAAAAAAATGACATAAATAATCCTTATATATTGTCCAATATCTAACATTGGCTCTGAATTTGGAATTTATTTTATGTGATCCTTGAACCTTGGCAAAATATGTTATGTCATTTTTAAAAAAATTAATTTATTTAATGTGATCCATGAACTATTAACAGATGTCCAATCTAGTCGTTAAACTATATGGAAATAATGCATTTAATCTAAAGACTAAATTGAACACTTATCAATATTTTAAAGATCACATTGAACAAATTAAAAATCTAAGGATAACATTACATATATAGCCAAAATTTAAAGATCATTTGTGTTATTATCTCATAAGAGGGGATAAATGCTCCATAAATCTTAAAATATGTTGCAAAAGTGCCTTCAAATTTTAAAATTTTTAAAATTTTCAAAAAGTGCAATCAAATTTTAAAATTCATTAATTTAGTGCGATTAAATCCTGTTATTAACTTCATCCAATTAAGTTAATAGGAAAAATGATCATGATGTTTTTTCCTTGAAGATGGAGGTCAGTAGATTTTAAGAAAAATTTAAAAAGAATAAAGTAAAAATTTGGAGAAAAGAGGAAGCGTCAAAAGTGGAAAACCTAGAAGGACAGTGGTAGACCAGCGATCCTTACAGGAACATTCATTCTTGGGTGAACAATTTTGACAAGTCATGGCATCAAAAAATAAAATTATGGTATTTAACTGAGCATCAAGTGAAAGTTATATTACTTAATCAATCTCAAACAAGTTATAGCATTTAAGTGAGTGTTACAGGAAAGTTATGAAATTTCTGATATTATTTTTTCTAATTTCTTTTTGTTTTATGAACTTATTGTGTATAATTATGACATAATTAAATATATGAACTCTATATTTTTTGGTTTAATATATGTAAAATTTGAATGGGCCTGGGCTTCGCCTTCACGGTCGTTAAAAGAATATCAATTAATATAAATTGTATGATTTCTAAACAAATAACACGCAATGAAAATCCGCTTGTACTCTCGCCTTTCGCGCCAAAAAGTTTTCGGACTTCGAGAAATTTCCCGGTAACTCAACTCGTTTACTCAAAGGTCAAAAAGCAACGCGTTTTCACTTTTTCACGGTCGGCTTGAAGTTTCCCTGCAACTAGCAATCCCTCACTTTCCTGGAAGGGCACGGCGAAGGAGGGTGAATTCACCGTCTTATATAAGAACGTTTATTCTTGGGATCTTCATCTGCTTCTCAGCATTTGATCCGGACTCTTCATCTTCACCCCCTTCATCTCCGGTAATTTCCTCTCGTTTATTGCCTTCTTTTTATTGAATCGGGTCTGTTCAGTGTTCTGTAATGCAACTAGATGCAGAATTTGATGGAAACAATAGAGGGACTCTCAGATCAGCATCAAATTCCTTCCTCAGTTGACTCCGTGATTGATTACTGCTAGTTGCGTCTAACACTAATAGCTTTAGCCTCTAACTCTACTCACATACTAAAACCCTGCTCATCCACTTCCATTTATGCAACTGTCAGGCCTCAGATCCTGAAACGCAATACCACCGCCAAGATCGACGCCTGAACCCTTGACCAGTCGACCTCGTACCGTGTCGAGAAATCGGAACTTTCTGATATCAGAGAGCGGGAATGGCGAAGAAGAAGACACAGCACGAAGTTGAAGCGGAGGCGAGCGGTGTCGAGCCTCGGAGTGAGCTCGTCGGCGGCGGCGGCGGCCCTCGCGATGACAAGCCGAAGAAGAGGAGCGGCAAGAAGAAGAGGAGGGAGGGCGGCGGCCACCCTTGCGACGACGAGCCGAAGAAGAGGAGCAGCAAGAAGAGGAGGAGGGAGGGCGGCGGCGGCGAAGGCGGAGGCAAGTCCGGTTCCATCATCGACGACGCTCAGTCGTACGAGCTCGCCACCCGCGTACTCTCTCTCTCTCTCTCTCTCTCTCTCTCTCTCTGAGTTTTCGCATGGATTGCTGGCGCTAAAAGCTAAATTAGTTTTGAGTGGATCTGTTGATTTCATTTGTTTGATGGGATTTTTTTTTTTGGTGCGAACAGTGATAGTGGTATATTTAAGAGACTTCAATATGACAAATTCGTACATTATTGTCTAGTGATTAGCAGTAAGAACACTCCTTGGCAGAAAATTGATAACCTCAACTCTGTATATAACAGTGGAGACAGATTGAATATACTATACTGTTGCACTCTGTGGTGAACCAGAACTCTCTGCTTTCATAAAATGCGGCTCTCATCCCTACACTCCTGTGTGTTCCAACTTATTTTCTGGGAAAAAAAACAGTAACATAGCATTCATGCTTTTATTTTCTGTTGAAATCTTATTAACCCCACAATTGATTAGTGAGTAAATCCCATTTTTCTGATATGCTGGTACTTTCTGGCAAGTGTATATAATATCTTCAACCCTAACTGATGCTCACCCATGACCGTGTATCTGTTCTTTGATAACCTATGAGATGGCTGTAATTAGGGATCCGTTTATGATCTTAAGAAACTAGTCCAACATGGTGAGAGTTGCATTTGCTTTAGTGTAATCTCTTGATTCATTATTCTAATGAGATCGTCATAGGGGAATGAGTTCTTCACCAGCATCTGTTAAGGTCGAGGAAGCAACTAAATGAGTGTTGTGGAATGTCTTTGTCAAATCTATTTTGGTTAAACGAAATTAGGAAGGTTTGATTATAATTTCTTATCAAATAATAAGATGATTAGTCAACCAACAAGCAACATTAGGTGCTTATGTGCAGAGGACATTCAACGTCACCTTTCAGGAGAAATTTTATCACACAAAGAAAGAGTCTTAAGACAAATATAGGTTGACAGTGGTTTATCTTCACACGAAATATTCTTCTTCTTCTTCTTCTTCTTTTTTTCGATCAATCTGGAGTGTGCACTAAAACCCATAATTCTGCAATAATTTGGAAATTCTTCCTTTAGAATTGAGATGGTTTGACTTTTCTACTATATTTTTTTATAAAGTAAGCAAACATATTTTGGTGTCTAGTGCAAGGCCCGAGACGGAGCTCATGCATTTGTCATCGAGGTTTCTTTCTATAGTGACTTGAAAAAAAAAAGAAAAAAAAGAAAAGAGTTCTGAGAGAAATCATGATCATCATCACTCCACTTTTATAATAAACATTTTTCAGGTGGGATGTCAAGTCCTTGCAAGTCCTCTAAAAATTCAGGAAATGGAGAAGCCAAAGGAAACTTATTATGATGTATTCTTGAGCTTTAAAGGATCAGATACTCGCAATGACATCACCGATTACCTTTACCACAGCCTCACTAATGCCGGAATACGAGCATTTAGAGATAATGAAGAGCTTCACGTTGGGGAAGAGATTGGCCGAGAGCTTCTCCATGCTATTAAGCAGTCGAAAATCTCGATTCCTATCTTTTCTAAAGAATATGCTGCCAGTAAATGGTGCCTCATGGAATTGGTCCAGATGGTGGAGTGCAAGGAAAAGTGGGGACAAAAGATCATACCAATTTTCTATGACGTTGAACCACGGATGGTTCGTAAGCAGACTGCAACCTACGGTGACGCCATCCAGTCACACATTAATAAGCAATGTTTCACCGATAAGACTATTCAGAATTGGAAGGCAGCTCTCAACAAGGTTGGAAAATTAAAGGGATGCGAACTTAATAAGAGGTATTTGAATTTATTATTGTGCACAATTTGTTCATACCTTAGATATTATTCTGTTCATCTCGATTTAACAGTTGGTTCTTTTGCTTCAAAACTCTCAGAGGCAAAGGCGAGTTCACGAACGAAGTTGTTTCTAAGGTTTTGTTTGAGTTGAAAAAGAGCTACTTGGGAGCACCTGATTGCTTGGTTGAAATGGATGATCAAGTGGATAAGATCATGGAAATGATAGGTGAAGACACCTCTGAAACAAAGATTATTGGTATTTATGGAATGGGTGGTGTCGGAAAGACAACTCTTGCCAAAATCGTCTATACTAAATTGTCGGCTAATTTTGATAACTGTTGCTTCTTGTTTGGCATTCGACATAAAGGAATTTTGAGTTCACAAGATCAGCTCATCTCTACTCTCCGAAAAGGGAAATGTCCGCCAATCCATGACATTGAAGAAGGGATAACTGAGGTCAAGAGGAGTTTATCCTCTAAAAAAGTCTTACTTGTAATTGATGATGTCAACCAAAAGACTGAGCTGGATGCTCTTGTGGGGATGGGTAAATGCTGGTTTTGCAGAGGAAGTAAGGTTATTATCACCACAAGAAATGAGGAAGTTCTCAAACATGTTGATAAGAAGCACGAACTTACTGAAATGAATTTTGATCGTTCCCTTATACTGTTTAGCAGACATGCCTTTAAAAGTGATCATCCTCCGGCTGAATATGTCGACCTCTCGAAAAAAGCGGTAGAAATCTGCGGTGGTCTTCCTTTGGTTCTTGAGA